>OZ038501.1:53562798-53667798 GCA_964036315.1 Acanthosepion esculentum
TATATATATATATATATATATATATATATATATATATTGAGCGATCTCCCCTTTTCACACAAATGGACTCACCCAAGTTATATATATACTACTACCAGTGAATACCCGGACAGTCGGTAGTCAAGTTAGTACGAGTAGTAATGAAGTAGAGTCGGTCGGTAGAATAACGTAGCGGCAAGAGTCACAGCAACGAGCACTTAGACTCAGTAAGAAGTCATACATCGATACGTCGATACCAAAGACTGTATATATATTTTCCTACCAACCCCGCAATCCTGGAACTACTAACCTGTATTACCAGTTTGTATTATTACGTTAATACATTTATTTCCTATATTCATTCTTGGCGTTTGTTATTATTTGATACCGGATTTCATCTCGGAATCCACAACAATATATATGGCGACGAGGATATCGAACTCACACGGGAAGAAAAAAAAACAATTCTTCCTTGTCGACAACAACTTGGCGACGAGGAATTCGAACTCACACAGAAGGAAAACGAAACAAATTTCTCCCTCGTTGTCGACAAGAACTTGGCGACGAGACATTCGAACTCACACGGGAAAGGAAAAAGAAAAAAGAAAAATTCTCCCTTGCCGACCACAACAACTTGGTGACGAGAAATTGGAACCTACACGGGAAGAAAAAACTTCTCTCTTCTCACCACAACAACTTGGGCGACAAGAATTTTCACTTCTCGGAGACTCAAAAGAAAAAAAACTGCCGTTTTTTGCCAGTATCCACAACAACTTGGCGACAAAGATTTACGAGGATTAAAATATGGAAAATCGAGTTTTTCGTAAGATTCTTATCATGGAGCATTTTAAAAGTATTTTAGTAGAACTTGTAAAATACCAAAATGAACAGCAATTACAATTTCAAGAAAGAATGGAAGAGAAGTGGCAAAAGCAATTACTACAAATGCAGAAGGAAAATCAAGAAAGACAAATGCAACACCAGTAACTAATATTAAAGATAGCGGGTAACAAACAACAAATTATCGAAAAAGAGGCGACTTTTTCCCAAGACTCAGTGTGGAATACGATAGAAACATTCAATTACTCCCCAGAAGAGGATAATAATTTCGGGGACTACTTCAAACGTTATGAAGACGTCTACAACATCGATTGTCAAAACTGGACAGAACCAAAGAAGCTACGTCTGTTACTCAGAAAATTAGGAACAGAAGAATACACAAAATTTGTGGATTACATCTTGCCAAAAAAGACAAATAAGTTAACGTTTGACGAAGCAGTTACATGCCTTACAGAGCTTTTCAGTTCAAAGACGTCACTATTTCACAAAAGGTGGAAATGTCTTAACCTTGTAAAGGACGAAAATCAGGACTATTCCACGTTCACCGCAAGCGTGAACAAACATTGCGACGACTTCAAGTTTGCAGAATTAACTCCAGACAATTTCAAGTGTCTCATTTTTGTACAAGGGTTAGTCTCAGCTAAGGATAGTGAAATGCGCAAAAGAATGCTTTCAAAACTGCAAAACGAGCCTGATTTAACACTACAAAATTATCAGAAGACTGCCAAAAATGCCTAAGTATAAAGAAAGACTCGAAGGATATCGAGGAGTCAGGAGTATCACATATACGTAAGTTGAACAAAAGTTTACGTTTTTCACCCTCCCCGGAAAGAAAACAAAAATTCTCTAATAATGAAAAAAGATTTTCACCCTCCCCGGAAAGAAAACAAAAATTCTATAATAATGAAATAAGTACAACGTATAGGACAAAATATGACAAAAATCAAAGCAAATATAAGCCCCCCGCCCCATCTGCATGTTATCGATGTGGAGGACTACACTGGAATAAGGATTGTCGTTTTAAATATAAAAAATGTCTAGCGTGTGGAAAAATGGGTCACAAGGCATCCCAATGTAGGAACAAAAAAATTACTAGTAAGATAAGAGCTACTAGAATGCACGACGAAGACAATATTAACATAAGAAAATACGTGAACCTTGAAATTTTAAATAAAAAGATAAAATTACAAATAAACACAGGTTCGGATCTAACGATAATTAACCTACAGACATGGAGAAAGCTTAATAGACCGACCATGATACATACGCAGAAAATTGCTAAGTCAGTTACAGGGAAGCGTTTAAAATTCGAAGGAGAAGTGATCTTAAATGTAAAATTCCACGGAAAAACTAAAAAACTCAAGATATTCGGAATGAAAGATACAGAAAATCTGGTGGGCACAGACTGGATGCAAAAGTTCGACGTGTGGGATTTACCTATCAGTTCTTTTTGTAAAAAGATAAAGTGCGAACCATCAGAAGCTATAAAGTCAAAGGAAGAATTACATAATCAATGTCCCGAAGTATTTTCGAGCGGGTTGGGACGAGGTAACAAGTTTGCCGCTAGAATTGAATTAAAAGAAAAAGTCCAACCAGTAGTAAAAAAGAAGCGAAACGTACCGTTTGCCCTCAGAATACGGTGTGTGCATGATAAGTTATTGCCGAACAAGAACAAAAACCGGCATGCACCTATAGTACTCAAGAGATCATTCGAACCTGGTACAATAATTAACAGACTAGGAAATGTGATGTACACAGTACAAGGCGAAAAGTCTACTCACAGAAGATATATTGACCAAATATAAAATGAGATTCAAAGACCTCAGGAAAACAAAGAAATTAGAAGGTCAAACAGGAAGAGAAAATCTACCGAACCTCTGATTATGAACCATAAGAAAAAAAATACTAACTCCCCCTAAAAGGGATTTAAGGAGGGGTGTGTTGAGGGATCTCCCCTTTTCACACAAATGGACTCACCCAAGGTATACATATACTACTACCAGTGAATACCCAGACAGTCGGTAGTCAAGTCAGTAGTAGTAGTAGTCGAGTCGAGTCGGTCGGTAGAATAACGTAGCGGCAAGAGACACAGTAACGAGCACGTAGACTCAGTAAAAAGTCATACAGCGATATGTCGATACCAAAGACTGTATATATATATTTCCTACTAACCCAGCATTCCTGGAACTACTAACCTGTATTACCAGTTTGTATTATTACGTTAATACATTTATTTCCTATATTCATTCTTGGCGTTTGTTATTATTTGATACCGGATTTCATCTCGGAATCCACAACAAAATATATGGCGGACATTCCCATCGTATCCGGCGTATGACAGCCAGGCACCTGCACATGTGATTTGATTATGGAGGTGAAGGCTTTGTGCAGAACAAACCACACTTTTTAGAGGGCTGGATACGTGCCACAAGCTACCCAAACAGCCTTCCGCAGGTTTTGATATATATATATATATATATATATATATATATATATATATATATATATATATATATATATATATGACGGACATTCCCATCGTATCCGGCATATGGCAGCCAGGCACCAGCACATGGGATTTGATTATAGTGCTGAACGCTTTGTGCAGAACAAACCACACTTTTTGGAAGCCTGAATACAGAGATCTGTCGCACTTTTTGATATATATATATATATATATATATATATATATATATATATATATATATATATATATAGAGAGAGAGAGAGAGAGAGAGAGAGAGAGAGAGAGGGGGGAGAGAGAGAGAGACAGAGAGACAGAGACAGAGAGACAGAGAGAGAGAGAAAGAAAGAAAATTTTTTAACCAATGAAAAAAATACGATAATTTCTTTCTTTTTATTCTCCATATCTTATTTTCTGCTGAAACTTTAATAAAAAGGAATCATGTTAGATGGATAAACATTTCCTATCTGTTCTTTATCCTCTCATTCTCTCGGGTTTCCGATCAATTCGGTAGAATAATGGATAAGAACCTCGGATTCAGGAATCGGAGAACCGAATTCAAATTCCACTCGAAGATATTACATCCACTTACATGCTAGTACCCATGGGAAAGGTATGAATCCTCTTCTTCTCCTCCGCCAGCAAATGGGTAAATAGCAGGACAGATCGGGTTCTATAGCCTTGGGTGGCAACTGGTCTACCGCAGAAAGAAATGGCAACGTTCGGCGGAAAAAAAATCTGCCTCCTCATCAGTCATGTATGGAAAGATACATGATCGCCTAACCGTGTATCACGCATGGCACATAACTGACTGAAATGATTTGATCTCAGTTCATATATATATATATATATATATATATATATATATATATATATGTAAGCAAATATGTGGATGTAGACACACACACACACACACATATATATATATATATATATATATATATATATATATATATATATATATATATATATATATATGATGAAAATGTGGAAAAGACAAAGCAAAATCCGAATATGTGAGTTTACTGTTTTTTATTTTGTTTTTTGTTTTTTCTGTCAACGCCAGACGTTTCGGTCTAATAGACCATCTTCAGGACATGGTTAATGGAGACATATTTATATTAAATTTAAGTTAAATGAAGAGACGATATATACAGGACTAGTTAGAAACGGAAAAACTGAAATACTAACTAGTCCTGTATATATCGTCTCTTCATTTAACTTAAATTTGATATAAATATGTCTCCATTAACCACGCCCTGAAGATGATCTATTAGACCGAAACGTCTGACGTTGACAGAAAATACAAAAAAACAAAATAAAAAACAGTAAACTCACATATTCGGATTTTGCTTTGTCTTTTCCACATTTACATCATATATATATATATATATATATATATATATATATATATATATATATATATATGTGTGTGTGTGTGTGTGTGTGTGTGTGTGTGAATGTGTGCGCGTGTTCTATCGCATTTGTGTGGATTAGTTAATGTAAAAATTCAGATATAAATAAGAAAAAATGGTCAGGAATTTATGCAACCTTTACTGGGATGACAAGGCCAATGTGTGCATAACTTTAATGCAATGTTAATTTTACAATGTTTGTGCTTTGGAATATAGAGAAGGGATTGTCAGTGATCAGGAATTAAGGTTAGTTTACAGTTATTGCTCGTAGAGAATTTTCATTTTTATCAGTGTCTTTTTTTTTTAACTATATTATCCTCTCGCAGAAAATGTCAATGGTCTAACAGAGCATTGTAGGCCCAGTACCAACTGAATATGGCGTTTTCGTTAGTACAAACTGACTATAAAGAAAATTCTTTTGCTTAATGCCGAACCTCAAAAATCCGATCCTCTCTCCGCGTCCGTCAATTGACGTTACAAACAAGGGTTTGTGTTTTCGAAGCAAAGGCGCCTCATTAGTGCTCGCACCTGCACGCTTACTTATGCAGGAGGTGGCGGAGTCAATCGCTATGCAGAGGGTGGTGGTGTCAAAGCTTAACTCGCTTCCCCACTCTATCCACTTTCCTTTCTTCTGCTACTTTGCATCCGACTAGCGGAATGTTACTACACGGGGAGTAAAAGTTGAAAGCGTTAATAAAGCCGGCGGCCAACAGCTGAGAGAATGAAAGGGGGACTGAAACGTGGTGGCAAAGGAGGTAACCCAATCTGGTTTCTTTGTTAATTACGCGGCGATTGGTTTGATCTTGATTGAGCGACACACACAGAGTCGACGGGTCGCGGAGGATCGGGGTCAAGACGTTTAACTAAGAAAGCTTTTACGTTAATTGGGAATAAAGAGAATTATTTTCGCTTCCTATCTATCTCTGTCTATTCTCATACTCTCTTTCTCTTTGTCTCTGTGAGATTATATATATATATATATATATATATATATATATATATATATATATATATATATATATGAAGAAATATAGTCTTAAAGTGTGCTATATTTATGGGATAAAGTGCTCAATATCAGAGATAGAGCGTGTGTAAATATAAAAGTGGACATGGAAGTCAGCACTTAGAGGCGACAGTCTGTTTCATGCTAGTGCAATCGTCACTATATATATATATATATATATATATATATATATAAAATGTCAAAAAGCAAAAATTTTAATTTCTCGAATCCCTTTATATAATAGCAAGAAAGTTCTTAAATGTTTTTCGCACCAAAGTGTTATAGAAAAATAATAAATTAAAAATACTACAATTAAAATCTGTAAAAATTTTTTTTTAAATCTTAAAAAAAAAGTCACATAAGTTACCTCCCTTGAATAGAGATAAAGAATCTGAATTTACGGTGTTAACGTACCTTAGAGATGCAGACCCTGAAGATGGTCTTAGATGAGATTGAAAGTACCTTTATGAATTTTTCTTAATTTTCTAAATCCACCAAGAAATTAATTCGTGGATTAGAAACAGTTAAAACTAAAATAAATAGACATAATACGTCTAAATTATTTCACCAAACATACTTGAATGAAAATATACTGCCTAAATATACATACACGCACACACACTCACACACACATATATAAATATATACATATGTGTGTGTGTGTGTGTGTGTGTGTGTGTGTGTGTGTGTGTGTGTGTGTGTGTGTGTGTGTGTGTGTAAAAGTTCAGATATAAATAAAAATATATCTGTAAAAAAGATATGGACAAAGACGAAATGGAAACTTTTCTTTGACGACGCGTTTCATCCTCTTAGTGACTTTATCTAAGCGAATGTAAGGATTTTATTTTGCAAAAAGTATTTATAATAGCTAATTTAAACCTGTGATCTGGATTTTTGTAAATATCTCTTTTTCCTAAAAGATATACTCATTTTCCAAAGCAAAATACATGACCATTATTTTTTTTTAATTAAAAGAACACGGTCAAATTCGAAAGATTCCATTATTTAAAATAAATGAATGCATAAATATTTTATCAAATTTAAATAAAATTATAAATTATAAGCACATTATAAAAAATAAAATTAAAAATTTCAACAACAAAAATAACAACATTTATTCATTTTCGTTTATTCGTCATTAAATTACAGTATTTATAATATTATCCACCATAGTTTGCCCTGACTTTCAAAGTTAGCCTAAAGAATACTTATAAACGTTCTTAAATATAAAAATTTGGAAAACTAAACTACATATTTATTCTTCGTTATAAACATTTGTTGCAAAATAAAATACTTAGATAAGGATTTGATGCCTTGATAAAGACCACCAGAGGATGAAACGCGCCGATAAAAAAGAGTTTTCATTTTGTCTTTATATATATATATATATATATATATATATATATATATATATATATATATATATATATATAGGGAAGAGGTTATAGTTGTTCCAACGAGAGAAAAATGTATATTTTAAAAAGAAGATAAACCGCAAACAAGTTTGGTTAAAGTCGAACGAAAACATTTTTTTAAAGATTTTTGAATTTATTTTTTCCATGTGTGTGTGTGTGTGTGTGTGTGTGTGTGTGTGTGTGTGTGTGTGTGTGTGACAGCCACAAGCAGAAATAGTACCAATTAATGAAAATTTTCAATCTGAAGCAGGCAGAAGAGCCTACTCGCCCATTTAATCTAGAGGGTGGTCCGAAAGTCTTGTCACTCCTACATAATATAATTTTCTATTTCAGATGACTGACACGAGCTCCTACAGGGTGGAAGATAGATGGTGGTGACAAAACTTTCGGATCACTCTGTATATGCCCTGAGATTAATTATGTATTCAGAGAGTCTTGAAAAAAATACAAAGAAGAATCTGCAATATTATTGGCCCTGACCTGTGGCATCTCGGTTTCAGTCACTTTCACACCGCCGTTACGTAGCTTCCCCGTGCCGTTTATATATATATATATATATATATATATATATATATATATATATATATATATATATATATATATATATATATATATATTTATGGTAATTTGTTCTGACTTCATGGAGTTAAGCTTACTATTAGATTGGAGGTAAGGTGTCGTCATTTTAAATTTTAAATGGTTAGATGTAACCGTAAGTTCTATGGTAAGAGCTTCTTCTTTTGCATTTCTCGCTTGTAGAAATCTCTTCCGGCTTCTTGCTTTCCAGTCAACAATTAAACTTAAAAAATAATTTAAATCCAATATGTCGTCTTAATTCCTGTTCTTTTATTATTTTCTCTCCAGTGACTGGAGAACTCGATTCGTCTTAACGAAGAGTCTTGCACCAGCAGCAGCAGTAATAGTTGCTGTTTACAAATTCCCTTTTCTCCCCGAGAGAGCTCAACCGAAATATTTTTTTCAGGAGCATATATATATATATATATATATATATTGTCATCCACAGACAGACTGTTTCACTGTTTCACAGCTCGTCAGCGTGACTAGACATTCGATTGCCTCAAGCCGGGATCGAAATCCGATTGATTTGGTATCAGTCGGAGTATCTACTCCTAAGCACGGTTTGGATGAAGGTGTATTTAGACGTATTTATTTTTAGATAAATACGTCTGTGACTGGAGAACTAGATTCGGCTTAACGAAGAGTCCTTTTGAAGTAGTTGCAACAAACTTAATATAAATATTATATATTTTAATATATTATAATATAAATATTATAATAATAAAATATTATATATATATATATATATATATATATATATATATATATATATATATATATATATATATATATATATGGCTTAAAATGGAAAATCGTCTCGAGGGCCAGAACTCCAATAAATTTCAGAGAATGATGTGACTTGTATATAAAAGAGAAGATCCTAATGATAAGGCATAAAGATCAGGATATATTACTGAACCAACATAACGAGTTAATTTTTAAATGTAGACATAAAAACCACCCCAATCTAACTAAATATATTTAGAAATAACTATATAGAAAGGGAAAATATTATGGTATTTTTGGTTTTGGAAATGATTGTATGGACACATAGATGAGGACACATAATTGTATGTATACAAATATGTAGATGAACTTGAACATTGATATGTGGTTTTATGTGTATATGTATATGCATTTGTATAGAGGTGTATGTATGCATATATATGTATATATGTATTGTAGGCGCATTTGTAAGATATATATGTATGTATGTGTATAGGTGTATTCGTAAGTTTAGGTAGGTATGTTTGTATATATATATATATATATATATATATATATATATATATATATATATATATATATATATATAACATGTCATGTATATAGGATTGCATGTGGTCTGTGTATGTATATAGATATATATATATATATAAATGTAAGTATTTGTGAGTTCGTATATGTAATATGTGTGAATATATGTAAAATATAGCATTATAAATACATATGCATGTATAGGTATTTATGGGTATAGATCTGTTATATATATATATATATATATATATATATATATATATAGAAAGTATTCTAATGGAAGGACATAAAGTTCTTTTATTAATGTTTAATCTTATTTTCCTTTTTAATATTCTCTAATTAGAATTGTGAGATTTAAATTTTTTATCATCTGGAGGTAATTTCATTTTAAATTGATAATTTAATTTAAATTTAAATATATTACTCTTTAACTATCAATATTGATAGTAAAATATTAAAATTAGAAATATTTGTTTTAATATTTAAACACTTAAGTCATCGCGTAAGGTTAAACATTAACTGTGAAATTTAAGGAAAAATTTAAACAGATATAAATATAAATATGTGTAAATATTTGTAAATGTATGTGTAAGTATTGATATATGAATATGCATAGGTACCTGTGTATATCGATACATATGTATGTGCCTATGTGTGTAATTGCACATGTAAATAAACGTATGTATATGTGAGATTTACGTAAGTGTATGTGTGGTATATATGAAAAAACAAAATCTTTAATATTGCCTTCAAATATTACTTCATCTTAATTTGAAACCTAAACTTTAAGTAAGAAAGATTACCCATCTAAAAATAGTTACAGATTACTTTCATGAATTAGATTCAAACTGGTAAAGATGTTAACTTAACAGTCATTTACAATATTAAAAGATCAGTAAACTGTTATATTTTTTAAAAAAATGACAATATTAAAAGATTACTATCAGTAAAATGTTATATATTTTTTTAAATTTTTAATGTATTTTCTATGAATGTGTTTTTAAATATAGTATTTAACTCATATTAAATCCCCAAATTATTTTAAAAGAGTTAAATATTTAAATTGCTAGCAAGCATCAAATTAATTTCTTCGTGGATTTTTTTAAACATTTAAATTACTATCAAACATTAAAATCTGTTTTTTTACATAAATTGCTAAAACTATACCACCCTTCTTCTTCCTCCGTAAAACCTAATTACAGCTTCTTTCTCTTTACTTCCGCCTTCCTTCTTTTTCCTTTTTCTCTCGTCTCTCCTTCCTTTTCAATATATCACTTCCGTTAAGTTAACCGATTAAATAGGTCTATGCCTGGTCCCTCCTTCCTCAATACTAAGTATGATAGAAAGAAATATTAAAATAAACCCTCTCTAAACTCGACCATGTCTCTCAGACCACTCCTCGCTACCCTCACTGTTAAATTACATAAACTTAATACTACCCGTCAAAAGTGTGAACTTTCATTTAATTTTCACCTTTTGGAAATAAATTATTACAATGGAGCCTTAAATTGGTCTGTTTTTCTTTAAATTTAATTATATATATATATATATATATATATATATATATATATATATATATATATATATATATATATATATATATGGCTGTGTGTGTTTTTAGTAATATATTACGATAAAACCAGTGAACGTTTTCTTGTCTGTATGCGTCTTTTTTATGCATCTTATAACCGACCAAACGGCAGGACCCTGGGGCTTAAAATTAAGCTCAACTCGCGAAGCAATATGGGTTAGGTGGTACTGACCTGTGATGTTATTAGATCTCACCAGAGATCAATTTAAAGTCAAAATTGCTATTATTTCCGGCCAAACTAGAAATGTGGACAACTTTTCATGCCCTAGCCAGGTGAAACTGTAAGTGAACCCATCGTAGGCGCTTATGACAAAAATAAATGCAATAAAAGCTAGAGATCGTACCTGTAATGGTGGCTAAGTTGGTATAGGCGCAGGAACTGTAATCTGCAAGCTAAGTTTAATCTCTGTCGAAGGCGGTATGTTTTCAGCTATCATTAATGCTCTTGCAAAAAGCATGAATAGGAACAAGCGATGTAATTGAATGCAAGTACAGTGGAACCTCGGTTCACGAATTTAATTCGTTCCTGAAGCCCGTTCGTAACCCGAAATGTTCGTAAACCGAAACAATTGTTACAATAGGAATCAATGTAGAGAAAAAAAAGTCACAGTACAATAAAATTGGAAAAGAAAAGCACGTCACAACACATGAATGTATACAACATGGCGGTCGACTAAGAAATAATTCCGTTCAGGTTAACTCAGTTCAGCAATGTTGAAGAACCGAAATTTTGTTTGATAACCGAAGCATTTTCATCTCGACTATTCTGTTCGAAAAACCGATTTGTTCGACATGTGAGACGTTCGAGAAACGAGGTTGCACTGTATTTAATTGTGAAGCATTCGTATTGCATACAGAATTTGCTCCTTAATTAGCTTTGATAAAGCTAGGTGCGTAATACTAGCTACCAACTCAATAAGGACTTATTTGAACTTTGTATTAAGTTTGTTGGAACTACGTAAAAAATAACATATTTAACAATCTTTTAGCTTAACTTTTAATCGGATGTGTAGAGACTGGGCCCTTCTAAAATATTTTAAAATCAACGTATTTCCGATATACTGATAATGCTTTACTAATATGGCTTCACATAAACACTATTGTAATGGATAGAGGCTCAGAATTTGTTAATTGGAGAGCCGAGTTCCAGTCTCTGTGGGGTTCGTTTTATTAATTTACGCGCAAATACCGTTGAGAAAGATATGAATCAATGTTTTCTCTTCTCCCGCTATGGGTTAATTAGTAAGACTTGTATCACTAAATCATTATTATCTCTAAAAATGTCTTACAATCTAAAAATATTTTCTGCTTTTAAATAACATGCAATGGGTTGATAAGACGTAAAAAACGAATGAATCAATTACTAAAGAAGCAACCCTGCTTTCTGAATCCGGTGTCATGTAGACCCGTCCTCATTTTCATATTGAAGTAGTCCTTGTGTGTCGCTTTTAATGAAACATGCGGTGTAGGCCAAATTTTCGGTGATTGCGCAGCGAAATTAATTCTTATGTTCCCTTAAGGAAAGGAAAATTGATTGAAATTAAGGATAAATAATTGATTGTTTCGTAGAGGGATTTTACAAGACACACGAACTATCCAGAAAGACACGGGAAACGATGGGTATCTTGATACGTAAACAGATTTATGAAGTGGAAATAGATAACAATTGGGATTACCAATGTAAACGCCTCTTGGCAGTCTTTTAGTTTTTCTTAAGATCTTTAGAGACTGGGTTATCCCAAAATATTTTATTTTGTAAATAAAGCCTATTAGTTGATCTTGTAAATAAACTAAACAACATTGAACGTGCAATCGAATTTATTTATGAAACAGAATAACAATACGGTCCCTTTTCTCTCAATCATACTAAGCCCTGTATATAATGGTCTAAAAGCGTCTATCGAAAGTTCGCCAATAAAAATGATCTCATAAACTTCTATTCCCACCATAACAACAAAATAAAAACTTGCATAATTATCGGCTGCTATTTAAGAGCACTAGGAACTCGTAGCCATCAATAATTACATTATAAAGAGAAATAGATAGGAGTAAAAAAATCCTCCACGGTCTTAATTATTTCAGTTTTAATAATAGTCGTAAAGCTCACTCACAAAAATCATCGCCTATACGTGATTCACGCTTGGACGATCATCTCTGTTTCAGTTCGTAATTGACGGGGCAGAAGATTTTCCCGCGGTAAGTTGTCGTTTTTTCTGTGGTAGATTGGTTGCCAATCAAGGCTATAATACCCAGTCTGTTCTGTTATTGAACCAATAGATGTTAAGAGATGCATTTATAGGTTACCCAAGCGTATTTGCGCATAAGTGAATATAACGAATCTGACTGGAATTCGAAACCGCTTCTTTGATATTTCATTCCGAGTCGTTATTCATTACACCACACTGCATAACAGCGCAGTATTGTATTCATACATTATAAAACAAGTACTATAAATAGACATGATAATACTAGATACATACTACCTACCAACTCAATAAGAATTTATCTAAACTTTTGATTAAGCGTGTTACAGCTAATAAAAACAATCACAGTCAGGATCATCGTCACCTATTTGGGCCTTAGGGACACCATATGTACTGCTGTATTAGCAGCGGTGGTGTGTCTTAGGCATGATATTCGAACGGAGCCCAACCCTCTCCAAGTTGGTTTGAATTCAGAATTTTCCATCTTCTAGACTAGTCGCCAACCAAGGCTATAGGACCCAGTCTGTTCTGCTATTTACTCATACCTGGAGGGATATGGATTCATACCCTTCCCACATAAGTGAATGTAATGAACTCGAGAGCACTTTGAACACGGCTCTCCGATTCCTCAACCCGAGCCGCTATCCATTACTTCACCGTGCCTCTTATGAACAGTAAGAGATTTAAATAATACGAAACAAGATAATAACAACGTAAAACCTGAAGCGGAAATTCACAAAATATCCTCAACATATAGATAAGTGAAACACCTATGAATTTAAATAAAAGATTGTATGGACGCAAAGGGGATCTTATACAAAACAATACACCCAATGCATTTTTTCGATCATGTTCACTCTTTACAGGGCCCGAGAGGCACTCGAAGTGGAGGGTTACAGGGTAAGATGCACAGTTTATGGGGCTATGTGGAGCAGATGACGGTTAACCGGAGTCATGAACAGGTTAAGATTGTACTGATCGCGGAAGCACCATCTTGGGAGCAGGTTCACCAAAACAGCTGCTCTGTGGATTCTTAACCTGTTCAAGGCTAGGGTTAATCACTACCTTTACCTCCTAGCCGCAGAAATTGCGTCCTAACGTAACCTTCTACCTCGAGCAGCTCCGGGCCTTGTACAGAGTGAACCTTATTGTAAAAAGCAAACTAACACTCCCTCCCCACCAAAAAACGGTTATCTTCCTCGTATAGCCCCTTAAACTGTGCACCTTATTCTGCCACCCACTACCTCGAGTGTCTCTTTGGCTTTGTAAAGGGTGAACATTATTGCAAAGAAAAGTAATCAATGAGGGTCACCTAAGAGACACCAGTTACTCTAAAAAGTACACATCTTTTTTTTTTAATTTTATTTTTTATTATATATCACTGCGTGTGATACATGATTTATTTCCTAAGATTGTGGGTACATCTTGAAAAGTCTATTCACAAAGACGACACAGTTGCTACTATGCCTTCTCCGGATGATTTCTTGAATTGTAACTGACATCAAACTCTCCTCGATGACGTTTGTATAAGCTTCTCCTTATCACCAGCTGTCATTATTAATTTAGTTCCTTGGGTCGACGATATATTTTGAGAGGTCGTCACGTAAAGACAAAACAGTTTCGCCTTCTGATCTTTTTGGATTGCATAAGACATCAAAATTTGCTCGACCGCGTTTATATATCTGCTTATTACCAACTGGTTGATCTTTCACTATTGACAGCACAGTTTGAGATGTTCATTCACAAAGACGAAACCCTTGCTGCTCTCCATTGCTACTCTCCATTGCTACTCTCCGTTGCTGCTCTCCTTTCCTCTGATGGCTCCTTGGATTGCATAAGATATCATTGAGATGTCCACTCACAAACGCGAAGCCTTTGGTAATCACCTTTGCTACCTTCCTTTGGCTCCGTAAAATGCCTCTGCCTGGTTACCAATTTGGATGAAATAACCTGTTGTCGGGCTATTCAAAATGGCTGGATATTTTTTTCTGAACTGATTTCGTGGATATTTACTAAGCTTAGCTAACAACAACAACAACAACAACAACAAAAAGGCTCGAGATTGCGGACTAACAGTTGAAGATATATATCTCTCTAAAACCAATTATTCGGTCTTACTTTTTAATCTACGATAACCACGTGTCATAAAGAACGTTCTAAATATTGGCACAAGTTGATTGCGAGGTTTTGAAATTACGTTTGTGAAAAATAAATCGCATCCGAAGATTAAGATAATCCTTCAATAATCTATAGACGTCAATATTCCTTCGACTGCATTTCCGAACTACTTAGGAGAAAGTCCGTTCAAGACAATATCCGATTAGAGATCAAAGGCCATTCAAATTCCAGACAATGCATTTACTTTTCAGAACTCAATCCAAATAGCAGAGGCTACAGATTCTACGGTCGTTTCCAATGATGCTTGTTCGTAGATTATTTTCAAATTGTTACTCGTCAGTATTTCGCTACGACAAAAACGCTGATGAGCATACCAATGATAGGGGCAAATGTTCAGAAAGTGAGGTTTTCAAATAATCTGTATATTTTTGAAATGAGGCATTATGTACACTATTTACATATCGTCCTCTTCTTTATTGCCATATTTATCACAACGTTTCGGTCGTTGTACACTCCGGTCTTCTTCAGGTAGTTGGAATGTCGAACTGAACCCTTTATTTCGCTTGCTGGGGTAGACTGTTCTAGTTCCGCATGCCATGTCTAATGGATGTCAGTTATCAGTTATCTCCGGTTAATTCCCCTCTCCAAGTTCTCCACCGCCTTAACCAGGTATTGAAATGTCACTGAAGCAATTCTATGGGGGATAAGATGTTCACCTCTTCGCAACTGATCGTGCACTTTAAACATCAGATTAAAGTCAAGATTAGGCGGCAGCTCATTCCATCAGAATTTAGCAAAAGTCTAGCGCGTTTGTGGCGATTGAAAGTTGTTGACTTGGAGATGCCGGTTAGGCGTTAAGAGATTGCTCTCACCGTGTAGAACACGGGCAGTCCAGTCCAGAATTAGGGCAGTTTAGGGTTCTTCTGTCTTTAGTTTATTCTTTCAAAGTTAACTTAGGGGATGTATGCTCTTAGGCCTCTTCTGTTTCTTTCCCCACTTTCTTTAGCTTAATCCCCCCCCCTGTTAGGTGACAGAGATGTCAGTTCTCCAGCGGGTGAGTCACTGGGTCTAACTAAAGCCTTTATACACTGTGCCATGTGTCCTTGAAGACATCTGTGTATGAATTTCTGGAACTTATAAACCTAATGTCTTCAGCAACCACTTTTATCAGTGCTCATATTGCAATTTTTGCTGTTATCATTGCATTTTTTTTTACCAGAACTCATATTGCAATTTTCGTTGTTATTGCTTTTCTCTGGCACTCTTTATTACTGGTTCCCATATTGTATTCATTTCTATGCTTTGGTTTTCAAATAAATGTAATTTTAAATTACTGGCGGGAAAAGTATGTTGTGATAGAAGTTCGCTTACCTGTTCAAAGTTATTCTCCCTCTGTTCATTGCGCCATAACCAGGTATTGAACTCACACTCTTTGGTTCCTGTCATTCGATCTAACGCCTTTATCCACTGTGTCCTTGAAGACATCTGTGTATGAATTTCTGGGACTTATAAACCTAATGTCTTCAGCAACCCTTTTTACCAGTGCTCATATTGCAATTTTTGCTGTTATCATAGCATTTTTTTTTTTACCAGAGCTCATATTGCAATTTTCGTTGTTATTATTGCTTTTCTCTGGCACACTTTTATTAGAGAAAACATCTGAACACCTTTCCAATGTTTGGGACCTTTCCAATTTATTATTATTATTAATTAATTAATACGGGACTAAATATTTTAAACAAACATTCAACTGACAACTCGCTCAAACACGCACTCATCCATGCATCAACAAATACGAAACGCATACTCGAAATACGAAAGGCGTTCCACACCCACCAGAGAACTGACATATCTGTCACCTAACAGGAGGGAGGGGAATTAAACTAAAGAAACTGGGGAAAGAAACAAAAGAGGCCTAAGAGCATACATCCCCTAAGTTAACTTTGAAAGAATAAACTAAAGACACAACAACCTTAAACTGCCCTAATTCTGAACTGGACTGCCCGTGTTCTACACGGTGAGAGCAGTCTCTTAACGCCTGACCGGCATCTCCAAGTCAACACCTTTCACTCGCCATAAACGCGCTAGACTTTTGCTAAATTCTGATGGAGTGAGCTGCCACCTTTACCGTCCTAATCTTAACTTTAATCTGATGTTTAAAGTGCAGGCTCAGTTGCGAAGATCATATCCCTCATAGAATTCCTTCTGTCGTGTCGTCCATATCACGACTTGCATAACACATAGCAAAAGAACACCTCATGCTCAGTCTTGGCCAACGGTGGTACCACATTGCTACAGACAGAGCTGGTCTCGAGGGCGAAGCTCTTTCCGCGCATGTGCGAACCATCTACCAAAAAAAAGAAAGCTCATCAGAAAAATTACCATGAAAATATTTATAAAAACGGCACAGGGAAGCTTCGTTACGTATACTATCAAATACTGTAAAACATGCATGCATACAAGTATATATATATATATATATATTTATTTATTTACTGAAGATAAAAGCCCTATCTTGTCATCCTCTTCCAGTCATATGAAGAATATATCCATGTGAACAAATATTTTCCAATTGTGCATTACATTTAATTCCATGCAACTTCAAATACCTTAAGCGTTTTACTAAACTGTAAAGATAGTCATCACATAAGAATCTTCAGTTATAAAATATTTCTTTCTTAATTTCAGTAACTTTTTGGATGATTAATCGAACGTTCAGTTTTTTATTGTCATTTCTCCTCACTTTTGTCTTCTCGTTCTCTTCCTACTCTTGCGTCTTAGTGGCACTATGTCCTTATTTGGGGTGAAATGATTAAATATATAAATGCGATATCATCTGTCAGTCTGAGACTCCGAACAACTTCCGGGACAAATTCAGTCTATGCATACGAAAGAAGATTGATTAAATATAAAAATGCTAACCAATTATTGAATCAAAGAAGCGAACTTATTTACAAACGTAGACACAAGAACAAATTTAAAATTCCTTAAAATCATTGACTTTGTGCGATATACATTTAAAGTGTTCATTCTTTTTTTTTTATAGAGGTAATAACATATATGCGTATGGGTATTCCCATTTTTATATATGGTTATTTATGTGATTGTCTTGCCTACATCATTTATAATTTTAAATTATTAATTAATTTATATTTTTATATTACTAGTATTGCTAGTACTATCTTTATTATTTTTATCCTTATCTATATAGTTTTTTTTATATTCTAAATTTGTTCTTTATAATTATCTCTTGATTTATTTATTTAGGGACCTCCACTTTTTTGGCATAAATTTTCGATACCTAAGGTTTAAAATTAAATTTTAAAAATGAAGAATCTTTCTTGAATATTTCATTTTAGCTTTAATTGTAAGTTTAATAATTAAATTTATTTTTTCCATTAAGTAAAATATTCTGGTGTATTTCAGATAGAAATTATATAGATTGGAATGTCAAATTTAATTTTGATTTCTTAAAATATTCTTAAAAGCGGCCATTTTCTTAATTTTAAGAAATTTGTAAACAAAACAAGTTTTTCTATTTTAAAATTCATTCAAAAAATAAATATATATTTCTGACACGTTATTTTAGTAAAATTAGAAAATTTTAAATTAAATTAATCTGATTTGAAATAAAATATACAACCAATTATTAACGATTGGTTCATCTGATCCAACGTTTGATGCACTGCTTATAGACGAGGCGATGACAGCTACTATGGATGACCCAATTGTCAAAATTCTAAGTGAACGCCTATTTTTGGTTTTTAAATACCTAGTAATTTTTACAAATGAACATATTTTCCACAATTATTTAATATTTTATTGACTTTTATTTACCTTTCGAAGATGCAAAAATAAAAAAAATTAATATACTATAAAATTTTCTTCAATTAATTTTATAATTTAATAACAACTGAAATACCATGATTACTCAATTGAAGTATGTCCTACACTAATGTAAATACATAAAATAAAAATATTTATCAAAATAGTAACTGAAAAAAGTAAAACTTAGTTTAAGCTTTAAACTTTTAAAGTTGGATAGAAATTTTGAAAACCTGTTGAAACGTAACTGAAGCAACATAATAAAGGGACAAAACTTTTAGATCATAATAATGGCAATTTCAGTCTACCGTACATGAAAACAATGAACGTATTAAGTAAAAAAATAATGAACGTATTAAGTAAAAAAATTATTAATATATTGCTCTGTTACTTACATTGAGCTTTCTTTGAATTAATGTCCTCCTTGGAATTGACCCTACCAATTACCAATTGGTATTATATATATTTAATACACAAAAAAACATTATATAAGTTTATAAGTCCCCCAAAATCACTCACTGATGTTGATAAAATCGTTGGCTGAATGATCCAAAAGTGACTTGACCCAAAGGGTTGTGAATTCAATACCGGCTTGGAGAGTTGAGGTACCAAGGGGGGAATTAACTGAAACTAAGATATTCAAAGGTATGGCTTAGAACAAGCTACCCTCGTGGACTAGATAAATAGATCGGTTTGAAATTCAAACTGATATCACCTGAAGAAGTGTACAATGGCCGAAACGTTGTGAATATGGCAATAGAAATGAGGACAACAGTCGGAACAATTTAAATATTGTAAACAGTTACAATACCTCATCTCAGAAATATAGACAGACCCTGAAGAAGGCCAGATCGTACAATGGTCGAAACGTCGTAAATATGACAATAAAGATGAGGACAACAGTCGGATCAATGCAAAGAGTTTAAATAGTTACAATACCTCATCTCAGAAATATAGACAGACCCTGAACGTACAATGGTTCTCAACGTCGTGAATATGGCAATAAAGATGAGGACAACAGGCGGAACAATGTGAATAGTTTGAATAGTTACAATATCTCATATCGGAAATATATACAGAACCCAGAGACGGCCAGAATATGCAACGGTCAAAACGTCGTGAATATGGTAATAAAGATGAGGACAACAGTCGGAACAATCGAAATAGTGTTGTTACAATACCTCATCTCAAAAATATAGACAGATCCAGAAGAAGACCAGAGCGTACAACGTTCGAAACGTCGTGAATATGACAGTAAAGATGAAGACAACAGTCTGAACAATCTAAAAATTGTAAATAGTTACAATACCTCATCTCATAAACATAGACAGTTATAATACGCGCTTTAAGACCATCATTTGATGGCCGCATTCCCCTGCTCGCCAGAATGGCTTCCCGACGACCCATTGATAGAAAATAAGACACCGAAAACATATCCAAGATGGCGGCTGACGATTTCATGGTATTAACTTTTCACTGGGTGAGTTACGTTTATCATCCATCATGAGTATCACGTAAGTCATGGAAAAGTGATCTATACAATACGTGGAATGATTCACCGAGATAACAAAGTGAGAAATTGTATAAAGCGAGATGTGTAAGAAAATCACATGACCCTAGCCGCTGGCAAAACGCTTCAATGATTGTTTCAAACGACTATTGCAAGAAAAGACGGTGAATGAGATTTGAAATGATTACTTATTACGGGAAGCCACGTAAGACATCGATACTTGACATTCGTTTGGCACGGGATTAGTTGCAATTGCTTGTTGGTAAACGTTTCGCGCAGGAGGAAAGCAATGAGACTATACGCTCATAGATGACAAATAGAAAGAAACTTACCGAAACTTGAACAATTCGATTAAATGAATAATAAAAGGAATCTATCTCAGGTCATACATTATCTATCTATCTAGCTAGCTAGCTAGCTAGCTAGCTAGCTCAGTCCGTTCATTATCTATCTATCTGTCTTTTTTTCTTTATTACTTCTGTACATTTTCTGTCTTTCTCTTTATCTATCTAGGTAGCTATCTCAGTCTATTCATGATCTTTCTTTCTTTCTTTCTTTCTTATTATATTCATTATCTATCTATCTATCTATCTCAGTCTATTCATTATCTTTCTTTCTTTCTTATTATATTCATTATCTATCTATCTATCTATCTATCTATCTATCTCAGTCTATTCATTATCTTTCTTTCTTTCTTTCTTTCTTATTATATTCATTATATATCTATCTATCTATCTCAGTCTATTCATTATCTTTCTTTCTTTCTTTCTTTCTTATTATATTCATTATCTATCTATCTATCTATCTATCTATCTATCTATCTATCTATGTCCTTGAATTTTCTTTCTTTCTTTTTTTTCTTTCTTTCTTTATCTACCCCCTCAAGTCCTTGCATATTGTTTCTTTGTTTTTCTTTCCAGATCTATCTGATTCTTTGAATATTCTTTCTTTCTTTCTTTCTCTTTCTTTCTTTCTTTCTCTTTCTTTCTTTCTTTCTCTTTCTTTCTTTCTTTCTTTCTTTCTGTATCTACTCCTCCTCAAGTTCTTATATACTGTTTCTTTGTTGTTTTTTCTTTCCACGTTTGTCTGTCTATCTATCTATCTATCTATCTATCTGCTTGTGATCTCATCGTATTTTTGTCTGACAGCCCGTTTGCCTTAATCTATCGTCCGCGTACAATAATACCTTAAGTCCGCTGTGCCCTGGTCACTTCGGGAATGACATTTCTTTCGGTCTAATAGGCTTTGCATGAACAGAGCTTGTTAAGATATTTATGAATCTATCATTACATTCTACAAAAGAAAGAGTGAAAAAAAAATATCGCTCGCACTTTCCACTCACCCAGTAGACACAATAGCCGTCTTAAACAACACTTTTCCGCACTCTCGCTTTCGTCGTCCTCTTTCATCCTATTCCAGCTGTTATTGCCTTTCCTTCATATTTGTTTCACGTCATCTCTCATAGATCCGTTCCTTTCCATACATCGCCGAGAAATAGTGAACTTTCCGACGGGAAAGCGGTTGCTATTATCCTTGTACTTATATTTATTGGTGGGGGGGAACTTTTGCACACGTCACTCACGTTTGACAATAGTGAACAGAGAAAAGATTCACTATTCTCCTTAGACTTCTTTCCGTATTTGAACCCCTCTTGTATTTCTCGCGTATCTGATACAGTATGCGTATATCTGTATTGTACGTGGGTGACTTACATGTGTTTCTGCGATTTATTGTAAAACGCAACCACATTCGCGCGCACGCACACAATTTGACTAAGTTTGTAAGAAGACCTTGAAATAGTACATTCTCTTCCCACTCAGTCTGGACAACTTCTACCCTGACCTGAGCAATAAAATCGTAAATATGGAGACAAGAAAAAATGAACCTAGAAAAAAACCCTCGAAATATCAGATTACAATTATAAATTTCATTGAACTTTACGAAAAAATATTCGTTAATAAATGGAATTATTTTTTAAAGATTTTTTTTTTGGGGGGGGAGGGTATTTCTCACCCTCCCTTTTTTTCTGCTTCCTCTAAATCCTCTCTCCCTTTATTTCCCAAATCTTGTACAAATATTTTTAGGCCGACCATTGAATTAGAATATACATGCACACACGCAAACGTATGAACAGAGAAATGATTCGTTATTCTCACTCGACTTTCTATATAAGATCTCCTCTTGTATTTCTCGCGCCACATCTTTCTTCCGCTTTTTGATATTCCTCCCACCCCCATATATCTCAGCCTCTTTTGTCTGTTTTCTCTAACGTTTCTCTTCCTGTATTGCTCATTCTTCTACTTCCCTGTGCTTCCCATATACCTTCTCTCTCTGTAATAATCTTTCTCTCTCTCTCTCTCTCCCCCTCTCTCTCTCTCTCTCTCTTTCACAGTCTGTTTGGTTTACTTTCTCCAAAACTTATCTTCCGATATTTTTCACTCACATTCTCATATGTGCTTTTTCGATTTCGTCTCTCCTTGCATTCTCCACTCTCTTTATTCTGTCTGCTTTTTGAAATCTTTTCTCCCTGTATTCCTCACTCTGTCTTTGATCTACTGTCTCTAAATATTCTCTTCCTGTATTTCTCACCCTCCCTTTTTTTCTGCTTTCTCTAAATCCTCTCTCCCTTTATTTCACACCCTCTCTCTTTGGCCTACTGTCTCTAAATCTTCTCTCGCTGTATTTCTCACCCCACCTTCTTTTTTTCTGCTTCCTCTAAATCCTCTCTCCCTTTATTTCACACCCTCTCTCTTTAGCCTACTGTCTCTAAATCTTCTCTCGCTGTATTTCCCCTCCCACCTTCTTTTTTTCCTGCTTCCTCTAAATCCTCTCTCCCTTTATTTCACACCCTCTCTCTTTAGCCTATTGTCTCTAAATCTTCTCTCGCTGTATTTCTCACCCTCCCTTTTTTTCTGCTTCCTCTAAATCCTCTCTCCCTTTATTTCACACCCTCTCTCTTTGGCTTACTGTCTCTAAATCTTCTCTCGCTGTATTCCTCAATCAGCCTCTTTTATCGGACTTCTTTATTTCTCTTTTTTATTATATTTTCCCTCTCTGTCTTTCTGTATCTCTTTTTTTTCTTCTGTCTTCAACTTTACTGCCTTAACTTCTTTTTTTTTTATCTTCTCTCAGCCCTTCTTTTTTCTTTATTTTCTCTCACTTCCCGCTCTTTATTGCCTCCTCCCACTAACTGCAGACGTCATTCTCGTTTTCATGTTCGAGCGTAATATAACAATCGGAGTATTTATCGACGCTTTGCTTCTGTTGCCGTTTGATTTCGCAATAATCACGTTTTAACGAGAAGTGGACGGAAAACACACAGCGATATCATTGTGAAACGAAAACAAAGCAAAACAAATATAATTAAGACATCGTTTGCGATCCTCTAAATATCTAATAATTTAGTTAAATACAAATGCACGAAAGATTCGAATTTTATGTTCACTTTATACTTCTAAGTGAAGAAATGATTTGACTTTGAGAGAACTACATTTTAAAACTGCAGTTTTAAAATGGCAGTATATACGGAATGAATATTAATGAACGACACTTCGAAAAAGCAGGGCTATAAAGCGTTAAACTTAAAAGTCAAGTAGAAGCATAAATTTTTAATTTCCTTCATAATAACGTTCACAAATAAAGCAATAAGAACAAAAAAAAAATACGAACGTTTAAATTACAAATACAACAAAATTTTAGCCGGAACTCCACTTGTGTGAACTAATTTTAAACCCCTTAGAAATTTCAAAGATGAATATCTGTAATGTTATCAGCCCTGATCTGACAGCACGGATTCGATTACTTTCCCACCGGTGTAACTTAGATTCTTTGTGCCTTTTTTGTAAATATTTACATGGCAATTGTTTTGATGAACTCTATTTTTTGGTGCTGAAATTTCTGTCAAAATCAAGGACTATGTGTGCGTATGGGGGTTATTATTAACATTATTTTGTTTAGCTTCTTGTAAATATATATTAAAATACATTATAAACACCCATCGGGGTTAGATATTTTTTAATTTGTTTTTTTTTTATTACCCCCTCCCGCTAGACAAAATTTTACATAGGGGGACTAGTTAAGATCTCATAGAGACTTGAGGTATTATGGCGAATGTAGTAAGAATGGCAAGTAAGAATGTGTTGTTTTGGTGTAAGGATTACTGTTGCATGTTTGGGTCAGTAATTGTGGTTAGCTCGGTTTAATTATAAGACAGAAGAAGACCAGCGTTTCTCATTCCCCCTTTTGGCTTTGTGCCACATTTTTGTATCTTGACAAAATAAATATTAAGTAACCCGACTTCATGAATTTGAGTGCAGTACTAGATTGGCAATTAGGTCTCATCATTTTCCGGTTGAAATTGCTAAGTGCAAGCATAAATTTTATTCTAGTGATTTCTCTTCTCGCCTGTGGAACACTTTTCTATTTTCTTGCTTTTCTGTCAACTACGACCTTCAAAAATTTAAATACAATGTCATCTTCTGCTTCCCTGAATACTGTCTATTCACATCAGCAACGTTTTTCTCAGTGTTCTTCACTCTCAGTAAACCCTTGCGTCTTAGCGGCTTTAGCACCTTGGTTAGAGCGAAAGGGTTTTAAAAAAAAACAAAGAAACAAAAACGGCCAAAACTTAATGAGTACTGCTTATTCACATCTAAGAGACGATCAATGTCGTAGGCTTTGCATCAGAGACCAGGATCACAGTTAACTACATAGGGAGTATTGTAACGGTTCTCCCCATTCCTCTTCCGTAGTGCTTTTCTCTTATAAAAAAAGTATAAGTCCACAGTCTCACCAGGCAAGGTGTTGCTGCTGTGATTTCTATAGTAACTTGATTTTAAGGGAGGTTAGGTGTCATCCCAACGCCCAGCCGGTTTTAAATTCAGAGTTTTCCTTCTCATAGACCGGTTGCCAATGGGGGCTAGAGAGCCCAGTCTGTCCTGCTGCTTAACTCATAGAGTTAAGAGAATAAGAATTTCCATAAACTACGCAATGTATTAATAAATAAGAACATTTCGTTAGAGACAAAGAAAAAGATTGCCGAATTGCTATACCATATCTATTCTCTTGCATGACAATGAATGCAGGACAATTTCCTTATAAATGAAAAGAGAAACGATAGATACGTGGTTCTACAGACAGATGATGAGAATACCATTGTGGTGAATTTTAATTACCCACCAAAATGCTTTAATGTTACGATGTATTTAAGTTGCGCAATTCGTGTAACACTATTCAAAGAAATACAAAGGAAAGACCACAAAAAATAAAGCATAACTATATAGACTATGTTTTAGTACCACTGGCACCAAAATGTCTCGATCTGCGTGCGGAGTGTATGCGCGTGTGTGCGTGACAAGATTAAGGTTTCTCCTTAATCTTGTCACACACACAAAGTAGGCGAAATCAACTCCTACCTTACTTCTAAGCATTGTCCATCCTCCTGTTGAAATCCGAAGTGAGTTTTTTTTTAATTCGAAGTTGCTTATATTCGATAATATCACGTGACTACTGTAGTGTCACGTGACTACTGTAATGTCACGTGACTGCATACCTAATTTTTGCCAGTCGTGCTTAATTTATCCGCGTAAATGTATGTATTTTTTCATGTTATTTATCCACTTATATAATCCGTCTTAATGAAACACCCTTTATATGGGAAGATCGCACCATAAACTGGACATGTGAGTAATGGGGAAGTTTTAAAGAACATTGGAACGAAAAGAATCAAGAAAGTACAGAAATCTTGCAGGTGTTATAACAGACGATGTAAAATTTGACACCAAAATCTGAAGTTGTATTGGAATAGTTAAATATGTCGTCCAAAAGCTAATCAAAGTTTTAAGAAATAGAAAAAAATGTGTAAGAAAACGATCTGGTGTAAATGGATGGTAGAACAGGGTATAGAGAGATATAAAAAAAAAATTACTAAAGAGCGGTAATTTGTGGAGGGCCATGATCGCCAACGTCCTGAAGGGACATGGCACACAAAAGAAGAAGAATACCATGAAACATGTCATTTTTCAGTTGATATTAGCTAGACGCAAAAAAATACAAAATTTACTAAGGGTTACAAAGGACGGGAAATTGTGGAGAGCCGTTATCGCCAACGCTAGGTAATATCAACCCTTTTATATGGTAGCGACTGATGAACAATTTTCGTACAGATGAAGACGATACTTGCGGCAACAGAAATGTGGTTCTACAGAAGGATGCTGAGAATTCATTGAACAGAGCATGTGATCAACGAGAAAGTTTTAGATAAAAAGGAAAACAAAATGGCACACACTTAACACCAGGAAGTGACAGCTGAAACTTCTAGGGCACGAGTAAAAGAGAGCTTGTAAAATATGATACTCACATGGCGTATTACAGGCGGCAAGAGAAGAGAAAAACAACGAGTAACATTCTAAAGAATCGGTGTGAAAGGTTGACAGAGTGGGGAAACAAGTGACAGGAACTTGTAGAGAGCCATGACCACCTACATCCTGAAGGGTCAAGGTACATAAAATAATGTTTCTATTAATCGATCATTGAGATATGGTCTCTTAAATATGATCCCTTAAATATGGTCACTAATTTTTATTTGACGGGATGGACTTCTTCTTCTTCTTCTTCTTCAGTCCTGAGTATGACGATAAACTACATTTGGCAGCAAGACCTCTGATAAGAAGATTGGATGTTTTGAGGAGCGTGGAACCACCTCTTAATTGCTGTTGTACCCAAGTTCACCCTCACCCATGGTTGTAGCACCTGCTAGGGTGTCAGCTACGGGCAAATAGTTACCTACACCATAAAAAAAAGAAAGAAAAAAAAACACTATGAAAGTATAAAAAATATATTGTAGAATAGTATTATAAAATACAAACATAGCGAATATACATCTTTTCCATTGTTTAAGTTTATAAGATGTTTAGCTGTTTCTCGTTTGGTAGTTTATGGCTGTACGCGTTTAAACAACAAGTATAGCATTACTAACGATACTTTTATCATTCTCTTTTAGTTTTTAACTTATTTAACTAGAAGATAGGATAAAAAGGTAGAGGAAAAAGAGGTTAGTCTATATTGTAATTTGGTCTCTCAAAAAAGGAACTCGAATGATACACGAGATACATGATAAAATCATTTTTTATAAGTGAAAATTTGGGGGTCGCACTATACGCGAATATATATGGTATATCATATTTTTAAGCACTTCAAAGCACCCAAGAAATATAAATTTCGGCAGTAAATGACCCATAAGGAGTTGTTATGTCGTTAAACAAAAAATACATACATACATACATACATATTATTATTATTATTAATTTTTATTTCCTTTGATATCTGGCGTTTACACATTTCTTTCCGGGTCCCGCCCAGGGACCTAAGTTTAGAAATGGCATCATGACACTTTCCACTGCAAAAAAAAAAAAAAAAAAATAATTACATAGATAAAGCCCTCCGTAAAGTGTGGGCTGTACTTGTCAGAACAATTTTTTGTATCTCTTTGAGGCATGGACTTCCAGGGACCCCTTCAATTAGTCTACTGGAATCTTTTCCAACCAGTCCAAGGGCTCCAACTACAACAGGGATTGTTGATATTCCCATGTGCCACATTTTTGAGATTTCTATTTCAAGGTCCTTGTATTTTGACAGTTTTTCGAATATCTTCAAAGACACATTGCAGTCAGCAGGGACTGCCATATCAATAAGGAGACACTTATTTTGTTTGTGGTCTTTAATAACAATGTCTTATTATTATTATTATTATTATTATTATTCTCCTCCTCCTCCTCCTCCTTCTTCTTCTTCATTTTACTTTGCTTTGTTTTGTAAGAGTTGCCCCAAGTCTCAAACAGAAACTTTAAGAGACGGCAATTTTTTGCGCCTAAAATGCTCATAGGTGAGTTGTCATATATTTTGTGCGAATAGAAAAATGTTTACAAAAAAAAAAAAAAAAAAAAAAAAATCTGCAGAAATTTTAAAATTAAGAACTCAATGCATTATAATGTATTGAGTTTTATTACGAAGATTTATTCGTTAAATATTCAAGTTTCCGATTCCAAGAAGAAGACTGAAAGGCAATTCCTAAAATATTTCTAAAAATATGTCTATGTTTTAAAATTTCCTCCATGGAGAAAAATTTACTTCAGATGCGTGAGATAGCCACGAGTGGGATTTTTTTATTTTTTATTTTTTTAATTCACTTGGTTTTGGACTACCAGGAATTTGGGTGTGTTTCCATTTTTCGACATCACTCTCATTCCTTCAATGATTACAGGTCGTGTGATGATTTTGAGATACTATTTGTTGTTTGTTTAGCGGCATATCAACTCCTTATGGGTCATTTAATGCCAAAATTTTATTTTTTTGTGAGCATTTGCTATTTCTTTTATAAAAATGTATTGCCACTAATTTTTTTTTTTTTACAAAAATATATTGCTGGTAAATTACATTTTTTACAAAAATGTATTACTGGTATTTTTTTTTGTTTGTTTCTTTTACAAAAATGTGTTGCTAGTAAATTTTATTTTATTTTTTACAAAAATAAAATTGCTGGCATTTTTACTATAAAAATGTATATTTATACTTTCATAATGTTTTGTTCCCAGTTTGGGAGGTAAACTATGTGCCCATAGTTGGGACGCAAACAGGTGCTACCACCCCGGGTCAGGGTGGACTTGAGAACAACAGCAATCAAGATGTGGCTACACGCCCCTGAAAACCTCCCGATCAGAGGCCTTGCTACCGGATGCAGTTTATCGTCATAATTAGGACACACTATTATTATTATTATTAATTCCTATGCTGGATAATTCGCCTGTCAAATTTGTAGTATTTAACCTATTGTTCTGAAAATTGAGTTTTTACATTCCTTTTATGCTTATTAACATATAAAAAACCTGGCATCATACGGACATTAGATTCTGAGAAACATTAAAAAATCATGGGTGTACGAATAATTTCGTTGTTGACTGTATAACTGTGAAAAAACATGTTAAGAACATCTTTCTTCTGATAGATGTTGCAGCCATAGCCGCCAACAAAAAACATATCTTTTAAAAAGTTTTTCATAGTTTTCTCTCTATGAAATTACCACAATTACAATTATTTTTCCTAATTGCATAACATCTCATCTCATTGTTTGCAGCTTCTAATACAAAATACTTATTGCTTGTTGAAGTCTCCACGGGTATTTTATAATCCGTACGACTATAAAATACCCGTAAGGAGCTCATTCAATCATTAATTTAAGAATTATGATTCATCAGAAAATTTAAATGGCAAAACACTGAAATTTTCAATGGTAGAACTAGCGCCATATTAATTTGGTGACGAGGATGTATCTTCATTTTGTTTTCAGTTCAGTTATGTGCCATCCGTGATACACACTTAGGCGATCATGTATCTTTTGATACATGACTGACGATGTAGATTCTTTTTCCTACAGTAGTTTGCCATTTCTTTCTGCAGTAGACCAGTTGACACCCAAGGCAATAGAATCCGGTCTATCCTGCTATTTACCCGTAGCTATCGAGAAGAAGAGGATTCACACCTTTCCCGAGGGTATTAGCACGTAAGTGAATGTAATGGTTTCGATTGGAAATCGAATTCGGCTCTCTGATTCCTCAATCCAAGCTGCATTTTGATTTAGAAAACTTGAAAAATAAATAATTAAAGTGACATTTGGTCTGTAAGATGCTGGATATATTTACAAGACGAATGAAGAGTATGGTAGAGTCAATCAGAGAGGAGTTTCTTCAAGGAGTGGAGATGGATTAGTTCTAGTTAGTTTTCAGCCATGATACCTTTATTATTATTATTATTATTATTATTATTAGTAGTAGTAGTAGTAGTGTAAGTAGTGTAGTAACAATAATAATAATTTATGTTTTCAATCAGATAATGATGTATTCTAACTACTAAAACTATTTCAGATATAGTTTAAGAAAAACCGGAAGTTAAAACGGAAGTTAGTCTTAAAAAACAAATATGAAAAAAGAAAATTTTAACAAAAAAAAAGAAACAACGAAAATAATTATATATAAACGAAAACAAAAAATGATTATATATATATATATATATATATATATATATATATATATATGCATACATACACAAACACACACAGATATATATATATATATATATATATATATATATATATATATATATATATATATATTTGGCAGACGATAGCAAGCGTCTAAGAGTTACAATTTAGCCTTGCATTCATAGCATTTTTCTGTCAGCACATTAATTCTTCTTGAAACGAAATATATAAGTATAAAAAGGCATAAATTGTTGTTCGCTGTCTTTGAGAATCTTTCTTTGGCACTTCTTACTGATAGCGGCATCACTTTTTTGGCAAAATCCCCTCCGCGGCCATCTCACATCTGCACTCTTGCAAAAAAAAGAAAAGAAAATTACCGCCGGAGAGATAAGCTAAGACCAGCATCAGGGCACCAAAATGGCTGCCTCTTGCCTCTTGTTACAGTGCCAAGATTTGAGGGAAACGGAATTCTTCCCTGCTAAGCATAACTTTTGTTTTTACTTGTAGTTCTTTTGGTCTGTTTTTTTTTTTTTGCTTCTTTTTTTTATTTTTTTATTTTTCTTATTCGTCTTTCTTTTTGCCTTCTCGTGCACCAGCTCGCGTCCTCCATGTTCTTTCATAAGTCTATTGACTATTTTTAGCGATAGCATCAGTGACGGAATTCAAGCCGAGGTCGGGGAGGGCGGATAAATATCTGTTCCAGTGTGGCAAATAAAATCGTGATGAAATAGAGAGCCACCGCGGACGCAGACATGCTTTCATTCGTTACATAAATCGAGGATTGCACGAAACTGTCTCATTCGACCTTTTTCTTTATCTTGCACGCGCGTGCGCACACACACATTATATATATATATATATATATATATATATATATATATATATATATATATATATATGTATGTATGTAATTTCCACTTGCATAAAGAAACTACGGGATAGAGTCTACCTCGAAATTGACCAATTTCAGCAGATTTTAGAAAGTGCTCAATATTTAGTCCGTATAGCAATATTCGTAAATTTTATCTAAAATAGATATAACAACCACCTTACGAAACCTATCAAGATTCACACAACGGATCTTCAGGCCGGTTTGTTTTCTTAAAACTAGCCAGGAGATCAGAGGAATGAAACCGCGGTATCATTCTAGGATTGTTATATCTTTATAAGATAATAGTTACGTATGCACGCATATAACTTAGCTAAGCCTACGCGTTTCGTCCCCTGACAGACTTTATCAAGACAAAAAAAAAAAAAAAAAATTAACAACGTCATTTACTGAATTTAATTTATTAGACATTAAATCACGTCATTTAACATCTTCCATAATTTACCGAGACTTTTCGGTTAACCTGATGAATATTTATGAGCCTCTCGTAAATTTAAAAATTTTGAAAAACTTTTAAAACATTTTAAATTTTATTCATAAATACTTGTTTAGTTGTTGCAAAATATAATCGTTACATTTGTCTTGATAAATTTCATCAGAGAATGAAACGCATCGGCTAAGACATGTTTTCCTTTTGTCTTTATTCATATATATATATATATATATATATATATATATATATATATATATATTTCGCAGTACATATATAATGCACCATATTATATATATATATATTCAAATTGCTGATTAATTCAAGGTATGATTGACTCTTTGTAATGTGAATATATGCTGCCTATTATATTATATTCATAAAAAACAAATGATCCAGCAGTAAAAAAACAATTAAAACAGCAGCAACGAATTCCTGAGGAAAAAAAAACTATAAAGTAAGACACATCACTCTGTTACTTGAACTATATACTTAGTTCATATCATATACAAGAAAATACGTGATTTACCAAATTACAAAATATATAAAAAATTCTCACTTTAAATATTTAAAATTTAGCGTTGCCATTTGCACGCTCCAACATCATATAACAGTTAACAAATAGCTCATACTTAAAAACATGTTTCGGTCGGATTAACACAAAAATTGTCTCCCAGTTTTGATTCTGATGGATAATAAAACCTGACGGTGGTTGCGCGATGCATTGAAAGTATACTAGCAGAAATAAAAAAATAAAAATACACCACATCCATTGTATTTATTTATGAGGATCTCATCATTCGGAGGATTATCAGTAGTGGAATGCTTATGTTTGTCAATTAGCGAAGTGATTTCGTCAATAATCGCATTCAAATTTCTGATTAATTCAAGGTATGATTGACTCTTTGTAATATATATATATATATATATATATTTTTTAAATTTCTTCGCTACATAAGAGTTCTCATGTTTCAAAAACGAGAGCCGGAACCCTCAATATAATTATTAAAATTAAGTTGAATTAAGGTATCGAGTCCTGTTTCATCCTCAAGCGAAAATTTAGGAATACGCTATCTTTTCATTATTTAGAAGCTTAAAATTACACATCATTAAGTTTCAAAATAATGAAAAGTTATTAAACCATAGACAGGAGTTAACGGTTTTTTGCCGACATCAACAAATTTTCGCATGAAATAATTAGCATAAAAAAAATAGATAAATAAATAATTTCCATAGTTTAATAAAAATCATAAAAGCTTATGCCCAATCATTAAATAGAAAAACCCTTTGTGAAGTCGCCAAAAAACAAATTGTAGTTCAGTGCAACGCGTTTATATCAGACAGCCATTCGAATAAACAAATAAATAAGGAGATTAAGAGATAGATAATATAATATAAAATAATACAAAATCCTCTCGACACTTAATGACTTGCCGTCGCGCCATGAATCATCTTTCGCTTTAAACTAACGAGACAGTGACCGCCACCATCAGCTTTGGAATAGATACCCCACCCCACCCCGGCATAACCTTTCCGAAGGTGACTGATCTGTAGATAAGAATTAACTGTTCGACCACCTAACCAAAATGGCCGTCACAGCCATTTCCATAGTAATTTATGTTGCAAAGGACCATACTTATAAACACGCGCAAACCACAAGATAGCTTATTCCTAAATTTTCCCTTGGGGATGAATCGGGACTTTAATTCAACTTAATTTTAATAATTATATTGAGGGTTCCGGCTCCAGTTTTTGAAACATGAGAACTCTTATGTAGCGAAGGAATCATATTTAAAAAAAAATATTATAATATAAGCTCTACTTCTGTATGGAGCACTGTCTTTTTAAAAATAAAAACAAAATTACTAAAGAACTCGGGATTATTTACCTAACGTGTTGTCTCCTATTTTTCTGCATACCTGCACACACACACACACACACACACACACACACATACACACACACACACACATATATATATATATATTATATGGTGTAGTATATATAATATTATAAATAGGTCATCATGAAAAGTATTAATCAGCAAAGTTAATGTAATTAATGGCGAAATCTCTTTGCTAACAAAATTAATAAAGCATTGACCTACTAACCATTTGTTGAATGACGCGATTCTTATGTCTAAAGTTTTAATATGGATTTGATGTTTCGGTGCTGCGAGTACTTTTGAAAATTATCGCATTTTCATTATCAGGCTTTAATATCTTTTTCCATTTCAGGTAATTCCAAGACGAAATAAATGCATTGTAGGCCGAAAGATTTTTTTATGAATGTGTTATTTATTAACGGTTTTGGAACGTGCAGTATCGTAATGCTAGAGTTGTATTTTAAATGCATCAAGTGAGAACACTTTTTTTAATATAGTAATGTGGGAAATGTTTTCACGTTAACTGAAAAACACTTACAACAATTCGTGGATTTACCACATTACTATATTAAAAAAATGTTCTCACTTGAAGTACTAGCAGCACCGGAACATCAAATCCATCTTACAATTTTACACATAAGGATCGCGTCATTCAACGAATGGTTTGTGGGTTAATGCTTTATTAAATTTGTTAGCGATGAGATTTCGCTATTAATTACATTTTCGAAGATAAAAAGAAAGAATATGAATGAACTTTAAAAGGGAAGGGACATAAAAGCAAACTGGAATTTAAACTTCAAATAAAACAACAAACATAGAACAATTCAAAGTAAAAGATTATTTGGTTTAACCCCACCTTTTAACTTAGGTGTCAAATATAAAATAGGGGAAATATTTTGCAAATTACTTAATAAACACTTCCTCAAAATTCCGAATTACATAAAATATTTAATAAAACACATTTAAATTAAGCTACAGTTGTACTAGTAATTTAGAAACTACATTAAAAAGACAAAACGCCAGAAATTTCAAAACTAACGTGCATTGTTAACAGTAAAATATGCAATTGTAGAAATAAAAATAGATGTCCATCAGATGGAGTTTGCAAAACTGAAGCATTAATTTACAAAGCAGAAATATCAGATACAAATAGCCAGAAAAAATATACATAGGGTGTACTGAGAGTAACTTTAAAAAGAGGTGGTACAATTATAAGTCATATGTTAAGCTAGAAAACCTTAGAAATTCTACTAGTCAACCATGTGTGGAAATAAAAGGAAAAAATAAAAAAAGATCCCATTGTAAACTGGAAAATTTAAAAAGAAAGCAAAACCTTACAACAATCATAGCAACATCTGCAGCCTTTTTCAACAAGAAAAATTAGCAATAATAACATTTCCAGACAAAAAACCTTTTGAATCAGAGGTCAGAAATTATGACCCGTTCTATATATACTAAAACGTTCCTTTTCAGTTCATATGAAGTGGGAGCAAAAATGAAAGTATGAATATTTCATTTAATACCCCACCGACACATTTACAATACATTTGATTTTTCGCCTCCTCCTCCTCGCCTTCTACCACACTTCACGTCGTGCGTTTATTTATTAATTTATTTTTTTAAAATATAGTGTTCACAAATTTTTTTTTTTTTTTAAATGAAGCGTTAGGAAATCAATTGACTGAAATCGACTGAAGATACCGAAATGTTGAAACCAAGGTAGCGGAATCGGCTGATCTCCCAATTTTTGATACTTAAAAGCTCTACATATTAAATTTTTATTATTTTATACATGTATTGAGCGCTTTTTAATACTACTGTTTCCGGGTCTAATTCAGCTCTGACCATTAACTCATTTTATATATATATATATATATATATATATATATATATATATATGTATATATATATATATATATATATATATATATATATATAATTCCAAGAGGATAGAATCCAGGTAGAACTCAATGTTCAGGACAGAGTAAGAATATAATAAAAAGGCTTAAACACTAATATTCCATGGTTATAATTTATTACATTGGAATCGCAATTACGATCCAATTCATCAGACCTACAAATTGAAAAAGCTTATATATATATATATATATATATATATATATATATATATATATATATATATATATATATATATATATATAGCATAATGAGAGGCCACGTATACTTTCTTGATATGTATATAATATCTGAATAAAATAAATGAAACACAGAACTTATATCCGGGTACATAGACAACATCCTAAAACCTTTACTGCCTGACATACCCAGTTATATTAGAGACACCACCGACTTTCTCAACAAATTAAAAAACCTCAACTCAGTCAACCCGGATACAATCCTAGTAACGATGGATGTTTCATCTCTTTATACGAACATTCCACACACTGAAGGAGTTTCAGCTTGCCGTGAGTTCCTTAGTAAAAAATTACCCAACAACCAAGTTATTGATATATGTCAATTAATAAATTTCATTCTTACACATAACAACTTTAAATTCAACAACAAACACTATTTACAAATTAGTGGCACAGCAATGGGCACGAAAATGGCACCTAGTTATGCTAATATCTTTATGCACATTCTAGAAAGGAAAATACTAGACAATTCAGAATTTAAACCATTACACTACTTTAGATGTATTGACGACATTTTCTTGCTATGGACTCATGGATCAGAAAAACTAAAAAATTTTTTCACTTTCTGCAACAACTTCCACAACACAATTAAATTTACCATGGGACATTCATACACATCCGTCTCTTTCTTAGACGTTGTGATAAAATTAAACAAACACACACTTTCCACCAGTTTATACAACAAACCCACAAACCATCACAAATTCCTTCACTTCAAAAGCTGTCATCCTCTTAAATTAAAAAAATCTATCGTATACAGCTCATTTCTAAGAATCAAACGCATATGCTCAGACCATCTAGATTTTCTACACAACATTAATAACTTAACAGAACAATTCCTAAAATGTAAATACCCAATAAATATAATAAAAGAAGCACTTAATAAAACTATCCACATAAACCGTAACACACTTCTCACATACAAAAAAAGTAAAAACAACAATCGGATTCCCATGGTTTTTAACCACAATCAATATTCCCACACACTTACTCACAAATTAAAAAATGACTACAAGATCCTCCAATTAAACAAAAATATCAAACACATTTTCGCCAAACCACCCATCAACGCAAAAAAACAAACACCTAACTTATCAGCTATCCTCACCTCCACCAAATATCTAAATAATACAAACCAAACAGGTAATTACAAATGTAACAAAACTCGTTGTCTAATTTGCAAACACATAATAACAGACAGTGAATTTCTCGCACCCAACTCCAAAATCACAATACATCCACCCCGACTCACTTGTGATAGCAATAATATAATTTACTATCTATTCTGCACAATATGTCCTAACAGTGGATATATTGGCGAGTCTGGAACTAACTTTAGGCTTCGTTTCAACAACCATAAACAAGACATGCGACAAAATAATTCATATTCCCCAGTAGCAGAACACTTCAATAGAACGACATTCGATAGATAATTGCAAATGTATATTGATAGACTCAAATTTTAGCACTACATACATACGAAGAAAAAAAGAGAAATACTGGATTTTAAAATTAAACACATATAAACTAGGGTTAAACAAAGACTTGGGTATTCTAAATCTGTATAAATATTTCAATAGTTAAAGTATTTCTTCAAAAAATTTCTTTAGATATGGTAAAAAAATCCTTTTTAAATTTAAACAATAACCAAAACACCAGTTGTCCGTTAAAGAATCAAACACAATCGCGTTCCACACCACGTGTCGTCCGAGTCTAAAAACAAACACACAAACACAGTAATTTAAGTACAACACACATACGAAGAAGAAAAAAAGAAAAATACTGAATTCTAAAATTAGACACATATAAACTAGGGGTAAACAAACAAGTGGATATTTTAAATCTACATAAATATTTCAACAGTTAAAAATATTTTAAGAAATATTTCTTGAGTTATGGTCAAAAAACCTTTTAAACAACATTTTTAAGACACTATCATCAGTCTTCCGCCAAAAATTCAAACAAAGTCGCATTGCACATCACGTGACATGCACGCTTCACGACAAACGCTGTAAACAAACGCTGTAAACAAACACGCAAACACAGTATCTCATTTGATTTCTGAGGAAAGACCTAGGTGGTCTGAAATATTAAATAAATAAATATATACAAAAACACAGAAATAAATACTTTCATAAAAAAAACACCCAATTTTGTTTCATTTATTTTATCCAGATATTATATATATATATATATATATATATATATATATATATATAACTGGTGTTAATAAAATAGTACTCGATTTAGAATAATAGAGCTACTATTTATATATTGATAACAAAAAATGTATATTTTATACTATGTATATATATATATATATATATATATATATATATATATATATATATATATATATATATATATATATATATATATATATATATATCCGGCTTGAAGAGGAAAACACCGAAAATCTGATTGCTGAATCCACGAATAAATAACAGAATATTGAAAACTGTATTCAATGTTTTTATTTCTCACCGTGTGTTAAACGTATGCTGGGTCTTCCTTATTTTTGTTCATGCCGACCCAAACGAAAAATTGAAATATTTAGTGTGGTGAAGCCGCGTAGGATGAAGCCGTTACGTATGGCCACGGGTTAATATTTACAATAGGAAAGTTAATCTGAAAAAAAAAACAAAAAAAAAAACGTAGATTTATTGAAAATATGAAAACAAACGATAAAGAGAAAAAAGGTTTTGTTCAAATATTGGTCGGATTAAAAGTCGGACTACAGAACTTATACTTGTAGAATGTATTGATAGATACACACAAATAGTAAGTGGGAATATAACATTGATAAAAAAATTCGGTGTACATTTATATTCTTTCTTTCGTGACGTTTCGACGACGCCATTTTTACATTGCTTGATAGACAAATTAACTGAAAGTAAATATTTGTTCTGAATATATTAGCAACGTTGACGCCAAGTCTAAAGCCAATAATCCCTAATTTCTGAAGTGGCTTAACCCGAAACCAATTAACAATAATAAGAAAAATAACTTGAATGTTAAGGCTGAATTCTTATCATTGTGAACTCTATACTCGCAACCTCCCACCATATCTAAATTAACTTTAGTAAATATAGCTGTATAGGGCGTGTATCGTCAGTGGTAGTATCGTTAAAACCAAATGGTCAACCCTGTATTACTCAGGTGAATTGGGATGCGGAACTCTACTTGTCTACAATCTATATCAAACTGTCACACATTACCCCGAGAAGTCGCATGCTTTCAGCGACAGTCACATCCTGGCCAACGGCATCGGCCTGATGGCTAAACTGTGTGAGAGAGTAGTCGATCAGTGAAGGGGAACGCCTCTCCGTAACGCGCCTGTGCGATGAGGCCATCGTCAAGTCGCCAGCCTAGACGAGCTGTGTCTCAAAGGTCAACGGCTTCAACAGTGGGTGGAAGAACTTCTGAGAGTAGGTACGGGGTAACGTCAACATCCCAGGCCATTGTACTATTTGTGCCTTGAATGTCACCATGAATCAGAATGACAACAGAAATATTAAGAGGGGGCGCAGAATGTGCTGAATAAATAAAAAAAAAAAAAATATCTGGGTAATTCGACGTGGCGCAATGGTTAGCAATCTTGTCTTCTTAGATCAATTACGACCGAGTTCTGAGATCTATCCACACTGGGTGCGACATATTTGCGGCCTTCTGCCAGATCTAAATTATCCTTAGTAAATATGGGTTATTAGACGTGGTGTAATGGTTAGCAAGCTTATCTCGCTAAATCAATTACGACTGAGTAGTGAGACTGATCCACACTACGTGCTGTATACTTACGTTATTGTCCAGTCGTGTAATCCCTACACAATATAATTTTCTATTTCAGGTTTGACACGAGGTCCTACAATTTGGGGAAAAAAGATAGGAGTGACAAGACTTTCGGACCACCCCGTATACCGCCATGAACTGATTGCGGAAAGACAATGTTAACGTTTCACACTCATCAGCCAAACTAAATGTTCTTTTCCATGGCCATATCTTTAAAATTATCTGTTCGGATGGAGAGTTCTCGCGGTTTGGAGAACATTAAATTTATTTAGGAACACTGAGAAGTTTCCATCCAACCAGATATTTTTAAGATGACCGGGAAAGACGGCTTATCCCTGTTCACACTGCGCCCTGCTTTTTGAACAGGAGTAGAGGTTCATCATTGCTTTGCTGTTTAGGATTGGGTTTTCAGTTCCTTCTGAAGTTTTCTTACCTTCTTTCACTCACAGTAACCCCCTTAAGTCTTAGTGGCATTATCGACTTGCTCGGGGTGAATGATTCAAAAATTATACAAAACCAAAACATTAGCCTAAACCTCAAATCATGATTTTTTAAAAAAATAATGCCTGCTTGTAGGAGAGCCTTTGTAAATCACAGATACAATAATAGTGACGCCTTCGAGAAATGCTCGGTCAGACGCCGTTAATTCCCATATATATATATTTTTTCCTTTTACTCGTCACGTGATCTAATTATTTCAAGATGAGGTCGACTGTACTTGCTCTCTGGTGATCCGTGTTCAAACCGAAGTGCCGGCAGTGACACTTTATTCCTATATGACAGTTTTAAAGTCCACTTCAACTCTATACTGCTAAAATCTCCGCCTAAACTCTGAAATTTTATATACTATTTATTTTTTATCCTTCCTTCAAAGGGAGTAGATAGGTTCGCCTATGGCCCGGTTTACATTCCTCTCCGGGCATTTGAACAGGAGTAGAGGTTTATTCCTTGTTTCCTGTTTAGGATTGGGTTTCCGGTTATTTCTAAAGTCTTTTCCTTCTCTCACTGGAAGTAGCTCCTTGCGCCTTAGTGGCAGTATCGCCTTGCTGGCGGTGAATTGATTCAAAAACATATTACTTGGCTAAAATATTATTTTGATGCGTCTTAATTAAAACTATCTTTTTAGAATTGAGATAATGATAATTTAAATGAAGCTTTAAGAATATTCGTGGGCAAACTGTGGCCGTGGGCCATATGCGTCCAGATTGGCTTCGTAAATGGCATGCCTAATGCCCTGTAGAAAATAACGTTATTAAAATGTTTCTTTCCTTTCGTTCTCACTTGTTCACTCACACACTCTCACACATAATCACAAACATAAAGAAATGATTAAGTAAAATTTTTATTAGATTTTCTAACTTTTTGCTGAAGGCCACCGTGTCATTTTTTAAACCATTGGCGATTTTCACTAAGGAAGATCACACGTGTAAACATCCTTTTGCTTCAGAAGCAGGAAACGTCAATGGTAATTATTTTTCTCTAGAGAATTAATATACTTCCTCTTTAGCAAATATTTTTGTAAAGTCAAATGAATAAATTACAAAAAAATCACACGCAGCAATGTGCGTTAATCACTCTGTCATCAGTGATAACATTATACCAAGATTTCAGTTTATTTTAATTATAAACCGACTTTTCCTCATTTCTAAGGCAAAATGCTTATGCGCATGCGCTTTTGTTGGAGAAAATGGCTGCTGTATCATTAATTAAAAATTAAAATAGTGCAGCCCGCCTTATGATGTCCTGTACCTCATGCGTCAAGTGGGCGAGTGGTTAGAACGTTCGCTTTCTGACCACGAGACTGACCATAATTGATTTATCAGGAAGGCAACGTCTTGATGTTATCGCTCTGGAGGAGGCGATCTCAGCGTGCGTCACCTTTAGAAAGCGCCTGGAAACCATACCAAGCCTTGTGAGTAAAATTGTGTAGACGGAACCCTTGGAAGCCGTCGATGGTTGTGCTAGCATCAAGTTACAAGTCATCGTGGCAGAGAGTTTGAGTATGTTAGCCTTGTTAAGACTGTTGATCACGCTAGAAAACGCGCTTTCTCCCAGAAACTGTAACTAAGGTCCGCTCAGCATGATTGCAGTATAAACCAGATATGGGCTCTGTGGGTGTTGAGCAAACAAAATGTGCCTGGGCAGGTGTCTGCAATGGGGATTAGCTAGCCGTCCTAGTAGGCTGGCATCCTCGAATTCATGTGGCCCACTCTTCGGGAAAAAAGTTGTCGTTGCCTGTTTTAGAATTTGTATCAAATCAGTTTCGCAGTTCTAAATGATTATTTTCTTAGAAACGAAATGTGAGCAACATGGAGGAGAAATAAAGAGAGCTTTATAACTTTCTATTATTGGATTTTTTAAATGCAAATGTCTCCTCGGAAAGTAAGCGATTATGGCTCTCTGCAAAGTCGTTTTTTTTTCTCTGAATTACCAAAGGAACACAATTCTACTCTCTTTGGAGAGTAGAATTGTGTTCCTTTGGCTTCTTCATGGCACGGAATTCAGAATTTTCTTTCTCTTAGACTGGTGGTCACCCAAGGCTAGAGTGCCCAGTCTACTATGGATCTTAATATTATATTCTTCTTCTTCTTCTTGTGTTGCATCCTTTCAGGACATAGACAGTCATGGCTCTCCACAACTTCTTATCTTTCGTGGCCCTTAGCAGTTTTTTTCCCTTTGCAAAGGATACCGCCCCACTCACCAGTCCTACCATTCACTCAGACAAGTTCGTCATGTAATCGGTGGATTGCTGACTTCTCCTATCTTTCTTGCCCTTAACACACCCAGTGAGGGTTAAGTTTTCCAAAGCTTACTACAAATACTCCATTATTTTTATTGTCAGGTCCTTTTAGGATGTAGGTGTTCATATCTCTACGGATTCCTTTTCTTTATTATCTGGAAATTGCCGAGGTTTCTTGCAACAGATCACAGAGTGGCCAGTTGCCTCTTTAGCAGTATCGGTCTCCTGTCACCTTAACGGTTTGGATTCCTCCTGCTGTCTTCTTAACGGTTTTGGTTTCTCCTGTCACCTTAAAGGTTTGGATTCCTCCTGTCGCCTTAACGCTTTTGGTTTCCCCTGTCACCTTAACGCTTTGGGTTTCTCCTGTCGCCTTCATAACAGTTTAGATTTCTCCTGTCACCTTAACTCTTTAGGTTTCTCATGTCGCCTTCTTAACGGTTTGGGTTTCTTTTGTCGCCTTCTCAACGGTTTGAATTTCTCCTATCGCCTTCTTAAAGGTTTGAGATTCTCCTGTCACATTTTTAATGGTTTTGGTTTCTTTTGTAGCCTTCTTAACGCTTCGTTTTTCCTTCTCTTAGACTGGCTACCACTGGAGACTAGAGATCTAATTTACCCTACTATTGAACTCTGATTTGGGTGAAAAGAGATGGGTTCATGCCTTTCCTAAGGATATTTGAACGAAAATGAGCACAAAGTCGAAATTTGAACTCAACTCAACGATAACCGTTACTCTATTCGTAAATTAAAAGTAGATAAACGTAAAAATTCAGATTAAGTATAACTAATGATAAATACCCATTGCGAGTGCCTGGAATAGCTGAAAATTGTCCATTGGTGCCATAGTTTAGTCTTGGTGAAAGCCAGCATATCTCAGACTTGGAAATATGACTCTCATATCTCATGTAAACTAAGCTTAGATACCATCGTTCCAAGAAAGGAAGAAGGGGAATTTGGCAAACTCTGAAATATTTTTTACTGGTGTCCGTGTAGATTAAACAGTTTTTATTTTATATTCTGCCTTGCAATTGAATGTCCTTCTTGCCACATAGGAATTGCCAAAGGATAACCGAAAAGTTCGCTGCTGTAGACGTTCTACTACCCGAAGAGCGTGGAACGCCCTCATCGTCAAATAGCTCCGACGTATTATCTAGTCATTTCACAACAGTAAAGGAATGTCTGCATCTTCTCGAGTGATTTTTGAATTATACGTATTTCCAGGCTTTATTTGAAAATTCCTTATCTCTTCAGGATGTAGTCAGTTATGACCCTCACCTGATTTCTCTCTTTAGCATCTGTGAATTACCAAAACTGCCTTAGAATGAATTTTTTTATTAATTTCACCCCATGCAAGGCAATAAAGCCACTGAGATACAATGGGTTACTGAGCGTTAAAGAATAACAAAAAAGAGAAAATTTATTAAGAAGAGTAAACAAAAAGACAGTAGGGAACTATTGACATTGCATTTAAATTTTTGAAGATCAAAGTTGGCTAGAAAGCATGCAACCGGAAGAGTGTTCCACAAGCGAGAAGTGCGATAGAAGAAACTGTTAACATAGAACTTACGGTTAAACTTGCCAATCTAGTACTGATCTTAAATTCAAAGAGACCAGGTACCATAGGGAAGAATTCATCCGAACAATTACCACGAAAGTATTTATAGAAAAGGCACAGGGAAGCTACATTAGGGTGATGGGAAAGTGACTGAAGCCGATACGCCAGATCATGACCAATAATGTTGCTGATTCTTTAGATTTTATCAAGAATCTCTAAATATATAGCAGGAGAACCGTTTCATATGTTGCAGCAATATTCAAAAGCATAAACAAATGGTAGACTTATAGATGTGTAAGATAGATTCTGAACAGAAAAATTGTCTTGCACGACACAGTGAACCAACTTTCTTGGCAGCTAAATCCGATATATATATATATATATATATATATATATATATATATATATATATATATATATATCGGATTTACGCCAAGCAAGGCAGCGAAGTCAGTAAGACACAAGAGGTTACTGGGTGTGAAAGAATTAGAAAACAGAACGTTACTAAGGAACGAGGACAATAGAAGAGTAATCAGGATGACAGTAGATAACGAATAACATTGCATTTAAGTTCAAAGTTAACAGGAAAGCTTAAAGCCGGATGAGAGTTACACAAGCAAGAAGTGCAAGAAAAGAAACTGTTAACATACAGTTTATGGTTACATCTTAGCCAAATCACCTGGGAATTGATGTGATCTAGTTGACAATCTAGTATTGCGTTTAAATTCACAAATTCTATGTACCATAACGAAGATCTCATCCGAACAATTACCAGGAAAGTATTTATAGAAAAGGCACAGGGAAGTTACATTAGGGTGATGGGAAAGTGACTGAAGCCGAGACACCAGGTCAGAACCAATATTGTTGCTGATTCTTCTTTGGATTTTGGAGTACAGTTGTGTGTCTCACTCTCATTTTTTTTGTGGCAAGTCAGAATCACCCCACGTTGTGTCTCAATTCTCGTTCGCGCTGGCGTGCATAAAAACTTGGAAATGCCAGGGGAACGGAAGATGAATTAACGCCACAGCGAGAAATGAAAAGAAAGGTATCCTGTTTCCTATACATTTAGTTGTTTATTCACTAATCCATTTGTTCGATCTGGGTAGGGGGGTAGGGAGATGACAATTGGGACATCTTCTGCTCCTCCTGGATCATTTAATACTGAAATCGAAATAATCTGAACACAATTTTATGGCTTCAACTAAATATTTTTTGAACACAGTTGTATACTTTCAACTACAGCTAAAAAGTATTGCTGGTTATTTTGCTTTAAAAATGTATTGGTCATTTTACTATAAATATTTAAAAAATGTATTGGTCATTTTACTATAAATATTTATTGTTGCTCCTTTTTATATAAAAATGTATTGCTGGTATTTTTACTATAAAAGTATATTTTTATACTTTCATAGATTTTTTGTGGGGAGAGGGGTTCATTATTTGCCCATAGCTGGACACCTAACAGGTGCTACCACCCTAGGTCAGGGGGCCTTGCTGACGGATGAGACAGTGGAACAAGAAAAATATAAGCCTGTAGATTAAATTGGTCATTTAATAGCGAAATTTAAGTTTTTGTGGAGCTTTGAAGTAATAAAAATGTTATTCTGTTTTCACAATTAAATACGAGGGTCATTCAATAAATAAGGTGAATTTTTCGGTATAAGGACTTCTAATACAGATAGAAGCTTACTCTTTTTTTTATTTTATTTTCTTTTACTTCTTTTTCACATGGATTTAATTTCTTTTGCAGATTAAAAAAACTTTGAGAGTTTTGGCGATTAACAAAGATGGCCGACCAAGAAGCCTGCTCCAGGATTGAACAGCGGTCAGTTATCAAGTTTTTGGTTGCTGAAGGGTGCAAACCAGTTGAAATTCATAGGAGAATGGCAACTGTGTATGTTGCCACATGTTTCAGCCAAAAAAATGTCTACAAGTGGGCTAAATTGTTTAAAGAAGGACGGAGCAGTGTTGAGGATGAAGACAGGCCTGGGGGGCTTACAGAAGTGAGGTCTCCTGAGGTGATCGAATCAGTCAATGATCTCATTCAGTCTGACAGAAGGGTGACAGAGGATGACAATGCAAGGACTTTGAAAGACATAAAGAACAAACGCAGGGGTCATCAGTCAGAAGGAGTCATCTTGCATCATGACAACGCAAGGCCTCACATAGCAGCCCAAACGGTGCAGACCATCAACGAGCTGGGCTGGGAACTGCTTCCTCATCCCCCTTACAGCCCAGACCTTGCCCCTTCAGACTTTCACCTGTTTGGTCCCTTGAAAGCGTTCACAAGAGGCACGAAGTTTAAAAGTGACGATGAAGTGAAAAGTTGTTGTGAGCGACTGGCTGAGATATCAGTCCAAAGATTTTTACGCTGAGGGAATACGGAAGCTTGTGCACAGATGGAAAAAGTGTGTGACAGTGCTGGGAGACTGCGTTGACAAATAAAAAAAAAGTAAGCTTCTATCTGTATTAGAAGTCCTTATACCGAAAAATCCACCTTATTTATTGAATGACCCTCGTACATGGTAGACACTCAGCTTTTGTTCATATACATGTTTGTGTGGACATGATTACTGAAGGTGGTGATGTGTGTTTTACGTTATAGTTTTGTTGAAGTTATATTTTGCAATACAGTTTGATTTCTTCAAGAAATCGTAGCATATTATATGCATTAGTGTTAGGAAACAGTTCTTTAGATATGGTTATTTGGTTGGTTGATTTTGCTTAGCAGCACATCAACCTCTATGTGTTATTTAATACTGAACTCTAAATAATTTGAACACAATATTAAGGCTCCAACAAATATTATTTGAACCAAATCGTATGCCCTCAATTACAGATAAAATGAATTGCTGGTCATTTTGCTTTAAATTTGTATTGTTCGTAATTTTACTATAAATAGGTATTGTTGGTATTTTTACTATCAGTATGTATTGTTGTTCATTTTACTATAAATATATGTTGTAGGTAATTTTTTATATAAAAATATATTGCTGGTATTTTTACTACAAAAATGTTAGGTGGTGGAATTTTTCAGAATTTTTTAAACCTTTATCTTTTTATTAAACTCACAAATTTCTCTCTACCTACCCTGATGTGGACTCAAGAAAGTCGAAAGCTCGATCCGTATTATTTTCCTCGATATTGTATGAATGGTGAGAATGTAAGTACATGTATTGCCAGGTATATGTTGGTTTATGATATAGAGTTATTTTGTATCCATGCAAAGCAACAATTATGGCTGAAAAACGTAAATGACCCTTTCCTACTCTGGTCTTATCAGGACAATGTGAACTGAATTAGACATTCCATGATGATCACAATTGAAAAGGGAGCTATATATCAACTCGCATAGAAATCAGGTATGGCTGATCATGTATAGAGGCAGAATTGTAAGAGAAATTCAGAATAACAAACAACAAAAAACACTGGATGTTAAAACGATTCAAAAAATTAGTGCATATAACAACGTCCCAAGGGACCTAGCAAAGATTTGATTTGATTTGTTTAATGGCATATCAACTCCTTATGGGTCATTTAATGCCGAAATTTAACTTTCTTGTGAGCTTCGAAGTAATAAATATATGATATATGTTATTCTGCTTTCACAATTGAATACATGGTAGATGATACTCAACATTTGTGCATATACATACTTGTGTGGGCATAATTACTAGGAGGCGGTGATATGTATGTTTTACATTATAGTTTTGTTAAAGTTATATTTTGGAAGACAGTTTGATTTCTTCGAGAAATTGTAGCATATTATATGGATTAGTGTTAGGAAACAGTTCTTTCATGTTGATTGTTTGGTTGGTTAATTTTGTTTAGTGGCATATCAACACCTCTATAGGTTATTTAATGCTGAAATCTAAATATTCTGAACACAATTTTATGGCTTCAACTAAATATATTTTGAACACAGTTGTATACTTTCAACTACAAATAAAATGTATTGTTGGTACATTTTCGTATAAAAATATATTAGTGGTATTTTTGCTATAAAATGTATTTTTATACTTTCATACTTTTTGTTTCGGGTTCACTATTTTCCCATAGCTGGGACCCCTAACAGGTGCTACCACCCCGAGTCAGGGTGGACCTGGAACAACAACAATTATGAGGTGGTTCCCTGCACCTCGAAACTTCCAATCTCCCAATAAGAAGCCTTGCTGCCGGATGTACTTTTTCGTCATACCCAGTACGTCATAGTTTTTAGAATGTTGTAAATATAAAATAATTTTTGTAAATAAACAATCTAATAAATAGTTACTTGCATTATTTACATTATTCGGACTGTTATCCTCATCTCCATTGCCATATTCACAAGGTTTCAGCCGTTGTACGCTCCGGCCTTTTCCAGCTGATTGGAATTTCGAACCGAACCCTTTATTTCGTAGGTTGTTCTTGTTCCATGTGCCAGGCCTCTTCCGATGTCTCGGATGTAAATAGTGTTTAGATTTTTTTTTCTAATTCTCAAGAACAAAAAGAAAATGTATGAATTCATTTTCATTATATGTTTCGGTTCTATTCCAATTCTAATCATCGCTTTTTAAAACAATAAATATTGCTGAGGAGTGAAGGTAGTTAAAAAAAGTGGTGTCATGGGGGAAATCGTCCTTTTCACACAACAGCATATTGCGCGCACGTTTATTCGTGTTTGCCAAGTTTTATTTTCAAACGCGTTTCGTCGCCTGAGGGACTTAATCAAGTTATGGATTTTATTTTGCAACAAGTATTTGTAAACAGAAAAAAAAATCCTTAAGTTCTTTAAAAAAACTTTTAAAATTCTTAAAGTTAACTGTGTAAGTAAAGGTAAATTATGGAGCGTGTTAAGTGATGTAATTTAATGCCTAATGAACGAAAGTGAGTAATTGTTATATATATATATATATATATATTTATATATTTGAATTGGACAAAGTCCGACAATTTATTTAAAGACATTTATGTATCTATAAAAATAACGTTAAACAAATCATAAATGTCTTTAAATATATATATATATATATATATATATATATATATATATATATATATATATATATATACAGTGGGTGGAAATAAATATTCGTACACTTGAGAAATTGTATTTTTTATAAATGTAAAAGCCTTAAATGAAACAAATCTCGACACATTTTATGTATAAAGACACATACTATTAAAAAATAATAATAAACTTAATTAATTCTTATTCTAACAGAAATGAATGCATTTTTTTTAAATTCTAACTGGTGAAAAAAGTATTCGTACAAATCAATTATTAGAATAAAATAATCAATTAATTATGAAAAAAAGTATATTCTAGAATGTTCCAGTAATGTTATCAGTAATTATAGTTAACGCTATTTGCTATTATCAGAGCATTCTGCAATTTCTAGTCTTACGGGAAGGTTCTAATAATGCCTAAAGGTAAAGAATTGACTATTTCACAAAAACAACACATTTTGTCTCTCTGGAAAGATGGGAACAGTTACAGAACGATTTCTAACAACCAGAATATTCCTTTTACTACAGTTGCTTCGTTCATTGCAAGGTTTAAACCTCGTAACAGCGTCGAAAACCAAAGACGAACAGGTGCTCCGAGGAAGATTTCTCTAAGATCAGCAAGGATATTAGGACGCCAGATTCCAACAAAATCCACGGGTTACCCGAGAAGAGCTGCAGGAATATCTGCGTACATTAGGGATTAAAGTAACCAAGCGTACAATAAGTAATGAACTACACAAAAACAGTCTGAAATCATGCATCCCAAGGAAGACTCCACTCCTCTTGAAACGACTAGGAGATGCTAGGCTAAAATTCGTTAGAGAGCATAAGGATAAAGAGCATTCGTTTTGGGAAAAAGTACTATGGACAGATGAAACTAAAATAGAGTTGTTTGGTCATAATTATCGAAATCACGTGTGGAGGAAGGACGGTGACGCCTACTTACCAAAGAACACGTTGCCAACTGTAAAGTTTGGTGGTGGCGGTATCATGATCTGGGGCTGTTTTTCTGCAAAAGGTGCTGGCAGAATATCAATAATAGATGGCAAGATGAATGCCGAAAGCTACCAGAAAATCCTGCGAGACAATTTAATGCGTTCTGTTGAGAAACTTCGGTTACTTCCTGATTGGGTTTTCCAACTGGATAATGATCCTAAGCATACCGCTAGATCTACAAGGAAATGGTTCGCTGAAAGTAACGTTGATGTCTTGCAATGGCCAAGTCAGTCCCCATACTTGAACTCAATCGAGAATTTATGGCGATATTTGAAAATTCAAATTGGGAAAAGAGCACCAACAAATATCAAGAATTCTGAAGACAATATGCCGAGAAGAATGGGACAAAATACCACTCAATGTGTGCAAATCATTAGTTGAGATGTACAGGAATAGACTGGTAGCTGTTGAACTCAATAAAGGATATTCTACAAAGTATTAAATTAAGTTAATATGCTTTTTTTGTTTTGTACGAATACTTTTTTCATCAGTTAAAATGAAAAAAAATGGATTAATTTTAATAAGAATTATGTTTGTTACTATCTTTTAATAAAATGTATCTTTACACGTGAAATGTATCAAAATTTGTTTTAGTTAAGGCTTTTACATTTATAAAAATAGAATTTTTCATGTGTACGAATAATTATTCCCCCCCCCCACTGTATATCTAAATCAGTTCCAACAGCCAGACTCCACATATCATTTGATTATAGTGGTGAAGGCTTCGTGCAGAACCAACCACACTTCTTGGAAGAGCCGAATACAGAGAAATGGTGCGCAGTATGGCACAAGGTCCCCAAACGACCCTCTGCACCCAAGGCTATAGAAATCTGTGTGTCCTATTTACCCATAGCTGGGGGGGGGGGAGAAGATAATTCATATCTTTCCAAGTGTATTAGCTTGTAAATGAATGCAGTGGACTAGACTAGAATTTGAACTCGGCTATATATATATATATGTATGTATGTATGTATGTATGTATATATATATATATATATATATATATATGATTAAATAAATTACAAATATTATGTTTGCTTCAATCAGATGTGCCTAAAAGAGAATTTGCTGCCTAAATACACACACACACACATGTTTGTGTGTGTGTGTGTGTGTGTATTTGTATGTGTGTGCGCGCATGTGTGTGTATGTGAATTAAAATCAATGACTAAGTCCAGTGAATCCGGAAAACTTTTGAGCACCCCCTGCCACAAGTAAATCGGTACCGCCGAAGGGAAAAGCGACAACTGAACTGAATGAATGATTAAACGCAAAGCAGTCCGAAGACCGGTGAAATTAATTATATATATATATATATATATATATATATATATATATATATATATATATATATATATGCACACTCGTATATGTGTGTATGTGTGCGTGAATGAGAGCGAAAAAGTCAGTGTGAGAGAAAGTAAGTTAGTGAGAGAGGGTGAGAGAAAAGGAAGGAATATAAGCAAAAAGTGAGAATGTGTGTCTGTGTGTGTGTGTGTGTGTGAGAGAGAGAGAGAGAGAAAGAGAGAGAGAGAGAGAGAGATTAAATTAGGTAGGCTGTCCAGAAGATATTTCAAGAACAATTTTCTTCATCTGTCCTATCTTTATTCTTGCGAACGGATTACATATACAGTAACACCAATTAGCGGCGATCGATCCAATTTGAAATCTTTTTTCTTTGTTTTTCTTCTTTTTTTTTTCTCTTGAAGGATTGTGCAGGTGGAGGAGGAGAGAGCAGATACAATGAAATTAGTGTCACAATCTCATTCATTTTCATCACAAAATACGCCATCCGGATACGCCTATATCAACTCAGTGACAAAGGCTTCCACTCCAGAAGGTGTCACGAGTTAATTACTGAGGGCATTGTGGCTTCAGTTTGACGGCCTTCATCTGCAATACGTGAATATCGCGTACTTACATGTGTTGTACGTAAATGTATGGGGCGTAAATGTGTACATATCTTTTTATCTACCCGTGAGCTGAGCTAATCTTTGACCGTACAGACGCGTTATCAAATTAAATTAACCAGTAACCTCCCAAAATCATTTTTTTAATACGAAAGTTCACACCCAACACTTGCCCGGTAGCAAGAAAATTACTCTTAAAATCAGGAGTCGGCAACCTTTTGAAGAGATATTGTATACTCTACCTGTTCTGAGAAGGTCTTTCTGGACCGGGTCGATTCCATAACGAAGCTGCATATTCCATAACGAAGCTCCTCTCTCGGCCGTCTTCTCCCGGTCGGGTGTCGAAATGTTTTTGGGTTCAGAATGTTGTATAGCCCCCTTGTTCTGGAGGTCTCTTGGTTGACGGTCTTGAGGCGATAATAATAAAGCTTTTCTCTCGGCCGGGTGAGCGCTAGTTTGTTTGTTCGGAGGTAAAATGACAACTTCAACAAAGGGGATTTTGATTTACTACTTTATTAAACGCTTTCGGCATGTACATTTTTAGCTCGCCAGTGGGGTCGATATGTCACCCCCACTGGGGAGCAAGTTCCCCGCATACAAAATTAACACTTCTGCTCTTATCGACGCGTAAAACTTACTCTTCGAAAAAACGTTTTATCTCTCTAACCTTCCCGCGCTAGATTTAACCAATCAAAAAAGACTTCCTTTGTTTTGTCTTCCAGCTGACCATAAGGTCAGCCTCAGAAGGTCTGAGTTAAATACACTGCCACTAAAAAATAATGGTCTGAAACTTATTTAACAGAGAGCGGGACAGACAGCTACGCAGTGTCTCGGAGGGCCATAATTTCAAATGTACTATAATAACTTGTCTCGACTTTAGAACGCTCTGCCCTGAAGGCTGCCTTGGTAAGGAGATTGAAAGAAAAGCACAAAGGTTATGATAAATAAAGTGTGTAATATGAATGGATTGATATCTGCCTATATTTCTGAGATGATGTAATGTAATTATTTACATTGTTCGTTTCGGTTTGTTTTGTTTGATTTAGATGGGAAATGAACGTTTCACGGCATATCAATACCTCAGTGGGTTATTTTATGCCTATTAGATTTTTACAACAGATTCGTATGAATAAAATATATATCTTTTGTAACGAAACAATTTGTAGATCCGGTTTTATTGATATTCTTTTTTTTTTTTTTGTAAAGAGGGTTGTTGTCGTGAGTCTGCTTTCATTGATGTATTCTTTTCAGATATACGGTTTGTAGAAAAATTAATTTTGCAATTCTCATTTGGTTTATATGTTTTGGTAGAGTCCTACTGTTTTGTGAAATGATATACCATCCGTTTTTAGTTTCTCAAACAGCTCATACATATTGTTTATATTATAGTATTTTTGTCTTGAGAGAGCAACACGGTTAATATATGCTTGGTATACTGGTTGATATTCTTTGTTTAGTAAGTACAAGTGAGTTATTCTCGTATGGCTAATGCGTACGCGGGCCAGTACTACTCCTTCCTTATGAGATTTTCTGGGAATTGACTTTCATTCTCCTAGTTTGGGGTGAATTTCGAAGAGTTTATCATGTGTATTACCGTCCCAGTAACATTGCCATTGCATTTAAACGTAATTATTAATAACCTCCTTAAAAATTGTGTATGAGATTTTGGTCTTTGTATCCACATTTACATCTAAAGCCCACTTGGCTGCTAGGTCTGCTTCATTATTGCCTTTTGACATCAAACTATGCTTGATTCCAAGCCACATCGGAATGTGGCTTGGAATCAAGCATAGTTTGATGTCTTTATGATTGTTAATAATGCTCATTTTGCATAATATTTTTATAATAAGTGGGTTGTTGAAGGTTTTATTCAAAGCCAATAAGACGGACAGTGACTCCGAAAAAATTAGAAAATCTTTTTGTTTGCTCTCTGAGATAAAGTTGAGAGCTATCTCGATTTCATGAGACTCTGTAGTGAAAATAGAGCTTCCCTTTGGGAGGCGCTTTTTTTTTTGTAAAATTTTGGCTCACTGCTGCACACCCGATCTTGTTCTCACATTTTGACCCATCTGTAAAGATGGGTGTATGATTAGGGAAATTTGCCAATATGTCCTGAAACTTATAGTGGGTGCGTTTTTTTTTGTGTGTGTGTGTGTGTCGGGGGGAGATTATGTATTTCTAGCAGAATTTCGCGTTGCTTGATACATGGTGGAATACTGGCTGCAGTCGTTTCTTGTATAGTCTCTAGCAATGGATTCCATCCCGAAATCATAGGTTTGTATAGCATTATCTTTTTCTCGAAATAGATCGCAGTAATTCGGTTCAAAGGTAATGCTGTCAGTTGTGTTAGTTGAGCATGATTTTATTTTTACATAATACTCTAGAGCCAGTTTAGTGCGCCGTAAATGTGGAGGTGTTTCATTAGCTTTTGTGTATAAGATCTCCACTGGCGATTTTTTAAAAGCACTGAGTACTAATCTGAGGCCTTGATGATAGGTTGCATTGAGAAATTTTAGGTACGACTTTCTGGCCGCCCCATGTATGAAACTAGCCTAATCCAGTTTTCAGTGAAGTAGTGATCTGTATAATTTGATCAATGTTAGCCGATCTGCTCCCCATCCAGTATGGGCCACTACACGCAGAAATTGTAGGGCTTTTATTTTAAAATATTTTAGATGGGAAATGAACGTTAATTTGTTTTTTTTCTCTCAAACTAATGCTTAGAAACTTGTGTTGTTCCACTACAGGGATTTCTGCGCCGTGTAATTTTAAACATGGGTCATTGTGCAATTTTCTTTTTGCAGAAATGAAGGCATTTGGTTTTCGTTTTGGCAATGGTAAACCCATTTTCAGTGACTGAGTTGTGTATTTTATTGAGACATTGTTGGAGTTGTCTTTCATTGGTATTCATATATTGAGATCTGTATATAATTAGAAAATTATCGGCATATAGAGAGCTTTTCACTTTTGGGCTTAGAGTTTTAAATATGGAGTTAATTCCTACGCAAGATAGCATCATCGAAAGAATGCTTCCTTGTGGAATCCCTTCTCCTTGACCTTGCAGTTCCGATAACCTACTTCCATACGTACTTGACACCTACGGTCTTTCAGGAAATTCCCTATGAATTGAACGAGCCTTCACTTTAGACCCAGTTCATGCAGATCTTTCAAGATACTAAATTTCCATGTTGTATCGTACGCCTTTTCTAAGTAAAAAATACTGTTGCGAGATGTTCTTTCTTAATGAAGGCTTCCCTTACAAAGGTTTCCAAGCATACTAAGTGATCCACAGTACTTTTTTATTTCCTAAAAACACATTGGTTGCCATTCATTAGATCGTTAGTTTCCAGGTACCAAGTCAACCTGTTGTTGACCATTCTCTCTATAGTTGTACATAGCTCTCTCGTTAGTGCTATCGACTTGTAGCTTCCAGGTTTTGGAATAGGGATGATGAATGACTGTCTCCACATATCTGGGAAGTTGCCACTTGTTTATATGTTGTTATACAAATTTAGTAACAGTTGTTATGATTTTTTGGGCAAGTGTTTTATGAATTGATAATGGATATCATCTGGTCCCACAGCTGTATTTTGAGCTTTTTTTAAAGATTCATTTAATTCCTCTCTAGTGAATGGTAATTTATAGATCTGAGCGTTATTAGATTTAAAGTTTAATTTTTGTTTTTCTGCTTTTTGGTTTGATATCCAGAATTTGTTGGCGACCATTCTTTGAGTTTCTGGGCATTTTTAGTGATATCCTTTATTCTGATTTTTTTTTTCAGTTATTTATCGAGAGATGTTTTATAGCATTAGTATGATGTTTACCAGCTATGTTTCTTATCATATCCCATACAGATTTTGTTTTTGTGGCAGAATTGTGTATGCTGACGTAACTTTTCCAACATTATTTTTGCTTTCTTTAATTATTTTCAGTGCTTTTGCTGGAAGTTGCTTAAATTGTAACAAATTAGATGTTGAAGGCTGTTTGCTGAAATCTCTCAAAGCTCTTCTTCTGAACCTGATAGCTTCCTTACACTCATCATTGAACCAAAGTCTATTACATTTTTTGTAATGAACTTTTTTGAATTAATTCCTTTGCTATAGATATAAGGATTTCCGTAAACTATTCTAAGAACTTGATGCATTTACCTTCGGTTAGTTTATCAGAAAATTAGTTTTTAAATTCGTCTCAGTTCATTCCGCCTAATTTCCAACGGAGAGGAATTTTATCATTATGTTCTGAATTCTGCGGAACCCTTAGGTAAGTGATCACTACCGCATGTGTTCGCCAGAACCTTCCAAGAAAAATATACATAGATTGATGGATCACGTATGGATAAATCTATTGCAGAGTAGCTGCCAATAAATGGATTTATGTAGGTCGGAGTTTTATCATTATAAATCCATAAATCATTGTTGTTTATAATTGTTTCGAAAATTCTCCCCTTTTGGTTTAGGTCTTTACATCCCCATATGGTGCTGTGACATTTAAAGCCCCCCCTAGTATCATAAAGGGTGCAAGGAGTTGCCTTATAATTTCATGAATTTCGGCTTCATTTTCTCATTCATTAGGTGGGATATATACTGAGCAAATGTTTATTAGCCTATGTAGGGTTACTTTAACACCAGTCGCCTGTAAAGTAGTTGTCAAATTTATTTCACTGTCGGGTACATCATTCCTAACTAGAATAGATGTACCTCCAGATGCACGAAGCCCAGTGTCATATATATGGTTGTATTGTTGGTATTCTTTTATATTCATCTTGTTACCCGTCCTGTGTATGACGATATACTATATCTACGTCCTGGGGAAGAAGATATACTATATCCACGTCCTAGGATAGACGATAAACTACATCCAACAGCAAGGCCTCTGATCAAGAGGTTTTGAGGAGCATGGAACTATCTCTTAATTGCTGGTGTTCCCAGGTCCACCCTGACTCGGGGTGGTAGTACCTTTTAGGGTCATCAGCTATGGGCAAATAGTTAACCCACAAACTCAGATCAAAACACTATGAAAGTGTAAAAATAGGTTTTAATACCAGAAATACTTTGTAAAAATATTACTAGCAATACATTATTTCAGCAATACATTTTTGAAAAAAAATATAACAGCAATACAAAAAAACTTTCTCAGCATTAAATAACCCATTGAGGTTGATATGCTATAAACCAAACCAAACCAATCATCTTGTTACCTTCCTTAAGGAATAGTTCCTGAAGATAAACAACTACTGGTGACAGGTCTGTTATTAACAGAAGCAGTTCATTTATATTTGCCTTTATTCCACGGCAGTTCCATTGAATTATGTTATGCATGGCTGTTTAAATGTTTTCGGCCTTCAGCTTATGTGGTTTTGATTCCTTTTCCTAGATTTTCATTTTGGAGGTTTCAGCTGTTTGAAGGTTCTAGCTTTTCACCTCCATCTTTTCTAGTTCGTCAAATCGGTTTTGAGTAGGAATTTGGTCGTTGTGGATTTCCGGCTATCGTTTAGCTGATTCTATTCTTTGGGGAGATAAGCTTTTCAGCCTGACTTTCCTGGGGTTTGGTGGACGGGTAGGAGATCGCTATGACCTTTGTTTAGTAGATTTTGTATTTTAATAGGAGTGGGTTGTAGTTTAGCTGTCATTTTGCTATCTGTTTTTTCCTTTATTTCTTATTTCGGTTTTATCATTGTCCTGTTTCGGGTCAGCCTGCACCATTTTCCTTGGAATATGGACTTTTTAGGTAAGTTTGAAATTTGGACCAGTCATTTAGTCCCAAGTGTACGAACCTTCTCAGTGAGGGTTTCTGTATTTGTCAGACTGACCGGCATTAATTGCAGTCTTATTTCCGTTATTTTTGCGTAGGAATGGCCTTTCATGTAAAATTCTACAACTTGCCTTGCTTTTGAAAATGAAATGTTTCTTTTATATTTTACTTTGACAATCTTCTTTTTCTTTTTTTCAGAAATCGCATGTTCTTGATTATGCTGGGTGGCTTTCCTGGCAATGAGAACATTTCAATCATTGGCGTTCTTCAGAACGGCCAAATTTTTGGCACCTAAAACATCTTAGTGGAGCAGGCATATATAGTTCCACTGGCTCAATATTATGCCCTGTTTTTATTAGGGGGGGGATTTCAAGTGTGCCAAAAGTAAGGATATATGTGTCAATTATAACTGTTTCCTCTTTTCTTCTTAATTGGCTTTCTAAGGCAGATGTAATTTCCTCAGGTGTGACAACTTTTTAATTCTAATGACTCCCTTAGGAGTATTCAGTCTTGCATGAGGAAAGGTTTTAATTTTGATATTATGAAAGGTCTTCATCTTTATTATATTTTCTGCGTGTTTCCTGCATTCCACCTCAGCCAGCAAATCGCCATCTCTCAACTTTCTAAAATAAAGAATTGAGCTCATCTGAAGATTTGCGATAGAGTAGTCTGTTGGAAGGATAAAAGCCTGGCACAAGGCTACATTAATAGATCAAACGTGAAGATCGAATTCAGGATAGTAGTGAATAGGTCTGTGAGATCATCACCCTATGGTAGACTCCCTATGATACAGCTTGACCCCACATGTATATTAACAAATTAAATGAGACAGTAAACGCGCAAAATCTTTTTTTTTAAATACTAAAGTTCATCCAAAACAAGCAGGGCTGGATTTAGATGAAGAAAGGCCCAAGGTTATTCCACTTTTGAACCCCTCCCCAATCATGAATAGCGGAAAATAGAAGAGACGAGGATGGTGATGGGTGCTTAAAATTACCTATGTTATTTAGATTCTACAATGCGTTATGACAGCATGTCTAAGAAAAGGTCTATGACAGTGTCTAAAATATTATACACTTTGGCTTGGGCTCCCTAGATTCTGAGGCCTTAGCCTGCTAATCCTATAGATAAACCCGGCACTGAATACAAGGACCAGGAAGCACTTAGAGTAGAGGGTTACTGCTAAAATGGTTATGTTAAATGAGCTGTGAGAAGAGTAAGAGAGGAGATGGAAGGAAATGAATAGTATGAGGATGAGGAGGATAGATAACAACTGGCTCTTGACTTGAAAAACTTAAGATTGCAAATCATTGATGTAATATATTATTGTTTTGATTGTTTCGTTTTCTACGGTTTATCAACCCATTGCAGGTTATTTAAAGCCAGAAAATATTTTTAGATAGTAAGAAGTTTTTTTTTAAATATATAATAAGGATTAAGTGATACAAGTCTTATTAATTAACCCATAGCTAGGGGGAGAAGAAGTGGCTTCATATCTTTTCCAAGGATATTTGAGTGTAAGTGAATATAACGAATGGGATATCGTCTCCCCGATTAACAATTCGGAACTGTTATATATTTCACGACCTTCATATCCAAGTTTAAAGCAGCTGGTATTCCCAAGCGGACATCCATCAAGGCATTGACCAGCTTCGACGTTGCTTAACTTCGGTGATCGTACGGGAAGCGGTGTTTCAATTGGTGGTAGTCGTAAGCATACTTGGTTTGGGATAGGCAAATATTGGTCGCTTATATTTGAGTCTGTGAGCATTTACTTAGGAACAAGGTAAATATTAGTCGCTTATATTTGAGTCTGTGTGCATTTACTTAGGAACAAGGTAAATATTAGTCGCTTATAATTGAGTCTGTGAGCATTTACTTAGGAACAAGGTAAATATTAATCGCTTATATTTGAGTCTGTGAGCATTTACTTAGGAACAAGGTAAATATTAGTCGCTTATATTTGAGTCTGTGAGCATTTACTTAGGAACAAGGTAAATATTGGTCGCTTATATTTGAGTCTGTGAGCATTTACTTAGGAACAAGGTAAATATTGGTCGCTTATATTTGAGTCTGTGAGCATTTACTTAGGAACAAGGTAAATATTAATCGCTTATATTTGAGTTTGTGAGCATTTACTTAGGAACAAGGTAAATATTGGTCGCTTATATTTGAGTCTGTGAGCATTTACTTAGGAACAAGGTAAATATTGGTCGCTTATATTTGAGTCTTTGAGCATTTACTTAGGAACAGGGTAAATATTAGTCGCTTATGTTTGAGTCTGTGAGCATTTACTTAGGAACAAGGTAAATATTGGTCTCTTATATTTGAGTGTATAAGCATTTGCATGCTTTGGAGATAATTAAATACTAGTCATTTATATTTGAGTCTATAACAATTTACTTGTTTCGGGGATGGATAAATCTTGGTTTATTATATTTGACTCCATATGTAGTGATATTTAAATGACTGTCTAATTAGCATAACTAAGGCACAGAGACTATATAAGTGCCCAACCAGTAAGGGAATAGGATCAAAATATGATACGCGCGTCTTGCGAGTCTGAATTGCTAGATTCAGTGTATCGTATCTTGCTTATCATCTCTCAGTTGTTTCTCTGTCTTCGGCAGAGCGCAACCAAAATAATTGAGAGGTACCCAGACCCGAGGAACGGCTTTCCGGTTCAGTTCGGTACCTCAGTCATTTCACTAGAGAGGCAGAAACGGTAGTAATACCGATGCCAGTGCAACCGACGGGTTGGGCTATTTTTGAACCTGGCTCGGTTGCAAGCACACGTCTCCCCACATCAAACTGAACTTGGAGTGGCAAGTCGATATCGAATATGGTGATTTTGCAAGCATAGCTTAGATGCGGCATGAGACCGAAATTATGGGGCACACAGTGACGATCGAAATCACTACTCAGTCGTAATTGTTCTAGTCGAGGTGCACTAGTAGATATCTAATATGCGATTATTGTATTCTGGTCGCAGAGGAGCAAACTCATCTGCCAATAATATTAGCTCAATACTTACGGCCATGTCACGCTGAAACATCGGTTCTCCTACGATTTTCCGAAGTTAAGCAACGTCGAGTCTGGTCAGTACCTAGATAGGTGATCGCTTGGGAATACTAGGTACTGTAAGTTTGGATATGTGGGCTGTGTAACGGATAATGGCTCGGAATTGTTAATTGGAAAGCCGAGTTCGAATCGCAAACGGGTTCGTTATATTACGCGCAAATACCCTTGGGTTAATTAGTAAAACTTGCACAATGAAAGAGCAAAGAGTCACACTTTTGGTGGTTAGCATGAGCCATACGTGTTGAAGGCAAAAATCTTTTTCTAAGTCTATTAAAAGAGAGTACAGTGAAACCTCAGTTCACGAATTTAATTCGTTCCTGAAGGCCGTTCGTAACCCGAAATGTTCGTAAACCGAAACTATTTTTCCAATAGGAATCAATGTAGAGAAAAAAAGTCACAGTACAATGAAATAGGAAACAAATAGCACGAAACAACACACTAATGTATACAATACGGCAGTCGACTCAGAAATTATTCCGTTCGGGTTAACTCGGTTTGGCAATATTGTTCGAGAACCGAAATTTTGTTCGATAACCGAGGAATTTTCATCTTGAATTTTCTGTTCGAAAACCGATTTGTTCGACAGATGTTCGAGAAAGGAAGTTGCACTGTAGTTTCGTTTTGGTGGTGTTAAAATAAAAAATAAAAACGAATTTCTTGTCACAGTTAACAACGGATTGTAGGTCATTTTCGAGATCACGAATTTGGCCTTATCGAATCGATCAGTATAGATACTGAATTGGCAACTGACAATATCAGTAAGGTTGTTGAGAAAAGTAGGAACAACGTAGGTCAAAGGATAGCGCCCTGTGATGGTGGGGCACCCACATTAAAGCAAACAAATTTAGAAAAGTTCTCATCACCCTAATTTGATATTCAAAACATATAAATGCAATGTCACTCGTTATTCTATGTCTTCTCAATTCCTGTTCTTTTTCTTTTTTGTCCTCTTTCTCCTTAATACCTGGGTATGACGATAAACTACATCCGGGAGCAAGGCATCTGATCAGGAGGTTTTGAAGAGCGTGGAACCATCTCTTAATTACTGTTGTTCACAGGTTCACCTTGACCCGGGATGATGGCATCTGTTAGGGTCTCAGCTATGGGCAAATAAAGATCCCCCAAACGGTGGCAAAACATGAAAATATAAAAATACTTTAGAAAAAAAAAATTACCAGAAATACATTTACATAGCAGAAAAAAGGCAATACATTAATGGGAAAAAAACAGATAATTACCAGTAATACATGGTTGGAAAAAAATTTATCAGCAATACATTTTGAGGGGAAAAATGGCCAAAGCTCATAAGAAAATAAAAATGACGCCATTAAATAGCCCATATGCCATTAAACAAACAAAGAAACTCTCTCCTTAATAATGTATTTTTTTTCTTATATACTCCCACATTCAGTAACCCTTGCGTTTTAGTAGTTTTATTGTCTTGCTTGGGGTGAAATAATTAAAAAGAAATACTGATTTTTCAAAGCAGTCAGCCATTATGATTTTGTCAGGTTAACGCAACACGATCTTTCTAAAACATTACTGGCCTTGTTGCATGCTAGTTGAAGCTTCGTAAACAAAATATGATGAATTGTATTCTCATCTGAAGCCGTGAAAAAAAGAAATCGTCCGAATTCTTCTTAACGAAAAATCGGCTTATAAAAGAGAATGAATAAAAAAGGTAGAATTTAACTAAACAATCTATATGATGAATTCAATTGATAATTTATTTTTTCAAGTAAAAAAAAAACAAAAAAAACAAAAAAACAAACTTGCTGAAGGATATTTTGTTACTTCGATATATGGAGGACGGATTTTCAAAGGCAAACGGCACCGAATTTCGGTTGTAAACAAGCAAATAAACGGAAGATTTTCCAGTTGATGCCAAAGAGGTAAAAACGGAAAGAAAACAAAATAATCATGTTCACCTTTAGCTTTGCACATGTGATTTCATTTCGAGATGCTTTGTTAGTTGAATATTTATTCTCTTGAAAAAGAAAACGAAAAAGAAAAAAAATAAGGAAGAAAAAATACGGGTTCTGTTTGTTGCTACGAAAATGAAAGTGTAAAGATGGAGTATCTTCTAAAAATATTTAACCGCAATTCTTCACACGCACAGAAAACCGATACGACGAACACGAATTCTCCCGCCGAAAGTTATATATCATTACATTTAGTCTTAAATTGTCTGACATTCTTAGCGGAAAGATTATTATTATTATTTCAAACAAGGACAGCTTACCTATTTGGCTACGGTTACCAATGAACATTTAAAGTTCTAGTTATATAGCTGTATTGTTTTTGTTCTGATTGTCTTCACGTTACATAGAATGTTTACACCTGTTAGTAGTAGATATAATAGTCTTAATTTTATTGAATTTTTTTTAGACGAACTATTGTTGTTATTAATTTTGATTGTAAGCTATAATTATCGATTATTATTAGGCACGGTGGAGTAATGGATAGCAGCTCGGTTTGAAGAATCGAAGAGCCGAGTTCGAATTCCAGTCGAATCCATTAAATTCACTTTACGTGCTAATAATAGGGAAAGGTATGAATCCTCTTCTTCTCCCCCCAGCTATGGGTAAATAGCAGGACAGACCGGGTTCTATAGCTTTGAATGGCAACTGGTCTACCGCAGAAAGAAATAGCAACCTACTGCGGAAAATAAATTTGCCTCGTCAGCTATGTATCGAAAGATACATGATCACCTAAGCGTGTATCACAAGTGACTGACTGACTGAGGTGTAGAACATGAACAGCTAATTAGAAGGATGATCTTGGTGATAACCCTCCGTCTACCAAGAAAACTGACTTAGATTAAATACCACCTGGGTCCAATGGGCCCATTTTTATTTTTTTAAATTATTCAAACATTTTGCATTTATTTTTATTATAATAGGTATGCATCTGAGGAGGCACGGTGGAGTAATGGGTAGCGGCTCGGATTGAGAAATCGGAAAATCGAATTCGAATCCATTACATTCCCTTACGTGCTAATACCCTTGGGAAAGGTATGAATCCTCTTCTTTTCCAGCTATGGGTAAATAACTGGACAGACAGGGGTCTGGATGGCAACTGGTCTACTGCAGAAAGAAACGGTAACCTACTGCGCAAAAAAAAAAAAAAAAATTGCCTCGTATCGAAAGATACATGATTGCCTAAGCGTTTATCACGCATAGCACATAACTGACTGGCTTATTAGTAGACGACTTCGGGGGATATTTATTAGCTATAGCTTTGAATGTCGATACCAATATTTAAAATTTCTAGTTATGATAGTGCTTGCTTTGATTTATTTACTGAATCTTTTTTTACAGATTATCAACCCGTTACAACCGAATTCCAATTCCACTTGGGTTCGTTATGTTCACTTACGCGCAAATACTTTTGTGAAAGGTATGAATCAGGATTACGGCCAAATCATGTTGAAACACCGGTTCCCGTACGACCACCGAAGTTAAGCAACGTCGGAAACGGTCAGTACTTAGATGGGTGAACACTTTGGGATACCAGGCGCAGTACGCTTGCATGTGCGTTTGGGGTAATAGATAAGTTGGGTTCGTTATATTTACTTATGCGCAGATACCCTTAGGAAAGCTATGAACCATCCTCTTTTTCCCCCAATATAAGGATTAATTAGTAAGACATGTATCACTAAATTATTATTATCTCTCCAAAAATCTTACATTCTAAAAATATTTTCTGGCTTTAAATAATCTGTAAAGGGTTGATAAGCCGTAAAAAAAGGAAAGAAAGAATGAATGAATGAATCCATCAATAAACCCCCGTGGTGTTGGGGTTTAGGGGGGGGTTCTGTAGTGAAAATTAGCAGTCTGAAACGTGAATTTTAACTGGACCGGAAACAAACCCTAACCGTTCCAAGAATAATCAAAATTAGAAAACTTAGTCATGAATTAAAACTGAAATGTCCCCTTTATAGTGGGCTTACGGCCGTATCACGTTGAAAGATAATAGGTTCCTCGTACAATCACCGAAGTTAATAGACGTCGAGCCTGGTTAGTATCTAAATGGATGTAAGTTTGGATGTACTGATGGTGGGATAGAACCTGACGGTCATATCACGTTGAAACACCGTTTTTTGTACAGTCACCGAATTTTAGCAACGTCGAACCTGGTCAGTACCTAGGTGGGTGACCGCTTGAAAATATCAGGTAAACTTGGATATGCGGTGGTGTAATACTAGGACGTGTTAATCGGAAGGCCGAGTTCAAATTCCCGTTTACGCGCAAATACCCTTGAGAAAAGTATGAATCTACAACTTCTCCCCCCAGCTATAGGTTAATTAGTAAAACTTGTATCATTAAACCATTGCTATCTCCAAAAAATAAAATAAAAATTAGCTTACAAAATATTTAGATTTCGGCATTAAATAAGCCATAGAAGTCAATATGTCAGCCAGTCGACCTCTTTATACTGAACAGTTCGTCAAATTTCACAGGAAAGGAAAGGAAAACATTCAAGTTAAGCAATTATTGCAAATCTGGTATCTGTAATGGCGACCAATGCGATTCACAATAAAAACGCCAAAACTTTTTTTTTTTTTTTTTTTGCGTTACGAGCAACAACTTAGCGCTAATCGATGCCATCTTTTTTTTGGGTGGTCAGCTCTCGATGAAGCCTATCATGTATAAACTTTGGTTTAGAGGTTGATATATGTTTTCACATCTATAACCAGATATTTTTTTTTTCAAGAAACAGTTTTCACTCCTGTTCTTTCTAATAAAGCTGATTATGTTCGTGGTAAATAAATTGAATCTTTCATACATTTAAGTGGTTCTTTACTGAGTGTCTGAAAAAAACACATTATTTTCCGAACAATCTAATGAATAGATAGATAGATAGATAGATAGATAGATAGATAGATAGATAGACAGTCAGGGATCGATTAGCTTTATATGCACAGACTCAGATATGAACAAACAGATGGCTACGAAAAGGCTGAGATAGATAGATAGATAGATAGATAGATAGATAGATAGATAGATAGATAGATAGATAGATAGATAGATAGATAGATAGATATTTGCAAATTCAGATTAATGGAACGCCTACTCAGTAGCTAAATATTTAAAAGTTGGGAGGGGTTTAATTTAGCATTATCAAAATGTCGTTTTGCAGTTACTTCAAGTTTGAGACCCACGATGACAACCATAATGATTAATAATGAATACATCTTTTGCTTTACGATCAACACTTTCGAGTCAAACGACGCCATCTTTATTTATTTATTTATTTTTTTCGTTGGCGTGCTCTGAATAAAACTACGGTATTAACTATAAAATGTGTCAAGGGTCACTCGATACGGCAATACACACTCAAAGGGAGCCTTATTCATATATTAATATTGATAAAGCCTTGCCTTGATTTGTATTAAGCATAGATGACTGGATGGCGGAGGTGGGGGAGTAAGAAAAAGTGTAACGGAAACAAAATTCCCCGGCATCAAATTATGTTCACCATGATTAAAGAGATGGCAATTGTTCTTGTAAATGGTTAGGTACTTCTTTCTTTCTTTCTTTCTTGACCCTTTTTATTTTACTTTCCTATTATATTTCTTTCTTTCTTTCTTTCTTTTTTTCTTTCTTTCTTTCTTTCTTTTCTTGCCTCTTTTTTATTTTACTTTCCTATTATATTTCTTTCTTTCTTTTTTACTTCATTTTCTTCTCTTTTTATTTCACTTTTCTATTGACTTTTCCTATTACATTTCTTTTATCTTTTTCTTTTTTTCTGTTTTTGTTTCCTTCCTACTTCATTTGCTTGCCTCTTTATTATGCTCCTTTCTTTCTTTCTTTCTTTCTTTCTTTCTTTCTTTCTTTCTTTCTTTCTTGTCTCTTTATTTTACGTTATTATTATATTTCTTTCTTTCTTTCTTTCTTTCTTTCTTTTTCCCTTGATTACATTTCTTTCTTTCTTTTTCCCTTGATTACATTTCTTTCTTTCTTTCTTTCTTTCTTTCTTTCTTTCTTTCTTTCTTTCTTTCTTTCTTTCTTTCTTTCTTAGCGGAAATGTCTCTCATCGCAAATTGCCCAGTTGAAGATCTCTTAAATTAGATTTTTCTTGCTTATCTATATTGCATCATTAAGACTTGTTTCATTGTCGGTGAAAAAAAAAAGGTAAAAGTTGCTGACGAGGGGAGTGGGCATTGAGTGACAATAAAATAAAAAAAAAGCCCCAAACATACAAGAAAATAAAGATAAAGATAACTTGTTAAAAATGTCTTGTTAAAAGGCTATTATTGCTGCTTCATTAGACAATGGGACAGACGATTGCGAGTATTTGTTCTCGTCGAAAATGTACACACACCTACACATATTAAAACGATCATGTGCGTATCTGTATAAACTTATTAGTGTACTATATATATATATATATATATATATATATATATATATATATATATATATATATATATATATATATATATATATATATATATATATATATATATAACTAAAGTAAATACGAAAGTGCCAGGAAAACCTACCAGGTTTCACCTAAACGGATCTTCAGGGCAAGCTTCAAGCTTACCCTGAAGAACTGTTTAGGTGACACCTAAGTAGGTTTTCCTGGCTCTTTAGGATTTATTTTAGTTATTCCCGCTCTACTTAGCGTATTGAACACTCTGTGTTTTAATCTTACTATTCGCTTGTTTTTTTTTTCCTTCGGACTAATGACTTAAGGTACTTCGCCATGTTCAAATGTTTTTAGTTCTTCCTTTTTTTTAATTTCCAATTTTTTCCTCGGCTACCGATTTGTTTTGACATATCTACAAGTTGAGCTATCCGAGTTTTTTTTTTTATAAACGAGTATTACTATTAGTATATATATATATGTATATATATATATATATATATATATATATATATATATATATATATATATATATATATATATATATATTTAATTTTTAATTATTTTTAATTGTTATTTTTAATGCTAATTACGTTCAATTTTTAATATATTACTCTTAAATATATATATATATATATATATATATGTTTTAATAAAAACAATCTCTCGTTAATTATATAAATTTAAAAAAATGAAATATAAATATTCCCCACTCAAATATATAATTTTTTAATTTTCTTCTTCTACATTCATATATAAATCCCGCTTAATTTAATTGCCTAATATTTTTCAAATATTAAAATTTAAAAAAATAATCATAACATAATATATTACTATGCCAAAATTGTGATAACCAGATACATTATAATTCAATATATATATATATATATATATATATATATATATATATATGAGTAACGAAAATCTTGGTAATCCATATGGATAATCCCAAGGAGGATGAAATCCTGAGAGCTCAATGTTAAGTCAGAGCGAATAATTTAATTTAAAGAAAAACAGACCACTTTAAGACTCCATTACAATTTATTTCACCAGAGAATTTTATTTTTCTCTGGATCTTCAGGCTTCACTTTCAAAGGTGAAAAGAAAAATGAATTTAAAATTTACATTTTTGAAGGGCAGTATTAAGCTTATATAAGGTGACATAGAGGGTGGTAAGGAATAACGAGTTTAGAGAGTGGAGGGAGAGTTTTAAAATTTATTTTAATTTTATTACAATACTTAATTTTGAGGAGGAGGAGGGAGTAAGGATCAGACATTATATATATATACACGCACACACATAGGGTGCAATGGGAAATTGTCGCCATATCATATTTTTAATTTCGCACATGCGCGTAGTTTGTTTTTTTGATTTTGCCGACTGCACAGTATAGTAGGGTCAGTTGGGCACCGTCTGTGAGAAAGAGAGCACCATGCCGCAATTCATTCCGCCAGAAATTTGGAAAAGGCATGCTGTGCTGCTTGGCATTCTTACCGGAAAATCCAATAGGAACATTTCAGAGTGTTTGGTTGTTAATCCGAGGGCAGTGCAGAGGATTCGGAAAGAGTTGGAGGAGTCTAATGGTGATTATGAAGGTACGGCAGCTCTGAAAACTCACTCTGATCGTCCTGATAGGAAAAGAACTCCCGAATTTGTTGGTGGAGGCCTCAAAATCAACACGGAGCCCGACATCAACTGTCTTGAGGAGGTACCGCTGCCCTGGGTTTAGAGGATGTCTGCTGGAAGACCCTATGCCTGGCAACAGGACTCTGCACCGTGCCAGACTAGCAGGAGAACCTAGTCATGGCTGTCAACAGTTTTTTCTCACCACATCGCCCCTTATATCTGGCCAACTAATTATATAAAAATAGTTATATGAAAGATCGTCCGAACCAAAAATTAATAATAATAATAATCTAAAAAATATAGCATATGAAGACATCTACAATAACCATTATGGCTTCATTGGCAAAGGTTCTCATTGATTCATTGAAGTGATCACTGGTAGCCCATGCCTTAAGGAAATACAAGACAAATTTGTTCTCACAAGTACAGCTCGCACCTTACGAAGGGCTTTATCAGTGATATGTGTGCTCTTATGTTAAAAATATTTTAAGGGAAAATGTCATGATACCATTTCTAACCTTAGGTCTCTCGTTGGGACCTGGAAGCAAAAGAGTACACAACAGAAATCAAAGGAAATAATAATAATAATAATAATAATAATAATAATAATAATAATAATAATAATAATAATAATAATAATAATAAACATATACAAAAGAGTTTCGTTGATGCATATATATATATATATATATATATATATATATATATATATATATATATATATATATACTACAGTTCAAAAGTTTGAGCCGACTCCTGGTAATTTTTTTAAATTTTCAAAAAAAAAAATAGTTGTTTTGGCATTTTGAATAAGAGAAAATTATTATACATGAGTAAAAAAGTGAGATGATTTTTATTAAGAAAAAAACATTTTATGATTAAATTTTGCTCTCCTCAAAATTTCTCAAAGTATAAGTTTGATAATTGACTACTTTTTTCAATGACTCTAAGAGATTTTTTTTCACTTTTCTGTCAAGTTTATCCCAGGCTAATTCTGGAATGACTTGAAACTTTTGAAGTGCAGTATATATATATATATATATATATATATATATATATATATATATATATATTTATGGAGTGGTTGGTTTTTTCTAATATAGTCTTACTGATTCTGCCGATTTCTGTATATATATATATATATATATATATATATATATATATATATATATATATATATATATTCATTATTATTATCTTTATATACGTTATACTTAGTAGATATACATGTTTGAGTAGATATCTATCTTCAAACTGTATAATTTTCGTCTACAGACCTAAATTTTTCGATAGTCTTTAAGAAAGAGGATAATTTGTTCACCAAGGATTGAACCTGTGATCGTTTATGTAGCAGAAAAGCATCGTGTAGCCAGGTCTGTTTCTTCAAGTATGAATTGAGTTCTCCGAGCCGCTGGCGTATTTCGTAAATATCTCTTCCTTTCTGCTGTACGACGATGGCCTACGGGTAAGATGTCCGACTGGTTTGACATCAATCGGGTTTCGATCCCGGCTTGAAGCAATCTGGCGTCTAACCATACTGAGGATCTGTGATACAGCGAAACAGTCTATCCATGAATTACTATATATATATATATATATATATATGTATATATGTATGTATGTTTGGCAAAAACTCAACGAAAATTGAATCACATATCACCAACCAACTCAATAAGCGAACGCAAAAATATATATCAGTAACATAAAAATGCTATGTCAAGTAAACTATATTCCTTTTAGCACATAAACTATATCATTTATCATATAAACTACTAATCCGGAAAATTCTGTTATCACATAAGCTGTATCTTTTATCACATAAACTATCAATCAGGCAAATTCTTTCATCACATAAACAATATCATTTATCGTATAAACTATCAATACGGCAAATACTTTTATCACATAAACTGTATCATTTATCACATGAATTAAAAAAAAAATCTACAAATGCTACAAACCGTGTATCAATAAAATGCTATTAAATTTAGGTTTGAAAACACTAAAAAGAAATAAAATGAAAAATAAAAATACGACGTGACAATACGAACTGTCACTTGAAGACGCGGTACCTTTATAATCCGACATTACACAGACAAGTGACAAAGCATAAAAATAAAACAAAATTCTTTCATAATGGCTTATGGCTGCCAAAAGTAATCAGACATTGGACAAGTTACATTTAAATGTGTACCAGAAAACAGAAAAATGTTCTGACATGTGGAAAAAATAATATATATATAGGGTGCGATGGGTAAATTGTTAGTATTTTATATTTTTAATTTCGCGCATGCGCGTTGTTGATTTTACCGACTGCACAGTATTGTAGGGTCAGTTGGGCACCGTCTGTGAGAAAAAGAGCACAATGCCGTAATCCACTCCGTCAGAAATTTGGAAACGGCATGCTGTATTACTTGGCATTCGCATCGGAAGCTCCAAGACGAATGTTTTAGAGTGTTCAGGTGTCAATCTGTGCGGAAGTTTTTTGAAAGAGTTAGATGAGTCTGATGGTGATTACGAAGGTACGAGAGATCGGTAAACTCACTCTGATCATTCTTATAAGAAAAGATCCAAATTTGTTCACGGGGGCTTCAGACTCAACACGGAGACTTACATCATGTGCCTTGAGGAAGTAGTGCTGCCCTAAGTCAAGAGGGTGGCTGCTAGAAAAGCCTATATCTGGCAACAGGACTCTGCACCATGCCACACAAGCAGGAGAAACCAGTCATGGCTCTCAGACAATTTCTGCGACCACATCACCCCTTATATCTGGCCAAATAACTCCCCAAACAACACCCCCCTTGATTATTATGTGTGGGGCACAGTTGAGCGAGAGACCAACGAAACTCCTTGTAAGACCAAAGATGAATCGAAGGCAAGGATTATGGCAGTATTCACCAACTTAAACAAGGAGATCGTCCAGAAGAGTTGCAGGAGATTCCGAAGTTGTCTGGAGGCCGTCGTTGAAGCTAAAGGCGAATTCATTGAATAAATTTACTCTTTAGTATTTCAAAATATTTTTGTGTAATTTTAGTAACTGTATCTGTTAAAATGACATAATGGCGTAATTTAGACGACAATTTATCCATCGTATGTATATATATATATATATATATATATATATATATATATATATATATATGGTGGCCTGACGATTGCATCTAGCATGAAACAGACTGTCGCCTCTAAGTGTTGTCATCTATGTTCACTTTTATATTTACACACGCTCTATCTCTGATATTGAGCACTTTATCCCATAAATATAGCACACTTTAAGACTATATTTCTTCATATATATATATATATATATTTCATTAAAGACAACACATTACGATTAAGCTTTTTATTTAATTTTTCTTTGATTGCGAGTGTTTTTTTTTCTGGACAAAAAGTGTGTAGAAACTGCCCAAATGTTCCATAATTCCGAGCGCTTTCAGCTATACTTTTAACCATGATCAAAGATAATTTTATTTTTTTTCAGTTTAATTGTGTGTGTGCGTTATGTGTATGTTTTAAGTGTTATAGAGATGTTTTATTTTCCGTTGTTGCCGTGTTCGTAGTTAATTTTATTTAGTGTTGGCCTTTTCTTTTTTATTATTAAGGCTTGCATTTAATCTTTTTTTACACGTGGATGAGGTTATTATGCTTGTATTTTCTACTAATATGTATTGGATGGTATTCTGGTAGGGGTGTGTGTGTGTGTGTGTGTGTGTGTGTGTGTGTGTGTGTGTGTGTGTGTGTGTGTATAAATGCGTTCAGATGTAGCTGTGGTCGGATAGGTATTACGTAAGGTGTCTAGATAGGCATGTAGTAGTGTAACTAATCAAACCGAAGTCATAAATAATTACATCGGTCACATTACTACATGCCTATCCAACTTTTCCACAGAAATGCATATAACCAAGAAATACTTTTTTCATATTATTATCGATCAACCTCTCCAGATAACGTATATAAAAAATTAAATATTCTAAATTATATGATGGGGGTTCAGTTTGCTATGTACATTTATTGTAAATTTATTTCCCTCCGGAAATAAAAAATAAAGGATAAGCAAAGTAAATAATAATAATAATAATAATAATAATAATAATAATAATAATAATAATAATAATAATAATCCGGCACGACAGATTGGGCCAATATCTGCACTGGAAAATCTGCAACACTTACGGAAAGGAAACTGCAGGAAATTGGTATGAACACCACCCAGACCCGATTACGGAGATAGGAGCTGTAACAATTTTATGGGACTTTACAGTGCACACAGACAGAGCAATCAAAGCTAATCGCCCTGACATCGTGATTAGAGACCGCACAGACAAAATGCGCCTCCTTATTGACATGACAGTCCCTGCAGACTGCAATGTATCTTTGAAGATCTTCAAAAACCTATTATAGTGCAAGGACTTTGAAATCGAAATCTCAAATATGTGGCGCATAAAAGTATTAAAAATTCCAGTTGTAGTTGGAGCCCACGGATTGATTGGAAAAGATTCCAAAAGACTCATTAAAGGAATCCCTGGTAGCCCATGCCTTAAAGAAATAACAAAAAAAAATGTACTCACAAGTACAGCCCACACGTTACAAGGAGCTTTATCTATATAAAATATGTGCGAATTTTTTTTTTCAAAACTTCTCAGAGGCAAATGTCATGATGTCATTTCTGACCTTAGGTCTCTGGTCGGAACCCGGAAAGAAATGAGTATACAGCAGAATTCAAAGGAAATAAAACAATAATAATAATAATACCTTTGATTGTTCTTTACACTACACACAGACAGAACAATCAAAGCTAATCACCCAGACATCGTGATCAAAGACTATAAAAACAGAATGTGCTTTCTTATTGACATGGCAGTTGCTGCAGATTGTAATGCATCTGTATGTTCAAAAACTATCAAAATACAAGGACCGTGAAGTGTAAATCAAAAAAAAAAAAAAAGAAAAAAAAGTGCCCTCGGATTGATTGGAAAATATTACAATCGACTCACTGAAAGGATTCCTGATAGACTTATTAAAGGGATTCCCATGCCTTAAAGAAATACAACAAATTGTACTCACTAACATAACTCACACATTACGAAGAGCTTTATCTATGTAAAATGTGTGTGATCTTTAAATGTCTTTTGTGTTTTTACCAAAAAAGTTCATCAGTAGAAAATGTCATGAAACCATTTCTGACCTTACGCCTCTGATTGGGAAGTGTGTATACAACAGAAATCCAAGGAAATAATAATAATAAATTGAAGGGATCCCTGGAAGTCCATGCCTCAAAGAGATACAAAAAATTGTTCTGAAAAGTACAGCCCACACTTTACGAAGGGCTTTATCTATGTAATTATTTTCTTTTTTTTTTTTATTATTATTATTTTTTTTTTTCTTGCAGTGGAAAGTGTCATGATGCCATTTCTAACCTTAGGTCCCTGGGCGGAACCCGGAAAGAAATGTGTAAACGCCAGATATCAAAGGAAATAAAAATAATAATAATAATATTTTTTTAAAAGTTTTTAATACACCGGGTACCTGAAGTTACCTCTTAAGTCACAAGGAACTCATTTCAGACGACACTTTCCTCAAAATACGCGCAGTGCCCAAAAGAACAGGTTTTCGAATGACTTCAATTTGGTATGGTATTCCCAGAGGAAGTCAACAGTTTTAATAGGATAGATCCCAGTTTGCCAATCCCCACTGAAATCGCCATGGCATTCTCTCCCCGCATTCCAAGCAAAATTGCCATCTCAACTTTCAAGTCATAGTAGCTTTCTCAACCACCTTGTTTGCAAGATTTGGTGTGGCAACATCAAGTATATGGCGGTTCTCGGTGCCTTTATCTGGCATAAAAGGGAATAAGTAATTAAGAATATGCTTTAAATCAGTGAAGCCAGGCTCACTAATGCGCACTGAAAGGTAGCTAGGGGCGCCCCAAAGTTGACAGAAAAGTAATTTATGAATTATATTTATATTTAAAAAAATCTTTATATTTAAAAAGCTAGAAGCATGAAGCACATGACTTCCATATCTAAATCCCGTCTTTGTCATTTGATATTTTTAAACTAATGCTAAGTTCCTTAATCTTTAAAATGGAGTGAATAATCTTTTCCCTCAAGGGATCTGAATCAGTCATTATCGGCGACTCTAAAAAAAATAGCAGATTCTTCTTAAATCCGTTTAAATGAAAACTGTGCTATTAATCTTCTTTAGAAATGCTAAACCAATATTTCAGATTTTCGAATTTCATGATTAATTTTCTTCTTATTAAAAGCTTTAGGTATTCTAAAAGTGCGTCCTAAAGTTAAAAAAAATGTATGAGAAAGACTGCTTTAAATTCATATTTCGCTGATGTTTCGAAATTATCCGAACTTTTATATGTAAGAATTAATTCAACACAACACCAGAAAAAGCTAACTAAGAATATGGTTTAAATAATATATATATATATATATATATATATATATATATATATATATATATATATATATATATATTACATGAATCATTCATTTTTTGTATGAATGATTCATGTAATGTAAATTGAACTGCACCACATACTTGATATTAAAATAACTGATCCGACGTGCAACTTTCGGATAATAACTGTGACATTCCTCTATTATTGAACAATTTAGTTCATGCCACATTGACTGAAAAACCTGCCAGTACAAAAGAATTCTCTTATTACCATATTAGTACAAAAACGCACAATCTTAAAATTTAAAAATTCAACCTCAGCGTTGCGACCGCACGCTCCAAAATTTCTTACAATTAACAATAACACAATTTTAAAAACATATTTCGAATTACATCTATTCTTTCGTTGTCCTGTTATTACCTGGATGTAAAAAACAAATATATTTTCATACCTGATGATGTCTGTATGCACAAATGAAAGCTTGTAAAAAAAATTAAAAAAGACCTTATTCAATTGGAATTTATAAACAGAGATCATAACATTCATCTACAGGTTCGGGGTTAATGTCATTTATTAAATTTGTTTGCGAAGATGTATTCTCGCCATTTATATCATTAACTTCAATATTTGTTTTTTGTATGAATGATTCATGTAATGTAAATTGAACTGCACCACATACTTGATATATATATATATATATATATATATATATATATATATATATATATATAAAGAGATTTTTCCGCACCAAGATGACTTTAAAGAAAAGGACCATGTTTTTATTATTAAAATAAATACAAAAGTATCTCATTTAAAAGAAAAAAGGATTTTATTATTATTATTATTTTTTATTTTAATACGGTTGTTTTTATTTTATTTATTTTAATACGGTTGTTGATAATAATTTTTCTTATCTGCATCTCTGTTTTAGTTTGCCGACGATTTTATTTTTGAGGAAGTGTCGACCGAAAGGCGCTTAAAATCGTTTTTCTTTTTAAACGAGATACTTTTGTATTTATTTTAATAATAAAAACATCGTCCTTTTCTTTAAAGTCATCATATATATATATATATATATATATATATATATATATATATATATATATATGACTTTTTATTTTAACTTGAAATTATTTGAAATTTTGTAATTAAGAATGCGTTTTATCACGTGGTATGAGCATATTTTAAAATCTTATTCACTTAAAATATTCTTTAAATCAGATTAACTTAAAAATATTTTTTTCAAAATGCCTTAAAATATTTTTAAATAATATTCATTTGAAAATATTTTTTAAATATGCCAAAAAACATTTTTTAAATATTTAAAATTTTGTTTGTTTAAAGAAAGCTGGAATATAAATAAATACTCTACAAAAAAACTGGACGAAACAGCAAAGCGGGATTTCTTTGTGTGTGTTTTTATCTCTAAAAATTTTCCTAAATCCTTTTAAATAGCAAACTGTCAACATCTTGGTTATATCAATTGTCTGTTTGTAAAAATTTAAAATAAAAATGCTTAATGTATGAACAACTCGTAATTTTAAATCTTATCCACTCAAATTGGATTAACTTAAATCATTATATGCCAGACGGACGTACCACACAAACACGCACGCAATCACAACATTTTAGTGTTATAGAGATTGTGAGAAGAATTGTTAATATTACACATTTTAATTCGAATTAACTTTTAATTACTTCCGCTTAATTTCAGTTGATTTTCGTCATAATTATTCTGACCCTCGATCTACAGCCGTCAATAACCAGCATGAATCAGAAACAGGATTCTCATTGTGATACAAATTCGCATTGCTTTTACCTTGTTAGTTAAATTGGTGAATTTAACAACATATCAAGGGGCGTTGGTTTATTTCATAACGAAATCTATAGTCAACAGGTAAACATTGTTGCAGATGATAACTGAGTCAAAAACTAAATACTGCCCCAATTAATGTGGTAAATCTTCTAGTCCTACATTTGAAAGGTCTTCCATTGAATCTTTCTGACTGCAGTGATTCAGCTCGAATGTGGCCAAGAAACCATAACATAGCTGATGATACTAGAGTCAAAAAGCATCATACTTATGAACAGAAGTATGATGCTATATAAAGTGATTTTTAAAATCATTTCACCCCAAGCAAGGCGGGAATGCCACTATTCCGCAGGAGAGTTACAGGGAGTAAAAGTGAGAGAAAAGACTGAATATAGGAAGGATTGGGCATCAGATAAAAGATGAACGGGATTTGAGAAGATAGAAGATGGCGTTTGACTTTGAATTTAAATTTCTGAAGATTGTAGTTATCAGGAAAGCAATTAACCCGGAGGGAGTTCCACGGGTGGGAAGTGCGAGAAAAGAAACTGTTGGAGTAAAAGTGGCAGTCACAATTAACTATTTCAACGGTAAAAGGATCGGACCTAGATGACAATCTAGTAGAACTTTTAAATTCAAGTAGTAAGAGAAAAGGCCAAGGAAAAAACTCGTCAGAGCAGTTGCCATGAAAATATTTGTAGAAAAGACAGAGGGAAGCCACGTCACGTTGATGAGAAAGTGACTGAAGTCGAGATGCCAGGTCAGGATCGATTACATCGCAGGTCCTTCTTTGGATTTTTATCAAGAACCTCGCGATGAATAGCAGGAGCACCAGACCAGATATGGCAACAGTATTCAATGCAAGGGTGATTGGTAGATTTGTAAATGTGCAAGATGAACTCTGACGAGAAAAGGTTTTGGCACAACCCAACTTTCCTTGCAGTAGATACAGCTATTGATTCGATGTTCAAGTCAGTTGAAAACTTGTTTCCAGATTGAAAAGAAAATAAGCAGAATAGGTTTCTAAGAATAACCTGCCTTTATAGAAGCGGTTCCTGGAAATTTGGGATGCAGTTATTGGATATAGGTCCAGTTTTATACTTGAGTCAATAGATAAATATTGATCTTTTGATACTTGAGTCAGAATGTAAGAATTGAGTCTTAGGTTCGGTAGATTGTAATGTGTTTAACATCTTTGCTAATTCCGGAGTTCTTGGCGGCAGATTGCATTCTGTTAATGAATTTAGAACTTTAAAGTCCGATAATCGTCCCTGCCTCTATTCATTATAACGACGTTTCTTTGCAAACCATTTTTTATTTGCCGGTATAAACACTACATTTCTTTTTAGATGCCTCCATAGTATTATTCTCTTGCGTGAACACCAATAACAATTATGTGATGTACAAGCACTTTCAACACCTCTATTGGTTGTATTAAGAAGTTTATTTTTTAATCAACTGTCTACTGCCAGTGCCAAAAAGTGGTAAGTCAGGTATATTATTTATCCCTAATTGCTAAGTATGATTAGTAGTTAGTATGATACATACGTCATTACGGGGTGGTTGCACCTGTTAGGGTCACAGTTATGGGCAAATAGTCAACTCACAAAGAAAACACTATGACAGTATTAAAATAAATTTTTATAATAAAAATACCAGCAATATATTTTATATAAAGTTTCTAATAATACCTGTTTATAGTAAAATTGTCAACAAGATATTTTATAGTAGAATTACTAACAATACATTTTATAGTAGAATTACAAGCAATACATTTTAAAGTAGAATTACTAACAATACATTTTATAGTAGAATTACTAACAATACATTTTATAGTAGAATTACCAACAATACATTTTATAGTAGAATTACAAGCAATACATTTTATAGTAGAATTACCAACAATACATTTTATAGTAGAATTACAAGCAATACATTTTAAAGTAGAATTACAAACAATACATTTTATAGTAGAATTACAAGCAATACATTTTATAGTAGAATTACCAACAATACATTTTATAGTAGAATTACAAGCAATACATTTTATAGTAGAATTACAAGCAATACATTTTATAGTAGAATTACTAACAATACATTTTATAGTAGAATTACAAGCAATACATTTTATAGTAGAATTACCAACAATACATTTTATAGTAGAATTACAAGCAATACATTTTATAGTAGAATTACCAACAATACATTTTAAAGTAGAATTACTAACAATACATTTTATAGTAGAATTACAAGCAATACATTTTATAGTAGAATTACCAACAATACATTTTATAGTAGAATTACAAGCAATACATTTTATAGTAGAATTACCAACAATACATTTTAAAGTAGAATTACAAGCAATACATTTTAAAGTAGAATTACTAACAATACATTTTATAGTAGAATTACAAGCAATACATTTTATAGTAGAATTACCAACAATACATTTTATAGTAGAATTACAAGCAATACATTTTATAGTAGAATTACAAGCAATACATTTTATAGTAGAATTACTAACAATACAATTTTATAGTAGAATTACAAGCAATACATTTTATAGTAGAATTACCAACAATACATTTTATAGTAGAATTACAAGCAATACAGTTTAAAGTAGAATTACTAACAATACATTTTATAGTAGAATTACAAGCAATACATTTTATAGTAGAATTACCAACAATACATTTTATAGTAGAATTACAAGCAATACATTTTATAGTAGAATTACAAGCAATACATTTTATAGTAGAATTACTAACAATACATTTTATAGTAGAATTACCAACAATACATTTTATAGTAGAATTACAAGCAATACATTTTATAGTAGAATTACTAACAATACATTTTATAGTAGAATTACCAACAATACATTTTATAGTAGAATTACCAACAATACGTTTTGTAGTAGAACGACCAACAATAAATTTTATCTGTAGGTATACAACTGAGTTAAAATCTTTAAATTTTGGCATTAAATAACCCATAGAAATTTATATGCCGCTAAACAAAATCAACCAGCCAACCAGCATACGTCATAAAAATTGGTTCCCCAAAAACGGAAACTACTTATGACGCAACCTAATAGTTTCTACTGTATCTTCTCTGCTTTTGTGACTCTTGAAAATAATAATAATAATAATAATAATAATAATAATAATAATAATAATAATAATAATAATCACTAGGAAGTTTCATGCAAATATCGTACATAATAGTGGTGGATTCAAAATGCAGGTTCTGTGACAAATATCAGGAAACCATGGACCATCTAATCTCAGAATGATCTGTACTTGCACCAAATGAATATAAAAATCGTCACGACAGAGTGGGGCAATATTTACACTGGACAATGTGCAAACACTTTGGGATAGATGTTAATAAATATTGGTATAAACAAGCACCGCTTACAGAAACAGAAGACATCACAATTCTATGGGATTACACCATCTTCACAGACAGGAAGTTTGAAGCAAATAGGCCGGACATAATTGTCAAAGACCGAAAAGAAAAGAAAAAACTTGCCTCCTAATTGATACAGATTGCCTAGCGGACTTTAATTAAGCAAGCAAAGAATTTGGGAAATTATCAAAGTATACAGACCTGGAAATTGAAATAAAAACAACGTGGAAATTGAAAACAAGAGTAGTACCAGTCATAGTAGGTGCACTTGGAATTATAAAAATGGAACACAACATCACATTGAAAAAATGCCTGGAAATCCAAGCTTAATGGAAATACAAGAAAATTGTCTTGCTAAGTACAGCCCACACAGTAAGAAGAGCTTTGTCCAAGTAACACTAGTGATGTTATGGCAGTTAGAAAAACAAATTATGAAATGTAGACATAACAACACACCACTGCTTTAGGTCTTCTTGGATTCGTAATATAATAATAATAATAATAATAATAATAATAATAATAATAATAATAATAATAATAATAATAATAATAATTTCATGGAACTTTACAAAACACACAGACAGAACAATCAAAACTAATGGCCCAGACTTAGTGATCAAAGACAGCAAAAACAGAATGTGCTTTCTTATTGACATGACAGTTCCTGCAGACTGCAATTCGGCTTTGAAGATCTTAGAAAAACATCAAAATGCAAGGATCTTGAAATGTAAATCTAAAAAATGTGGCACATGAAGACATCAATCTTTCCAGTTGTGGTTGTGGCTCTGCGTTTAAATGGAAAAGGTTCAGATCGACTCATTGAAGAGATTCCTGTTAGCCCATGCCTTAAATAAATGCAAAAGTTGTTATCAAAGGTACGTGCTAACACATTTACGAAGGGCTTTATCTATGAATTATGTGTGTGATCTTAGGTTGTTGTTTTTTTAAAATTTTTACCTCAATATCCAATGGAAAATGTCATGACGCCATTTCTGACCTTAGGTCTTTAACTGGGAGTCAGAAGGAAACGGGTGTACAACAGAAATCAAAGGAAATAATAATAATAATAATAATAATAATAATAATAATAATAATAATGTTTTCCGAAGCTCTTGGTTAAAACAAGAAATTGAAGTATGCTTCCTAGATCAAAGTTGCCAACGAGATTTCAGTACATAGTAGATATTTTAATAAAAGGGAAATTTTAATCATTTCACCCCAAGCAAGGTAACAAAGCCACTAACTCGCAAAGGGTTACTGAATGTCAAATGATATGAGAGAAAAAATTAAAAACATTATTAATGAGAGAACAATAAAAGATCAGGAATTAAGAAGACAGAAGACAACAATTGAGATTGCATTTGAATTTTTTAAAGATCAAAGTTGACTTGAAAGCAAGAAACCGGAAAAGTGTTCCACAAGCGAGGGATATGATAATGGATATTGGACAGTTTCCTCAAAGATGAAGAAGAGACTGGAAAGCAAGAAACCGGAAAAGTGTTCCACAAGCGAGGTATATGATAATAGATATTGGACAGTTTCCTCAAAGATGAAGAAGAGACTGGAAAGCAGGAAGCCTGTATAGAATTCCAAACGAGAAATGCGAGAGAAGAAATTGTTAGCATAAACCTTACGGTTGCATCTAGCCATTTCAACTGTAAAATGATGAGACCGAACTGCCAATATAGTACCGCATTTAAATCCAAAATTTTAATTTTGTACAAACGTTGACGAGGCTCTAATCTAGCTCCGAATTATTTTAAATGTAGACATTATAGGTTAGGGAAATATCTACATTGCAAGATATTCCATAATTATAACGCTCCCGCACAGAAATATTATATGAACCCAAAATGTCACCAGGGTAAGGGCCTGGAAATGTGACAAGGCTCTGAGATTTCGCTATACATATAAACCACACTTTCTTTTATCTGCTGTGTCCCTTCAGAATGTAGGCGATTCCGGCTCTCCACTTTCCCCTATCCCTTGTAGCTCTCAATATGTTTTGTCCTTTCTCCTAAACCCTGTACCGTCATCCACTTGCTCGCAAAGTATGTCACGCGTTGCTTTCCATTGTCTCTCTTTCCCAATATCCGTCCTGTGAACATCAGATTCTCGAAGCCCTCCTTTCACATTACGTGTCCCAGAAATTTCAGCTGTCTCTTCCTGATATCAAGTATAAGCTTCCTCCTTGTTTGCATCCTGTCCAAAACCTCATCATTACTCACATGGCATCCTTAGCATCCTTCTGTACAACCATACCTCCGTTGCCTCGAGCCTCTTCAACATTTGCTGACGTAAAGGAGGACAGATATCATGTAGTAGTTCAGTACTCTTTTCTTTGTTGCCAACGAAATCCTCCTGTCTCGTAATACTGTGCGTAGCTTTTGGAAATCATCTTTGGTCATCCCAATACGTCTTCGGATCTCAGCGTCGCACTTAACGTCCTCTGTCAGAACACATCCCAGATATTTAGATTTCCGCATCTGCTTGATCTTAGTGTTCCCGATCTGTAAATCGCATTTCGGGCTCATCTTTTTACTGATCACCATGCATTCTGTCTGCTTGTAGTTTACGCTTAGTCCCTTCTTGCTCTTCTTAATGTAATTCTCTCTCTCCCTCTCTCTCTACATATATATATATATATATATATATATATATATATATATATATATATATTCATACATGTTTCATTAAATAATATAGATAAGTGTTGTCTATATATTTTTTGTAAGTTCTTTTCATATCGTCTGATAAGCTTAATAACATTATCATTAAACAATGAAAGAATATTACAATATTGATACATATTTTTTAATCCAATCTAAGCTTTCGGCTTACATAAGCCATTATCGAAGATGACAATTACACAATATATTAAGCAATACACGAACAAGAAATTGATGATAGTCTGTTTTCGTTTACATGGATGATTTCCAAGCAACGATAAACACGTGCATATAAGACGCTGAAAGCGAAAATCGCACCACAGCTCATGACGTCACACATGACCACGCGAGAGTGAATCCGATGAGTATTGAGTATGGAAAGCCGTTGGTATGAACCAATGGCTTCTGTTACTAATTATAGGCATTTAAGGATATTTGTGGAGATTTCATAGTTTATTTTGTTCAGGTTAGGTTTCAACTGTTTTATGTATATAGCTTCAAGATTGGCTAAGTATTTCACAGTCAGAATGTCGGCGACTAAACCGGCTACCTCTCTCCAAGTTATTGCGAGTGAAGCAGCTTGTTAGCGTGCCAGTAGGACGAAAAATAAGACTCAAAAAAGATCGTAAGAACTCTCTGAGTCAACGGCCAGCTAACTAGAGACGGTGTCTCCAGCAACCACCGTAGAGAAGGCAACGGAAAACCACTCCACTATTAATCCCAAGTAACATCATGGCAAATAACACATACAATAATCCACACTACACAAGCCAATAAAAAACAATAAAAGATTTAAAAAAAACGTGTTTTTTAGGGTTTTTTTTATACAGTATGGTTCACCCTCTACAAGACCCGGGGGCCACTCGAGGTAGAGGGTTACATTAAAAGGTTACGTTATATAGATAGGAGGGGAAGATAACGGTTAAATCTACACTTGAGAAAAGGTTAAGATTGTAGTGATCGCGGAAAGATCATCTTGGGAGTCTGTTCCACAGTGCAGTGGTTCGCGGGAAGAAGCTGTTCGAGTGGAACTTACTTCTTATCGATGGAATACAGAGGGCATGTTGGTGGTTTGCAACTATGTAAGTGGCAGGGCGGGCACTAGCCGTGAAGTGGAACCAAAGAATGTAGTTCGACCGAGCACTTGACATGGAAATAGCGATATATCAGTGAGAGCCTCGCCACGTCCCGCCTGTGAGAGAGAGAGAGAGAGAGAGAGAGAGAGAGAGAGAGAAAGAGAGAGAGAGACAGAGAGAGATTAGAGGGTGGAAAATAATTCTTCTCCAACAATGACTCGTAGACGCTTTTGAACTCTATCAAGACTGGAAAGTGAGGACTGGGCAACTCTCGCCCAAATATGGCAACAGCATTCCATTTTTGGCCAGATCCGGCTCTTCTAATGGTAGAGGATAACAGAGGAGTCAGGTACTTACTGGTGCGGTATAGGGAGTCAATCATTTGAACTGCATCTTTAGCAATGGATCATATATAGGAATTCTACTTGATGTCGGGTGCGAGATTGTAGCCTAACATTCTCTCAAGGCACGGTGCCTCATCGAGGGGACATCTGTTCATCGTGACCGGTGGTAGTTCGGGGTCCGATCGCCGGTGATGAAATGTATCTAGTTTGGTGCTAACAACGTTAGATGAGCAGATGACACAGTGTTGATACCAGACACAGAAACGAGACCACAGGGTAGTAAAGGACAGCTAGAAGAAAGGACTAAACATCAATTATAAGAAGAAAATTTATTGTTGTCAGCAAAAAGGAAGAACTCAATATGCAAACTACAAATTGGGGATACCAAAAATCAAGCAAGTAGAAAAATGTCAAAATCTATAAAGTGTTTTAACAGAGGACAGAATGTGCGAGACCGAAATCTGAAGGCGCATTCGGATAGCGAAAGATGCCTTCCAAAAGCTAAGTAAAGTATTAAGCAACAGGACAATTTAATTAGAAACAAGCGAAACACGTTCTGAATGGTTATGTAATACAGTTCCTCTTATATGGCAGTGAATGCTTCACCATCTCCTCACAGATGCAGGGATGAATTGAGGCAACAGAAATGTCGTTCTACAGTGGCATACTGAGGATACTATGAAATGAACATTTGAGCAATGAAGAGGTTTTAGAGACAATGTAATTTTATTTCTATTTTATCTAAAACTTCGTTGTTGGACACTTATACTTAGCATCAGAAATAGACCGTTGACTTTTCTAGGGCACATTATGAGGAACGGGAGGTTCGAAAATTTGACACTCACAGGACGTATTCAAGGAGGACAGAGGAACGCAGCGCATAACTTACCTAACGAGCTTGTGTAAATGGTTGGCAGATCAGGGATAAAGAGAGATGACCGGAAGACAACATTTTATAAGAGCTACAAAGAACAGGAAATTGTGAAGAGCCATGATCAGACACGTCCTGAAAGAACAAGGCATATAGAAGAAGAAGTGCTAACTCAAAGTCATCACCAACCCGTCTGATAAAAACATCTCAGCAAAAGAAATTGACATTCTAAATACTCCTGGAAATAGTAGGGTAAACTGGGTTCTCCAGCACTGAAAGATAAGTCTGAATTCAAAAGCGGCCAGAGGTTGGAGTGACTCCGTGTGGCTATTTTGCCCTAGACACGCCCATTGTTGTTATGGTTGCACTGATGACGCTAATGGGCAACGGAATTCGTGCGTGCTTACTATTCCAATAATAATAATAATAATAATAATAATAATAATAATAATAATAATAATAATAATAGGAGCACTAGAAATAATTAAAAAGAATACTGATGCACAGAACCACTTAACTATCTGCATTGAAACCCGGAAACCCCCTCACTGAGTTGAAATCCAGAAACTATCTGAATTGAAAAGTGTCACTAAGTTGAAACCCGAAAATACATTACGATCTAAGTTGTAAGCCTGAAACCCTTCACTGAACAGAAACACGGAAATCCCTCATTGAGTCGAAACCTGGACAACCCCACAATATTTGAGTTGAAACTCGGAAAATACTCATAGAGAAGAAAGCCGGAAAAGCCTCACCGAGTTGAAACCTGAAACCCCTTATTGAGCAGAAACAGGGAAAAGACTCACTGGGCTGAAAATCGGAACCGCCTCTCTAACTGATTCAAAACCTGGGTACCACTCGCTAGATGAAACGAAACTTGGAAACACCTCACTATCTGAGATGAAACCCGGAAATCTACCATTATCTGAATTGTAACCTGGAAACCCCTCATTGAGTTCAAACCCAGAAACCCTTCAACCAGTTGAAAATTGGAAAGCAAAACTATCTAACTTGAAATCCAGAAAACCCGCAATATCTGAGCTGTAAACAGGACACCCCTCACTGAGATTATAGCCGGTAATCTCTCAATGAATTGGAACCTGGAAATCCCTCACTATCTGAGTTTAACACTGGAAACATCTCACTATTTGTGTTGAAACCCGGAAACCTATAACTGAATTTAAACCCGGGAAGCCCTCACTGAAAATAAACACGGAAATCTCTCACCGAGTGGAAACCTGTCACGCGTCACTATCTGAGTTGTAACCCGGAAATCCATCACTGTGATGAAACCCGGTAATCCCTCAATGAGTTGAAACCCAGAAACTACTCACTATTTGAGTTGAAACCCAGAAACACCTCACTATTTGAGCTGAAAGACGGAAACCCCTAACTGAGTTGAAACACGGAAAACGCTCACTGAGTTGATACCTGGAAATCCGACACTATCTGATTTGAAAAATGGAAACCCGTCACTGGGTTGAAAACCTAGGACCTCTCACTGAGCAGAAACACGGACAACCTTCACTATTTGCGTTGTAACCTGGAAACCCACACTGTGCTGTAATCTGTAAAAACCCGGAAACCCCTCAGTGAGATGAAACCTGGAAACCACTCACTATCTGTGATGAAAAAGACTGCGCTCATGAATTCTGCTTACACAGTCAGATAATCTCTCTCACTGTGATACGCTCAATAACTCTATGGGGAACTTTCCTTTACCTCAAGTCTCAGGTAAAGGACTATATCAGGGAAATATATCTATATTTTGCTCTCTCTCTCTCTAACACTCTCCTTTTTTCCCCTCATTCTCCTTCTCCTCGTTTGCTAAGTGCTGTCTTAATTCCCTTCTGGCATTTTAAAGAATTTTAAAGAATTTCTGATGGAAATTAATTCTTAAGTTAATGACTGAATAATCTCCTGACGAGATCTACGACAATAAAATATGCGTAGAAATTCCCTTCTTGCATCGTTAAATATTTGAGCTTAACAATGATAAATATAAATGATTTAAAGATGTAATTTAGCGAATAGTTTTGTTTTTAGTTCCTTTACAATATTAATGTCAAATAGAAAATATAAACGTTTTCCTATTCGAAATTTCTGATGAATCATAATTCTTAAGTTAATAATTGAATAAGCTCCTTGTTGGTAATACGTTATTTTAAAAAAGTAATTTAGCAAGTAATTTTCTTTTTAGTATGATTACGATATAAATGTCAACTAGAAAAACCCGTGAAAATTTAACGGTTTTCCTATTTTAAATTTCTGATCAATCATAATTCTTATGTTAATAATTGAATAAGCTCCTTGCAAGTAATACGACTTTAAAATACCAGCGGAGATCCCCTACGACAGCGTTAAATATTTCAGCTTAACAACTTTAACCAAATATTGCAATAACAATTATTTTTTAAGACATTTTTTATGTTTATACGTTCTTTTTATAGATACAAATATTTAAGTAAATATTTGTATCTATAAAAAGAACGTATAAACATAAAAAATGTCTTAAAAAATAATTGTCGGACTTTGTCCATTTCATAATTGCAATTATATGTATGAATATATGTAATTATTTGAAGAAGTAAGAGGGTACAAATGGAAAGATATAAAATTGACATTTTTTTTCTCCATTTGAACCAAAGCAGATGCTATACACATGAGAGCAATATCACTTCTCTTTTCATTGCTTGATTATTTATTTTTCACCGAAACCAAAAGTCGTCTCTTATATGTCTTTTCTGTTTTTCCTCGCGATCAAAACGGAAAAGTCCATTACTAGTGACGCATTGACAGGGCGTAACGCAAGCGCTAAGGAACTAAGGAACGCAGAAACAATATGATGCTGCACCAGGCATGGCTCTCATGGCTTCCGATGTTAATTGATTGGAAAAATTAGCATATTTTTCCCATAAAGATGGGTACCTGTTCAGTACCACATATTTTCTTGATAGTTTAAGCTGTGCATATTTTTCTTGATGCTCGCAGTGCATCTCTATTCATAAACAGGGGTGGTGGTGGTTTTCTAATGATGTGTCACAAGGCCGAAAGTATGAAACACCCAGTGAGGATCGAACTCACTATTTAGTCATAAACAGGATTAATGGGGAAGCCTTATTGTTGGTGTCGAGAGAATTGTTTTTATTTTATCTCTGAGGCAAGGCGACTTAGAAGTCTGCTATATAGGAATAAAGTATCACTGCCGACACTTGAACATAGATCGCCACTGAGCAAACACAGGCGATCCCATTATTGAATTAAGTGGAACACATGACCAGTGGGGAAACGCATAAGTAGAAAGTAGTGTTACGGCTAAATGATCGCTATTTCTACTCTATCCTCTATTTCTATACGGACCGCTATTCTCTACTCCATTTACTATACTGTTTCTCTATTCGGATCACTATTCGATGGTTACTATTAGAGCGAGTATTATCGAGTAAGTACTATTACTGAGAGTGTTATTCGAAGGCGTCTGACACCAGTATTGTTCAACGGCGTTACTATAGTTGTATCTGCGATTACAAAGTCTCTACTACAACGAGCATTACGGAAGTGGCAACGAATGTTCGTTGACACCACAAAAGAGTCATATAGAGATACTTGGAAACAGCCTCAATCAGAGATCGTCAGAGCGAGCTGGTTTAACCTGAAATGATAGTATTATTAACTAGACCCCACATGCAAGTATATGTGTTGCCTTTATCAAAATCTTCCGTGCTATCACGTATATTTGTGTTGCGCTCCTGTTCCAAATGAGAAATATTTGCAAGCTATTATGTCTGGAAATTTCTGACTTATTAGACCTGACCAGAGCAGAAAAAAACGAGCATTGCTTACGGCCATATCACGTTGAAACATCGGTTCTCGTTTGATCAGTTAAGCAACGTCTATTTTTTGACTTTCTAAAGATGTGTTCCTAAGGTACCCTAGATAATTGCATGAAACATTCAGTAGCATCGAGCGGTGAAGAACACATATGTAACTATTCTTAATATATATATATATATATATATATATATATATATATATATATATATATATATGTATAAATTGAAATTATTAGGAGAAGTTGATAATTATATTTAATGATTCATCGAGTCTGAAACCTCTACAGAATGCAGAAAGCACTGGACGGCCGTTTCGTCCTATATTTGGGACTCATCAGCAGTGCGCATCCACTACCGAGAATTGAAACCCTGACAGTTAGGTTTTGACGCAAACACCATGCCAACTGCTCCAACGGGCTTCGGTGACGAAGAGATAGAAAATCATGGTGTATGGTGTTTGCGTCACAACCTAACTGTCTGGGTTTTAATTCTCGGTAGTGGATGCGCACTGCTGATGAGTCCCAAATATCGGACGAAACGGCCGTCCAGTGCTTTCTGCATTCTGTAGAGGTTTCAGACTCGATGAATCATTAAATATATATTAGGGGTCAATATATATTTCCAAGGGGATAAAATCCAGGTAGAGCTCTATATCAAAGACAGAGAAATAATAGAATATAATATAATATAAAAGGCAATAGGTCTGATGAATTGAGTCGTGATTACAATTCCAGTGTAATACATTATAAACATGAAATATTAGTGTTTCAACCTTTTATATTATATATATATATATATATATATATATATATATATATATATATATATATATATATATATATATATATATATATATTACTTCAAAAAGTGCTGTTAGTTCTACACAAAGCCTTCATCACTATAATCAAATCATGTTTGGTGTCTGGGCTGTCGGTTCTTAGGAACTGGGCTGCTTGACCCTCGTACGTTGAATACGACAGAGGAGTCCACCATTACTTCAAACGTTATTTTGAGCCATATTTATAATAAAGGCTTATTTTAAACTATATAAATATTTAATAATTTATATTTGGGAAGAAACCTTTCTTTTAAATATCTTTCGTCAAATATGTTCGGCAAGGAAGATTTAATTCATTTATTATTTAGTTTTTCCAGCGTTCTTAAGTGTTTCCGTTTGGTAGGTGTAACGGAGTACACAGATTTTCCATAATGTCATATAGAACATAAATGAATGGAATCGTCCGTTTATATAAATAAGCGGAGTTAAGCGGCGTTGAGCGGAGTTGGCATCAGGTTTTAGCCGCGCGCTAAGCGCTTGTCGAACGCTCTGCCTTCGGTCAGAGAGGAACCCAAACGAGGCTATGCCGAAGAGCAGAGTCTCATCTCGGGAGGTAGACAAATCCCATGCGGTTATTACGGGGTCTATGGGTAATTTTTGTCCAGGTCTACGGGCTCGGAAAAAACCCACGTTAAACCGACCTTGTGTCTATATGCCGCTCTGTGGGTAGCTCGGGTAAATACCGAGTTGGTATTAGGTTATTTGCTAAGTGTAGCTTCGTGTAGTAAGCCTATTTCATTACTTACCTACGAGTTTGTCATCCTTACTTATTTCTCTCTGTTATCTCAGATATACAACACGTAATTTTCATTGTCTCAAGCGCTTCCGACGACTTCTTTAGATATTTTCAAGGGGAGTTTGTTTTTGGTGTTCTTAGTTTTTCCTCGTGTTTTTTTAACTGTTTAAGATGTATTTTATTTTGTCTTGTTTTGAATAGAAGCGTTTATTCTGAGCCTTCGTGTGTTGAGCGTGGCTGGAATTCGAGTGAGCGTCATTCAATATTTTTGAAAAAACTTGGTCACTTATAGCGTTCTAAGTATGCGTTCTTAAACACCTGATTCACTCTAGACAATTGCTATATGCCAAATATATATATTTGCTGGTTTAAAGGTGCGCAGTTAGAGCTCTGGTCTGATAGATGTAGAGTCAACCGCCTTGATAAGCGAGTGGTGGTTTGTCGGTTATATACTTTTTATGGATTTGTTTTCGTTCAGAAATGCCAGCAATCGTCCGGAAAACTTGTGAAGAACACCAGCATGACAAACTCTGGCAAATGCCTTCGAGATCATGAAAGCAGCAGCCAGAGATTCATCATTTTATTTAAAGCTTGATAGCATCTTTCCGCGATAACCGTTAACACATCAACAGTTGACCTAAAGAAGCGAATATGCTTGTCTGAAAGAAAACTCTGCGTTGTGAGATGCTTAACCAATTCAAAGTTGATTAGGGATTCTAGTACTTTGTCAAAAAGAGGTAGAAAGCTAATAGGTTGATAGTGAGAACGACTAGACGGTTCGCACGAGTTCTTAAAGACTGAAATTACAGAAGAGGATTTCCGATAAGTAGGAAATCAAGAAGCCGCGAGGCATTTATTGTAGAGTTTACAGAAACAGGAAACAGTTCAGAAGCACATTTCTTAAGGACTATGCCAGGTATACCATCAAGTTCACATGTTTTGTGGGGATCCAGTTTAGAGATGATAGCAGAAACCATGGCCGGAGCTAAATACATATCACACAGTAGAGACTCAGTTGGAAGTGGAAAGTCAGACAAAGCTAAGTGAAATCTAAAGTAGAATTGGAAGAGAATTTACGAGCAAAACATTCTGCTTCATAAGCAGATATTAACACTTCAAACTGAGCGAAGAGAGAACGGATAGATTTAATCTTATTGGACACACTATAACAGTGCCGCCATTAGTCACGTGAACCAAACTGACAAGAGGCTGTACGGTACCACATTTTGTTAGGAAACAAAGTCTCTTTGAGGGTACTTCACTGTTGTATTACGAGCAGACACAAAGAGGCGTGTCTGTTGTGATGCGAACTACAACGATGAAACAGCCGGAAATAAACTGATTCCTGTGGGCTATTTTCAGTGTTTATTATAAATAATGTTTATTCGATTAATATGAACCATTGACTTAGCTACATTTCAAAGGAGCAAATTACAGTATAACCCGGATATAAGAAACCCGAATATAAGATACCCGGATATAAGAGAAACCCGGATATAAGAGAGATTGTCTCTGGTCCCAAATTAGAGCCTGTGTTAATGTATATATAATAAACCAAACCCGGATATAAGAGAAACCCGGATATAAGAGATGCCTTCTCCGGTCCCGACAACTCTCTTATATCCGGGTTACACTGTATGTCAAAAATATTATTTGTGTAAAATCTGGTCAATCGCTATATATCCTCTCCGTCCTCATAATCCTTTCCTTCCTACCGCTCTTCTTTTATTCTTATCACACACTTCATTCATGTTAACAGTAACCCTCTATCCTGACTGGCTCTCGGACCTGTACTAGACGAACTTTAGTATAAAATAATAATTGCTTTCCTCATCATGACACTACAGACTTATTGATATCCAAACATTTATCATCAGGAAGAAATAAATCTATTTAAACTAAAAGAAAAAAAAATGCTATTTGTGTGTTCAAACACCTACTCAAAAAATATTGGACTTATCATCACGAACGAAGAAGAAGAAGAAAAAAAATGAACCGAAAAATAAAAACAAAGAAGTCTTGTTCTTACACATCTTCAATTACAACGCGCGAGCCACTTGTCTATTACTTTCGCCATTACAGTTCAGTGTGCCAATTACGAATCTTCGAAATAACTTTCATTTAGGTGCAATTGCGAACGTCTGGCGTTCGCGAACGCCAAGTAGATGAAATAAGCGGGGCGCGGACAAGTCTTAATCCCTGTCGGTGGAACGAATTGACTTTCAGATAAAAAGACAAAGTCAATTTTAAATAACAAGTCTTTAGCTACAGTCAAAAGAAAAATAAATAAATAGATAAGACGAGTAAAAGAAAAAGACAAAAACAAAACCAAAACCTGTCGATAATTTGGCGATGAATTGAACCAAATACCGAAAGGCGTCACTTAATGAATCCATTTGTCACTGCAGACAATTCATTCAAAACTCTTTTCATGGGAAGCTTTGTATGCCTAAGGTCAAAGAATATTGGCTTCACAGCCGACATGCCGAAGCTAACGTCGAGTTACTGATCTGACCTTCCACGACATCGACGGAGGTAATAAAATGCAAACAAAATAAAAATTCATCTTATTCGCCTCGTGATATCCTAATGGTTAACAAGCGAATTTCTTCTTCTTCTTCTTCTTCTTCTTCTTCTTCTTCTTCTTCTTCTTCTTCTTCTTCTTCTTTGTCGTGTCCCTTCAGGAGGTGGGCGTACTTTGCTTAGCTTTTGGAAGGCATCTTCTACTATTCCAACGTGCCATCGGATTTCGGTATCAGATTCTTCTTCTTATTCTCTCTGTCGTGTTCCTTCATGAGGTAGGCGATCATAGCCCTCCACAACTTCCTATCATTTGTAGCTCTTAGTAACTTTTTTTTTTACTACCCGCCTAACGCCCATTCCACCACCGATTTACACAAGCTCTTTAGGTAGATGACTCGCTTGCCTTGTCTCTTTTGCCTTTGATGTATCCTGTGAGTGTCAAATTCCCCTAACCCTCTTTTCTCATTATGTGTCCAAGAAATTTGAACTATCTCTTTCTGGTTCTAAGTGCTCCTTTGTTTCCATTTTCCTTCAGACTTACGCGCTCCGTCCATGGTATTCTCAACATCCTTCTGTAGAAACAAATTCTACTACCTTCAGTCTTTACTTCATCTGTGAGGAAATTGTCCAGCTTCCACTACCACATAAGAGGATTTCATTCCTATGCATCTAACGAAATTTTCCTATTTCTTAATACTTTGCTTAGCTTTTGGAAGGCATCTCCTGCTATTCCAATGAGCCTTCGGATTTCGGTGTCATATTTTCCATCCTGTGTTAATTCACTTTCAAGATATTTATAATTTTACGGGCCAGGGACAAAATGTTTCCAGTTCTCTCGAACACTGTCACGCTGGCGTTTGTATCGTCCAGTCTTCCCTGAGGAAGTTGCTGCCGCAAGGTTGGAATGACTGGAGCCAGATCTCCATCAAAGCTTTTCCGTGAAAAGATTCTACACTTTGATCCCAGTCTGAAGGCTGGGAAGTTGTTATTTACTGGTATCCAGATGTTTGCGAGCTGTGACCGAAGGTCGTTTTTAATGTCGGGTGCCCATCAGCAAATTCAAAAATTTGTCATGTCCCTGAGACCACAATCACGCTGGCATCGATATTTCACCGACATTCCCTCTTTTAGAGCAATGGGGGAGATGCTGCCACAGGGGTGGAATACCCGGGACCAATCCTTTCCGAAAGCTCCTTCGTGAACTGCCTGAAGATAGAAACACGATAGGTGATGAGCAGATATTACACACTGATCCGGTATTTACTCGTCTCACCAATGTAGCGGGGTGTGACCCGAGGTTATTTTTAATGACGCGTACATAGAGAGGCACTGTGGAGTATAGAGAGGTACAGATTGGGGAATCGGAGAGCCGGGTTCGAATTCGAGACGGATCCATTACATTCACTTGGAGAAGGTATGAATTCTCTCCCCCACCCCAGCAATGAGTAAATAGCAAGACAGACCGAGTTCTATAACCTTGGGTGGCAACCAGTCTATGTGAATTCAAAACCGGCCTAGAGAGGATTGGGTTCAGTCAGATTATCTTGCCCAAGAAACACCACTTCTACTGTGGCTGTAGCACATATGGTTTCCCTACCACCCTGATGGGTCACGGGATTCGCGATCGCGCGCGACATAGGGGCCAAGGACGAATTCAGTTCCGTCGACATAGGGGCCAAGGACGAATTCAGTTCCGTGATTAATGTTACGCTGGCGTTACAATCGACTAACTCTCCCTTTTTATTGCAATGAAGCAGGGTTGGAATCCTCGAGACCAGGCTTTCGTCATAAATTTGCTGTAGGGGAGGTTGGTATATACAAATGTCAGCGTGACAGTTGCCGAGAGAACTAGGCACTTTTTGACCCTGGCCTTTATGTACACATAATTTTGAACATTTTGGAAGTGAGAACAGATGCTAACTTGCTATTTAAAAACAACCGTGACGAGGTATGGAACAAGGCCGGTTTAAAGTGGGAACCCTTGCTCATGGGTCAAGGCTAAAAATTGCCCACTTGCAACCAACTTTGCGCTGGCGTCGATATTCCAACGACCAGCCCGCTTTAGTGCGATGAGGGAGGTGTTCCTGTAGGTTTGGAATCTCCGGGACTAGACATCACTCATTTATTTGTGTTCTGTCCGAAGATAGAAACATAATTGAAAAATGAAATGTAGTTTGTCCACCCGAAGGCAGATACTACACTCTGATCCCAGTCCCGAGGCTGTGTTCACTGTCCCACTGTTGCATGATGTCAGTGATGAACCCATACGCGTACATATAACGCAAGGCAAACATTGCCCAGTGCCCGCGACACGTTGGTATCTGCCAGTCGTTCATATCGACCAGTCCCCGTTTTTAGTACATATCGACCAGTCCCCGTTTTTAGTACAATGAGAGGGGTATCAGGTATCCCTCAAAACTTTATCCGTAAACAACCCGAAGGCAGTAACACGACTGAGGTCGCAACGGCGGAATATGGCAAGAGGTCATTTTAATATGCAGGGCCCATACGCGTACATATGGGCCAAGGATAAAAACTGTCCAGTCTCTGCGACTACTGATGGAGGGTTAGTTGATACCAATGTATCCACCAACATTCCTTCTCTTAGTGAGTGAGGTGTTGCCACAGAATTGGGATCACCAGGTCTAGGCATCGTTTAAAGCTTTACCCTATCCTTCCCGAAGGCATGAACACGGTGAGCAACCAATACTACATTTTAATCCCCGCCCCCTCTGCCTGGGCTCCCGATCCCCGTTTCGCTAGCCATTCATACAAGCTCATCGGGGGGCACCTCGAAGTAATGTAATAGCGAGCTTGTCTCGCTAGATCAAATACGACTGAGTAGTAAGTTCGATCCTCACTCGGTGATCCACACTTTCGGCTTTGCGCCATATCCAAGCTACGCTTATAAAATCATTGAGCACTTCGTTGGCAACCAGTCTATCTCAGAAAAAACAAAATCAAAACAAAAACGGCAGCTTACCGCAGGAAAATCTGCCTTATTAGTCGAGACTTGAAAGAGACATGATCGGCCAAGCGTATATCGCCTTGTGCCATATCTAATTTATGCTTCGGGGAACTTTGGCGTGGTGTAATGGTTAGCAAACTTGTCTTGCTAGATCTATTACTACTGAATAGTGAGTTTGATCCTCACTGGGTGCGCCATACTCTCAGCCTTGTGCCATATCTAAGCTACGCTTGGAAAATCACCATATAAACTCACTAGGTAAGGTGGTCTGCTGTCTTCTTCTTTCTTTCCCTCGTTATGACATGTATTAGTTAAGTTTTCCAAACCATCTTTCCTCCAAGAAGTTTCAGCTGCCTATTTTTTATTCTTCTTTTAAGTGTTCATTTGTTACTATTTTCTTAATGTTGTAACCTAGGCAAGGTTACTGAATAGAATAATCAAACAAAGGTTGGTAATGAACTCAGGACAAGAACAACGCATATAAGATTCGCCAGCGGTGTGTAGAAGTAGCAGTCAACTGCTAGAAGTGAGACAAGTGAATTACACAATGAATCTTTAACTGCAGGATATCTACCAACCACCACACGCGGTCGGATATGGCACAAGTCCGAATTTAATGTGAGATATCCGAGCCCGTAGGCTCGTCCAAAATTTCCCCTTAGACCCAGTATAAAACGGGGTCGGGTAGCCTCGTCTGGGGATCCTGTCTGTCCGGAGGCAGAGACTTTGACCAGCACAGCTGGAGACGAATCTTCAACTGCAGACCAACATACAGTATTTACTACTGTATTTATGTGAATGGGGACATGCACATTATCATCCGTAGGTATGCTACAACACTTAACGACATCCTCGTTGCTTACGCACTTCGTCCATGGAGATCTCAGTATCCATCTGTATAACAACACTTCTGTTCGCTCCAGTTGCCTTTTAATCTGTAGTGCGATTATCCTGTATTCATTGCTATACAAAAGGATTGATGTCATATAGCACTTCTGCACGTGTTTCTTTGTTTCTAACAAAGTCTTCCTGTTTCTTATTTCCCGTCCTTTGTTAAATCACTTCTCAGATATTTAGACATCTGTACATGTCTCACGTTGAATCTATAAATCGACCATTCGCCCTTGCACGGAGTATTGCTGCCATATATGGTCTGGAGCCCCTGCTATTTGCCTCAGGGTTCTTGATAAGATCCAGAGACGGATATGCAATGTAATTGGCCCTGATCTGTCATCTCGTCTGCAGACGCTCTCTCACAGACGCGACGTTGCCTCGCTCTGTCTTTTTTACAAATACTTTCACGGTAATTGCTCAGAGGAGCTGCTTTCGCTGGTTCCTAGGCCTCATGAATTTAAACGTCCCACGAGGCTGGCATCCCGTTCCCACCTCTTCACAGTTGAAACTGTTAGATGTAGACGTCTCTTCTACTCCAATAGCTTCATGTCTCGCACATCTCGCCTGTGGAACTCCCTTCCTTATTCCTGTTTCCCTGACAAATACAAGCTCCAACTATTTAAGTGTAACTTTTCCCCCTTTGATTTAACTTAAATTTAAATTTGAACAAGGGAATGACTCCATTCCAGAATATAGAAGGAGAAAGCCAGAAGATGGAGGTCACATCGGCAAGATCAAAATGAGACAATATGGACGTCAAGTTGAGCAAGAAATCTCCAATCAATGAGTAATGCCTTACAATACATTTTTTATTTTTTATAATATTTGTTACGACAATTCAGCTGTCATGTCACTGGTGAAATCTGCTCATCAATTCATTTAATCAAGTATTGCATCAAATACATATCGAAGGGGTCAGGGTCAAGCTGTTTTTGCATACAAGCCCCCCCCCGCCCCACTGAATTTTTTTCACTTTGATTTAAATTAAATTTAAATTTGAACAAGGGAATGATTCCTATCCAAAATATAGAAGGAGAAACCCAGAAGTTGGAGGCCATTTCGGCAAGATCATTAAGTACCATTGAAATGCATCATTTTTCTCCACAAATTAAAACAATGAATTTAAAATCAATCATCATTTTCTTACAAAAAAAATGTGTGACACGCAGCAAGGTGTGGGTAATTAGGCTAGCTATAATATAAAATTATACTGGTCATAAAATAAGCGATCGTTTTTCCATTGCTAATAAGTAATAGCCCCCCCCCCTTATTATACAATAATGGGAAACTATTTGAATGATAACAAGTGAAAATCTTTATAAAAGATTCTAATGGTCACAAAGTAGGGTTCGGTTTTCTATTGTTACTAAGTAATGAACTGATCCCCCTTTATTAATATTATAACTGGAAACTATTTAAATATTAACATCAGAAAATATTCTAATAATAGTAATTGCTTTTTAAAAAAGGCGTCATTTTTTGACAGCACGAGTAAGCAAATTGATATTAATATATGCACATGGGAGTTAACGAGTTCTAGTCTGGTTGACCATTACTACTTCGATCCTCACTGAGTGCCCCATACGTATTTCGACACTAAATATACCAACAAAGGCTGAATATGTTGTAAAATCACCACGGATCTCAATCTTTGAACAGGATTAAAAGTTTGAGAAAAATGATTTAGATGTTGCTTTTTTTCTGAAAAATTGCTCGTTTATAACTGTTCCATACCGGATTGTGGTTGTGTGTGTGTTTTTTTTTTAAACCGCGAGGTCTGATGAAGCGAAATCGAATTTTATCGGTCTCGCGAAATAAAATATTACCATGGCTTTCTGAAGTCACCGATTTGTTAATTAATTATCTATCTATTATATATATATATATATATATATATATATATATATATATATATATATATATATATATACTTCTACTGTTATTTTTCTGCGTCTGTTTACCTCTTTCGCGAAACTACTTCCGTCGCAGCCTCCCTTCCGGTACTGACCCACCTGATTTCGACTTCCTCTTCCTTCCTGACCTTGCAAATACTTCCCACAATCTTTTTCGTTGCAAGCGAAAAATCTCCGCCACTTCATATCCACCGCGGTACCTGCCGGGAATCGGACGTGCCAAGCCGATACCACGTGACTATGGATTTCCGCAGTGTTCCGAAACCACGGCCACCCATTCGCCCACTGCGAAAGCACTTCCACCTGTTTCTCAACATTCGACTCATCTCTCGAAAAACGGCAGCAGCAGCAGCAGTGCCTTTTCTTTTTCTTTTCTTTTCTTTTTCCAACTCCCATCATCTGAACGAAAACTTGGATGGACGACAACGTCACTCTTTTCCGTTTGCCTCTCTCATCCGTTACGATCGTGTACGAATTTAATCTGGTTTTACGCACGAAACCCCCACCGTTCTTATCCTCCGCAACGTCTCCAACGCGCTTCCCCCCCCCACTGCCGTCTTTGTCTTCCCTCCCCAAATCCTTCACTCTTCTTCGACTTTCCGCCATTTACCTATCACCCGTGTTTACTACCCTCGCCCTTACAACGACTCGCCCTGCCCGCAACAACTACTTCCCGTTACGTCTAAGCTCAAGTCAAATATGCCGTCCTGACATGCCTTGTACAGTTATGTGGTTTGAAAAGCAATCCACGCTGTCCCTCGTCTTACGCGCTTACCTTAAACGCGGTTGAGAGCTTGTCGGCTATTTTCTATATCTGTGGACCTAAAAACATTGTTCCACTATCGCATGCTTTCTTTTGTATCAGCGCGCGCATACAGATACACACACACATACACACATTATATATATATATATATATATATATATATATATATATATATATATATATATATATATATATATATATATATATAATGTCGCTTTCGGAATTGATGGAGTTGATGGTCGTCGCGGCTACCTTTTATAAATCTAGATTATGCTTTTATGTCAATATTCCGCTTGTAAGAACGATGAAATGCCTTTATGTCTCTTTCCAGAGTGTTCTTCGCGACTTTCAAGATTAGATTAAAACAATTATTTGCGTCTCGCTTTTAGCTTTACATCTCCGTACACCAGACGCTCTCCAAAATTACATACAGTAGCCTTTCTTTGTTGTTTATTTTGATTTTTATAAGCAGACACGCAAATGTTATTACCCTCTCAATAACGACTACTACTGCGTTTTTTTTTTTTTTTAATCACGTTCACCTCAAGCAAAGTAGTAAAGCCACTAAAACGCAAGGTGTTACCGAGTGTGGACGTATTAGAAAACAGAAACGTTACTAAGGAGCGAGAACAGAAGAAGAGTAATCAGGACAGTAGATATCGATTGACATTGCATTTAAAGAGCAAAGTTAGCTGGTAACCATGGAACCAAAAGAGAGTCCCCCAAGCGAGAAGTACGAGAAAGGAAACTGTTAGCATAGAACTTACGATTACGTCTAGTCAATTCAACTGTAAATTGATGAAACCTCGTCGTCAGTCTCGTACTGCGATTAAATTCAAAGAGTCTCGGCACCATAGCGAAGAGCATTATTTATTTGTACAAATACAAAATGCGGTACAAGGCCAAAAGGGAAATGGGGAAAAGGATGGTCTTCTTCTGTCTTAAAGTAAACTTAGCTAGCCACAAACACTGACCCAAACATACCACAGTATTCCTTGCACCAGAACAACGCTTTCTTACTTACCCTGCTTAATACATTCACCATAATACCGCGATGTCTCTATGAAAGTCCTAACTAGTCCCCATATGAACAATTCATTGTGTGTGTGTGTGGGGGGGGGGATGGGAATAAAATAACAATTTAAAAATCTAAATCCCAATGGATATTTACAAAAATGAACAAAACCATATACTAGAAGCTAAACAAAATAATATTAACCATGAAGAACAGCTCATGCCAACATTTAACGTGAAAGTAGTTATGGAAAAGGCAAAGTGTAGCAATATTACAGCGTTGGGAAATAAATAAATAATATTCAACTGTCAGGCACCATAGCGAAGAGCGATATTGTGATTTACTAAGCGAAGACTAGTCGTGGCACAAGGTCGAAAGTTTGGGGCACCCAGTGCGGATCGAACTCACTATTTAGTCGTAAACTGATTTAGCAAGACAAGTTTGCTAACCATTATTACACCACGCCGAAGTTCCCCAATAGCTATTTTTTCTAAGCATAAATTAGTTATGGCACAAGGCGATACACGATTGGGCGATCGCGTCTCTTTCGGTTCTTGACTGACAAGGCAGATTTTCCTGCGGTAAGTTACCTTTTTTTTTTCTTCTGTATAGACTGATTTGCCAACCAACGCTATAAGAGCCAGCCTGTCTTGTTACTCAAACCATTACTGGTAGTGGGGAGAGAAGAGACGGATTCGTGCCTTTCCCAAGGGTATTTGCGCGTAAGTGAACGTAACGAACTCGACTGGAATTCGAACTCGTCTCTTCGATTTCTCATTTCGAGCCGATATCCATTACACCGCACATCCTAATCATACCAAGACGATGTTAAATAATTTATGTTAGAGCTTGAATCTTTTGTTCTATTAAAGACGAAATTTCCCAATAGATAAAAAAAATAAATGAACATTTACTTATATTAACCGAGTCGTTATTTTTTGCTATCTTCATAAATTGTTGCAACCTAGGGAAGGTTACTGACTAGAATAACCACACGACGGTTGGTAATGAACGAGAATACTTAGGACACGAACAACACATATAAGATTCGCCAGCGGCGTGTAGAAGTAGTAGTTAACTGCTAGAAGTGAGCCAAGTGAATTGCACAATTAATCTTCAATTGCAGACCAACATACAGTATTCACTACTGTATTTATGGGAATGGAGACATACCTGTTATCGTCCGTAGTTATGTTATAACATAAATATAACCAGGTATTTCTTTTTAATACTATGTCCCTTCTGAACGTTGGTGATCGTGGACCTCCACAGCCTTTCTTGCTGTTTTGATAGAGTTCAAAAGCATCTACGCGGCCTTGTTGGTGATGAAGTATCTTCCATCTTACAAACCCTCTCCCACAGACGAAACGCCGTGAACCTCTCGCGACTCTATTGTTATTTCCACGGCATGTGTTCTGATGAGCTACATTCCTTACTTCCACCACTCCTGACCTTTAAAATTGGGACCCTCTCATGCCACGTACACAAGAGTGAATCATCCCCATTCGAACAGCTTCTTCCCAGAAGTTGCCGGATGATTTCTTGATCACTATCAAGTCTAGCACCAATGGTTACCTTTCCTGCATAGCACTGTGAACTTCACTTCTTGCCCATTATTACACTCATACATCATCAAACCTATTACCTTGAGTGGCTCTTGGGACTTGTATTGTGAACATTTCTATAAAAAGGAAAGAAAGACAAAGCAGTAATTCTTTAGACGTATAATAAGGTAAGAGGGATTGGAAAATTTGGCAGTCATAGAACAAATGCAAAAGAAACAGGAGAAAATCAAACAAGTTTGTGTGAAGGGATGTCGGAATGGCGATGGGAGGTGCTTGGCAAAGTGAAGGCGTTGCTAAGATCTACAAGGTATTGGAAATTGTGGAGAGTCGTGATCACCCACGAGAGATAAAAGGGACACCACATATAGAAGATGGTGATGAGAACGCATAATTAATGAAGATTTGAGAAATTTCAAAAACACAGTCCCACCACCCCTGACCTTTACAACTGGGACCCGTCATGCCACATACACAAGGGTGAATCATCCCCATTCCCTTCGTATTCCATCAGTAAGGAGTAAGTTCCATTCGGACAGCTTCTTCGTAAGAACCGCTCTTTGGCTAACAAACTCCCGGAAAGATGTTTTCCAAATCACTACAATGTTGACCTCTTTTAAGCGTAAGGCTAATGGGTTTTTTCCCTGCACAGTCCCATGAACTACACTTCTTGCCCTTTCTTACGCTCATACATCATCAAACAATAACTCTCTACCTTGAGTGGCTCTTGGGCCTTGTATTGGTTGAACATTAAATTAAAAAAATTAAAAAATGGGAATTGCCATGAATTCTTTGGAAATATAGTGGCGTGTTATCGCGTTGCATCCTCGCGTTCAATTCAGAGATATGCTTCTCAGACTGGCTGCAACCAAAAGTCAGAAAGATGGGGTTGGGTGGTTCAGAAAAGATGGACGTATGCCTTTCCCAAAGTGAAAAGTGTGAAAGTGAACGCAATAAACTCGGTCAGAATTTGAGCTCGGCTCGACGATTACACTTTCCGCGCCGATGACTGCTACGCTGCCTTCACGTCGCCTTAAATTATAAAGCCAGTCCTTTTATAGATAGTAATTTTATTTAATTCATAAAATAGCATGAGACGAGAGTAATAGTCCCAGCAATATGGATTCAATTTCCACACATTTCCATAGAAAACATCAATTTGTTGGCTACACCAAGCATGTCAAACTGAGGGTCCCCTGAGGGCAACATGGTCACATATGTCTTTTCACGAGGGCCACACACGACAACCAATTCTGCGCATTACAACTACCGTATTTTACGGCATATAAGACGCACCCCAATTTCAGCAGGGCAAATGAAGAAAAAATTAGTAATTAGTCAAATTAGCAAAAATATTAGTAATTGGTACAGCCTAGGCTATATTTATTAGGTATTATTATCGCTCTCCTGTCGAACTCGACGTATGAGAGTCAGACAGATCAGTTCCCAGAAACTGAAAGCCCGACAGCCACACAGGATTTGATTATAGTGGTGAAGGCTTTGTGCAGGGACGAATACAGGGACCTGGTGCAAACGACCCTCCGCAGGTTTTTGAATTCAGAGTTGTCCTTCTCCAAGGCTATAGTTGGAGGGAGAAGAAGAGGAGGATTCCCACCTTTCCCAAGGGTATTAGCACGTAAGTGAATGTAATGGAATCGACTGGAATTCGAACTCGGTTCTCCGATTCCTCAATCCAAGCCGTTATCCATTACTCCACCGTGCCTCCTATTTATTTATTTATTTATTTATTTATTTATTTATTTATTTATTTATTTATTTATTTATTTATTTATTTATTTATTTATTTATTTATTTATTTATTATAATTTTGGCTAAACAAGCCATGATTACAATTAAACGAAAAATAATAGGAACAAAAGAACACAAGCCTATAAAATCTCTATTATATCCAAAGATAAGAAAACAAAATAAAAATCAAGCAATTATTACAATTGAGCAAAACAGTACAGTTACCATTAAAATTCAGTCAAAAATGTTCCTTTATATGATCAGAATTTATATGATCAAAAATTTTCCTTTATACAATAAGAATTTTTATATCCTAATTATTCCAATAAGCCATTTACAAGACGCAGGTTGTACAAACCTGCGTCTTATAAAGGGCTTATTGGAATAATTAGGATATAAAAATTCTGATTGTATTTATACCAATACAACCGGAAGTTATCGCAAGAAAAATATTAATAAAACAAATATATTTTACAAATATATAATTTGAATTTATTGCATAAAATTTTAGTGAAACAAAGTACTAATATTAAACTTGATGAAATTAATATAATGATTATTATCAATGATAACACTTTTAATCTGCATAATAGCCTTTTAAATAATGACAAAAAAATATTAAATTAATATTAAAAAAAAAGACGCAGGGGAATTTTAAAAGATATTTTTAGTAAATTTATATGTAGCGGGCTTCGCCAATCATGTTGCAGGTCCCGCCACAATTATTTTACTTTGTCTAGGAAAGGCGTGATTAAGGACATGCAAAGATGCTGGAGGTCACTATCCAATGCGGCGATCACAATGCAATTTATATATGACGTAAAATAGCACATGGTATAAAATACAAGACAGAACGTAATGATTCAAAACATAACAATTGAATTTATTAGTGTTGATGTACATGCAAATAAGCTGAAGGTTTGATAGAGTTATGTCTCTTAGATTTGGAAATATTTGACCTGAGCTCATAAGGGTTGGATTAATTATTAAACTATAGTTTAGAAGAATGACTCCCTGTTGCATGTTAGGAATTGTGTATTGTACAAGTTGGTAAGATGTTCAGAAGAGTTAAGAGTTCGTACTTGCGTGAATGTTGCAATGTTCTTTAACGCCTGACTGCATGGTCAAGACGGGAGTTCTTGAAGGTTACATTTTGGCAACGAGGAATGAGACGCAAAAGTGACGAAGAGAGAGTGAAAAAAGAGGC
>OZ038501.1:53672798-53677798 GCA_964036315.1 Acanthosepion esculentum
ATTTATTATTATAAATCAATAACGAAAAATATATTTTTATTTAAACCTATTTATAATACGCATCCCTTCTATCACCTGTAATTTACAGTAAAAAAAATGGGTATTATTTTCGATAAATATATATGCAAGGTACCACCTACAACTTGCTAAAAGAAAAAAAAAGGAATGAACACATTTTAAACATTTAAATGCATTCTTTGAACTCAATTTTTGTTTCTATTTGAAAGGTTATGACCTAAAGCTAATCCGAATTAAAAGATAAATGAATTCCACAAATAAATAAACATTTTTAGCTATTTTAAAAACATTAGCACGTTTTTTCGTCACCAATCTAGCTGCTATTGTATACGAAAAATCTGGAACAACAAATTTAAAATTCTTTTTAAAATATAATATTTGTCCTAACGATGTGTTTCGAAGTCTTTTAGTAAATTTAAAACTTAACTGTTTAAAACTAATGCTTACCTTTTATGTAAAACAGAATAAAAATAATGTTTTATTTACGCACGGTAATCTGTGAGGTCAAAGGATACAATAAAAACTCTGTAATTCAACCGCTGTCCGCAAAAGCCAGCGAAAAATAAAAATAAAGCCTAAAGAAATACGGAAGGCAAGCAGCGAACTAATCAGGAATTTGTTACAGGTGCTACCACCCCGGGTCAGGGTTGACGTGGGAACAGCAGCATTTAATAGGTTGTTCCACGCTGCTCAAAACATCTCTCGATCAGAGACCTTGCTGCCGGGTGTAGTTTATCGTCATACCCAGGATTAGCGAATGAAGTCCGTAGGTCTTTACGAGGACAATATTTCTTTGAAATTTATGAACTGACGCTACAGGAACACAAAGAACCTTACCAAATAACGGAAACCACAATTGCAACAGCAACAACAACCATAATGGATGGTTTCCAAAATAATGCATTAATCAAGATGTTAACGTTCCACACGACTTCAAACAAAAGGTTAGGAAGGAAACTCCCATCAATGCTGGAAAGAGCAATAACAGTTAGTGAACTTGAGAAACCTATTTTCCTGAAAAATTGTTTTAATAGAAAGATTTTTATAAATTTCAACCGAAAGCAACTCTGGCTGATCGGCAAACATTTCCTTATAAGGAAACGGTTACTATTACCATTACCAGAATCCCAATAGATTTGGCTTTGTGTTTCACTAAAATGAGATTAGTCAATATAGAGGTAAAACAAAAAAATAATGTCTTAGTGATAGAGAAAAAGATGACCGGCAAATTTATTTTGGAGAAGAAACAATCGATAGATATCAGTTTTTGGGTATTTCTTCTAAAAAGCCTATCAGACCGAACATCAGCTATTCGGCAAATTATATTAAGATATTGGGAATCATTGTCAGAATAATTACGGACGTCTATGCTCATAGGCATTCTTCTGAGATAAAATGCTAATTGAAGTTGTGAAAATGCCATATAAAAATAAAAGAATACAGGGAAAAATAATATTAATCATCGTTGGAATAAAATGAAAACGAATGAAACCAGCCAGGTGTAACAGCATAAATTGCATATATTGCTATCCACAATAGGACAACGGTGTTACGATAATACAAAGTACAAAATTGTATGTTTTCACTATATAATAACCATCTTTGGTTGCTTTGCTCGGAATCTGTTGTCGCATAAGTGGAGACTAAATAAAAAGACCGTTCGAATGTCTCAATAAAATTCCTTTGCGGAGAATATAGCGTTCACTATTACTAATAGGAAACGCTCACAGTGAAACGATTTCTTTATTCCTTATTTAAAGAACCTAGTAATCTGGACAAAGAGAATTGGCATATATCAACAAATCATTTTTCTACAGTTAAAAGGTCTTGCCACCAAAAAGAAAGCGTTTCAACAATTATTTATTCAATGGAAAACACACACACACACACACACACACACACACACACACACATATATATATATATATATATATATATATATATATATATAGAGAGAGAGAGAGAGAGAGATAGATAGCATATCTTCAATCAAACATGTTTCATTGAATAATATAGCCATATTGTGTCTGCTTATTTTGATACTGATCCATTTCAGTTGACTAATCAGTTACTTGATGTTAAGATGACATTCATCAAGGTAAGAGCCGTAGTTTTATTTAACGCAAGTACTTTCGACCTTTTCTAAGATCATCTTCAGGGCTAAATTAGAAAGACAAACTTATTGCAGTTGCGATAGAATCTGCATTCCGTTGTGATGGTGATTTTCAGAAACACGTACGAACGCCCTGTTATTTAAAATTTTTATTATTATTTATTAGAGTTATTTAAATGTTTTAAATTTATCCGTTGTAATTTTTTGCAAAAGAAGCGAGTTGACCCGTAATTGGTGGAAATGTAAAATGGTATTAAATGCTATATTCATAATAAATTTTGATGAGTGTTGGTTGGTTGATTTATATATATATATATATATATATATATATATATATATATATATATATATATATTACAATAAATCATTCATACAAAAAGTAAATTAGTAAAGTTAATGATATAAAATGGTGAAGTCTTTTCGCTAATAAAATTTTAAAGATGCATTAATCTACTAATCACTCGTTGAATGTTATGATCCTTGTTCTTTAAAATTATAAGCTATATAAAGTCTGTCTTAAAGATATGTATATATATATATATTTTTATGTTTAACATTCTTTTTATAGATTCAAGTATTTAAGTAAATGCTCTGTTTATAATAAACAGTATTAAATAACATTTACCGGCCTGAATGTCCGAGAAATTTTCATAGAAAATATTCGTCCTCCGATAGGATTCGAACCTGTATCCTATACGGAACCGTCATATAGCCCGACGTGCCTTAACCTATTCGGCCACCGTGGAACGGTTAAGGCACGTCAGGCTATATGACGGTTCCGCCAAGAATGAATATAGGAAAATCAATGTATTAAGGAATGCGGGGTTAGTAAACAAATATATATATAAAGTCTTTGGTATCGACGTATCGCTGTATGACTTCTTACTGAGTCTAAGTGCTCGTTACTGTGACTCATGTGCTACCATCCTCTGTGTGACTCTATCTACTCGACCGACTCAACGTTCTACTGCAGCTACTGTCCGACTGATCGACTTGACTTAACCTACTATTACTCACTCGGGTATTCAGTGGTAGTAGTATATGTATACCTTGGATGAGTCCATTTGTGTAAAAAGGGGAGACCCTCAATACATACCATAGTATTTTTACCCCAAAATAACACATTCTTACTTACCATTCTTACTGCAGCCACCATAATACCTCTATGTCTCTATGTAGTTCTAAAAATATAGCACAAGGTCAAAAGGGGGAATAGAGGAGGCTGTTCGTCAATCTGTCTTAACTAGCCACAATTACTGACCCAAACGTACCACAGTATTCCTTACAACAAAACAACACTTCTTACTTTGTCAAAGCTGAAAGTGGTCATACTAGTTCTTTTGCTATCACTGCCTAGACAGATAGGGTACTTTGGGGTACGTGGACTGTTTCTGTAGACCTCAGCCCAATTGGCTAGTGGTTATCAGCGAAGAGGAAATCTGACTTTTGTTTCTAATTCATTAATTTGAAAATACAATAAAAATAAACAATTAGATACAAAATATATTTCTTCTGCTTAAAAAAAATGTTATGGAAGTTACCTGTTTCTAAAGAAAAAGATGTTTACTCGTATGATCTTCCTTAGTGAAAATCGACAATTGTTTAAAATATGGAAAACAATTTGCAACGAAAAGTTACAAAATTCAAGAAATATTGTACTTAATAACTGGTGCGTATGTGGCTGTGTCTAAGAGACTATGAGTGAATAAGTGCGAATGAAAGGAAACGAAAAACATTTTAATAGAAGTTATTTCCTTCATGGAATTATTACTGGAGAAAACATTAGCATAGAACTTATCGTTACATTTGGTAATTTCAGCTGTAAAATGATGAGGCCTTCCTGCCAATCTAGTACTGCGCTTAAATTCTTAAAGTCTGTAGTATATTCGTGAGATTTTCTTGTACACGTCGATGTTCACCATAATTTGTTGATGTATAAATTTGGGCTTGTGCTCACGAGTAAAAACAGTACAAACAAACGTAAAAATAACAATAAAGAACATGATAAATTGTATGGTAATTTTCATACAATGTATTTGTGTGTATGGGTGTGTGTGTGTTTCACATTACAATTGTCATAATGTTCATGTTATAAAAGGGAGTAAGTTACTCTGTAATATCACAAGTCCTATCACGGAGGGAACTTACACAGATGTTGTCATCCCGACAGTTCTTAGGTGAAGAAATTGAATCTCACGTATTTTGACAAGATGTCTGTACTTCCGGAAGTCCCTAATGCATGCTGGGAATAATTTTATTACTTTTATTTATTTAATTTATTTTAAACGAGGTTTAAATTTATTTTATTTTATTTATAATTTTCGTTATTATTATTATTGTTTATTTAATTTTTATTTATAATAATAACAACGTTTCTGCAAGTCTAGGTGCCAAAGAGGAAAGCTCATCTGAACAATTACCGTGAATATATTTCTAGAAAAGCTACTTTATGGAGATGGAAAGATGACTGAAGCCGAGATGCCAGGTGAGGACCAATAAATTTCTCTTTTTCCCCCCCCAACTGCTTGAATACCAGCTGAGATGAAAGATGAAAGCGTTAACAATGGATAACAATTGAAAATGAATGGAACAATGCTTCCATCGATTTTCTTATCGTGGCACTTAAGGGATATGTAAAATCTTCTTCAATAAGCATATTTTGTTAGCAGGCAATCTTGCATAGAAGCGTAAATCATTGTTTATCTTACCCTTTACCGTAATGGCTTCCGTCTCCCTCATGAAACGAAGACAGAAGGCAAGAGTGTATAGAAGCTGATACATTTACAACAGTTAAGTTGCCACCAGTGATACAAAGATTATATACAATTTCCTTTAACCTATAATTAGGCAAGACGAGCATCCCGGGCCT
>OZ038501.1:53682798-53757798 GCA_964036315.1 Acanthosepion esculentum
GATTAAATGGAACAAAGGAAATAAGCTACTGGACAAAAGTTAAGGAACGATGTTAATAATTTGCATAAACTTTTAATTTACATTGTTAAAAAACTCTATGGAGCTTTTCAACAATAAGTAAAAGTTCATTTATCATTAGGACTTTATTTTTAAGCAATACAGCAAAATCTAGACTCAAAACGATATCTTTTGAAGAAAAAAAACTCATTATCGCTATCAAGAAAAAAAGTCAATTTCAGAAATTTATGATATTGTTCATAGGTCTAAAAGTGTCGTTCATCGTGTAATTAGCAGGTATAAAACCGATAAAACGTTAGATGCAAAACCAAAAACCGGCAGACCTCCAAAAACATCGCAAAGAGAAGATCGAAGAATTGTTAGATTATCTACAAAAAACCGTTTTGAAACTGCTCCATCAATTGCCCGTAAATTTAATGAAGAGACAGATAATAAGATCTCAAGGAAAACAGTTGCTCGCAGGTTAAAAAATGCAGGATTGCATACCCGTATTCCAGCTTCTAAGCCTCTCATTTCAAAGCGAAACCAAAGGGCACGCCTGGAGTATGCGAGAGAACATGTTGTTTGGACTGACGCACAATGGAATACAGTTCATTTCAGTGACGAGTCCAAGCTTACTATATTTGTTTCTGAGGGCAAAACTTACGTACGCCGTAGAACAGGTGAAAGACTGTCTTCTCAATGTGCCAAGAAAACCGTTGGTTGGTGGCGGCAGTGTGATGGTGTGGAGAATGATTTCATCTGCAGGAGTTGGCCCTATCATCCGCGTACATGGCAATATCAATGCTGAGATTTACAAAAGGCTTCTTCAGCAGCATGTGGTACCAAGATTACACCATAATCTTTATGAATCTCCTATTTTCATGCAGGACAATGCACCTTGCCACAAGGCTCGGAAGATTATGGCTTTATTTAAAGAAGAAGGAATCGCCCTAATGAAGTGGCCAGCCCAGAGCCCCGACCTGAATCCAATAGAAAATGTTTGGAAGATAATTGGAGAAAGGGCTCAGAAAAGAAACCCGAAAAACCAGGATCCCCCATGGGAGTTATTGAAAGACGAATGGGAGGGAATTACTGCTGATTTTTGCAAGAAATTAATTAGATCATGTGGTCGACGATGCAGAGAAGTCATTGAAAATAAGGGGATGTTTACCAAATATAAAATTTTGTTGATATTTTGTTCACAATCAAGTAATAACAAGATCGTTCCTTAACTTTTGTCCAGTAGCTTATTTCCATTTAATCTTTATTTAAAAAAAAACTATTATGTAAATTTTTGTAAGTTTGTATAATAGTTATGCATTACACCCTAATCTTTATTCGGTAAAAATTTCATTGCTAATCATGCATTACTTTTTAAGTAATACACATATTTATGTCTTTGTTGTTTCCGTTCCTTATATTATGGCCGCTACTGTATGTATATATATATATATATATATATATATATATATATATATATATATATATATATATATATATATATATATATAAAAGTGAACATAGAAGTCAACACTTATAGGGGACAGTCTGTTTCATGCTAGATGCAATCGTCAGGCCACATCTAGCATGAAACAGACTGTCGCCTCTAAGTGTTGACTTCTATGTTCACTTTTATATTTACACACGCTATATCTCTGATATTGAGCACTTTATCCCATAAATATAGCACATTTTAAGACTATATTTCTTCATATATATATATATATATATATATATATATATATATATATATATATATATAGGGTGCGATGGGTAAATTATCGCCATTTTATATTTTTAATTTCGCGCATTCGCGTTGTTTGTTTTTATTTATTTTGTCAACAGCACAATATAGTGGGGTCTGTTGGGCACCGTCTGTGAGTAAATGAGTATCATGATGCAATTCACTTCGCCAGAAATTTGGAAACGGCATGCTATACTGATTGGCATTCGAGACGGAAGATAAATTATGAACATTTCAGAGTGTTTGGGTGTCAATTTGACGACAGTGAAAAGGATTCGGAAAGAGCTGGATATATATATATCCAGTCAACATCATGGTGTTTGGGGTGATCACTAGTGATGGCGACGTTATGCGTTGAGAAACTAGTGTTGCCCTGGGTGGCTGCTGAAAGACCCCATGCCTGGCACACAAACAGGACAACCCAATCATGGCTGCCAGACAATTTCTGCAACCACGTCGCTCTTACATCTTGCCACCGAACTCCCTAGACTTCAACCCCCTTGATCATTACGTGTGGGGCTCAGTTAAGTGAGAGACCAACAAAACTCGTTGTAACATCAAAGATGAACTGAATGCAACGATTATGGCAACAGTCACAAACTTAAAAAAAAAAGAAACCCTTTAGAAGATTCCGAAGTTGTTTGGTTGAAGTCAATGGCGATTTTAATTGTGCGTAATTGTTGTAGAAGGCACGGTGGCCTAATGGATAGCGGCTCCGATTGTGTAATCGGAGCGCCGAATTCGAATACAAGTCGAATCCGTTATATTCCCTTACGTGCTAATACTCTCAGGAAAGTTATGAATCCTCTTCTCCCTCCACCCGTGTAAATAGCAGGTTCTATAGCCTTGGATGTCAAATGGTCTACCGCAAAAAGAAATGGCAACCTACTGCGGGAAAATATCTGCCTCGTCAGTCATGTATCGGAAGATAAATGATCGCCTATGCTTGTATCACGCATGGCACATAAGTGACTGAATTTTAGTAAATATATCTGTTAAAATCAGTTACCAGTGTTATTTTCATTTTTGCGTAATTTAGACAGTTCACCCATCGCCACTTGCTCGTATACTGCATTATATATATATATATATATATATATATATATATATATATATATATATATGTAAGCAAATATGTGGATATAGATCCGACAGTATGTCCTGAAGAAGGTCTACTAGACCGAAACGTCTGACGTCGACATTGAAACAACATTAAAAACAGTAAACTTGCATATTCGGATTTTTTTGTTTTTCCATATTTTTCCTCATATATATATATATATATATATATATATATATATATATATATATATATATATATATATATATATCCTGAATAGACTTTGAAGATGGAAGCCAGAGTATGAATAATGGTACCATTACTAAAGGCCTGAATGATCTTTTTCGTCTCACCATTGCTCAGTTGGCAAGACGTGGTGTAGCTGATACAAAATGGTTTTAACCGGGTCTCTTTCTAGCTGAATAACACAAAAGATTCTTCAGTGGTTCATGCTTCAAATTATGTCAAGATGAATAAACGTCTTATGTGAAAACCCGAGAAGAAAGAAAATCAATTACTTTGGTGATTTTTTTAGATATTAAACCTTTTGTGGTATGGGTACTTATCCCATATTGTTACTCGATTTGAATAATTTTGCTGTTACATCCGATATATATTAGAGCCATTTTTTTTTAATTTTAGAGGGTGCGCTGTTTGTCTTGATATTATATGTCGCCTTTGGCTGACTGGTTCACATACATACACATGCATATATGCATATAAACACATACACACACACGCAGACACACATGCATACATATTAAAGCCGTTGGGATCTGTCGATTTTCAAATCAGCCAGCTCCAAGTAGACACCTGTCCTCGCCACTTGCTCGTATACCGCATCGTATATATATATATATATATATATATATATATATATATATATATATATATATATATATATATATATACTAGCGGCATGGCCCGGCGTTGCCCGTGCTTGATTAAAAAATCGTACGACTCATACAGCAATCGCTATCACTTGACTTAAAATATTTTTGCCCTTCCTTGCCTTTAAAGGAGTGCCCTTTGCCGTGCTGATGTTGCTACATGCCTTACTTCTTGCCTATCTCACACCGCGAATTTTTTCTAAGCTCTATACTAAACATTAAATCTGTTACGAAAAAAGAACTAAACAAAATGAACACAAAACGATCAGCTTTAAAAAAGGACTCGTAACTGGAAAAACCGAATGAAAAAGAATGTTAACAACAAATACTTTTTCACACCCAACCCAGTTCTGCAGAATCAGAATCAACGTTGAGTTTCAGCAAGCGAATGAGACAATTGGAGTAAAGTGCCATGCAGATTTAAATTTTTCCCGCTTGTGACGAAAGCGGCTATCGATTTTTTTGCAAGCTAGCATGCTAGTTAACATTCGTGTCAGTCAGCTGTTGGCTCTCACGCTGGCCAATAGAATCTTCCTGCCTATTCGTGGGAGCCAGCTATAGGCTGTCACTCTTGCCAGTAGAAAATGGCCGCAAACTACATTAAAACTGCCGTAGAAGCAAGAAAAATTGATTATTTTCACTATCGATTGGAGTTGGGAAATGCAAAGTCGGTCTTGGCCTTCCCGCTAACTTGGAGCATGTGCATGTAAATTTTGGTGCAAATCCGTCAAAAATTGCGGCCGTGCATTCGTTACACACACAAACACATCATGCCTTATATATATATATATATATATATATATATATATATATATATATATATATATATATAGATAGATAGATAGATAGATATATGACCAAATTGAAAGTTTTTTCGTGTGACGCGTTTCGTACTTTAGGAAATCATCGGAAGAAAACAATCTAAATGAAATCGGCTAGATTATATATATATAAAATTAGATTTAAAATCCCCAGCATCCCACGTTTGTGCGCATGTGCAGTCGCAACAACATAGCAAATTTAGTCCAATGAAGTCGCAAGGAACGAAACGCCTCATACGAAAACTTTTTCACGTTGTCATACATTTTCTCCCATTCAATATTGTTCTATAAAAATTTACATATCGTTCTCTCTCTTTCTTTCTCTCTCTCACACACACAAACACACACACACACAAACACTCACACACACATACACACACATATACATATATATATATTAATGCATGTTTCATTAAATAATGTGGACAAGTTTGGTCTATTTATTTTAAGTAAGTTCCTTTCGTATTGTCTGATAAGCTTAATCACATTATCGTTGAAAGACGAAAGGAAAACACCATATTGACAAGATGACAATTTTAATAAATCAAACAACACATATACAAAAACCACAATAATTTGCTGTTGCCGTTGCTGTTTGAATAAGCTCAAAGTAACGACAAACTCTTATTTACGAGTCAAGGAAGCGAAAAACGCGCCGTAGCTCGTGACGTCACACATGACTACGCGAGAGTGAAAACGAGAAGTATTAAGTATGGGAAGCCATTGGTATAAACCAATGGCTTCTGCTATAGATTATAGGCATTTAAGAATGTTTGTGGAGATTTCATAGTTTATTTTATTCAGGTTAGTTTTCAACTGTTTATGTATATAGCTTCAAGGATTTTAAATTTTTGTTTATTATTTTCATGTTTAAGTATAATTGTGTTGTCAACAAGGATTTTCCAGAATTCAACGATAATGGGATTAAGCTTATCAGACAATACGAAAAGAAATTACTTAAAATAAATAGACCAAACTTGTCTATATTATTTAATTAAACATGCATTAATGAAAAATTGCTGCCGAAATATACACAATATATATATATATATATATATATATATATATATATATATATATGTGTGTATATATATATATATATATATATATATATATATGTATATATATATATATATATATATATATATCGTTAAACCTAGAGAGCCAGAAAAACCTACCAAGGTTCCACCTAAGAGGATCGCCAGGGAAAGCTGGCTAAAGAGGTAAAAAAACGGAAACGGTATACTTATAGTCAATATTGACTATAAGTATATCCTCTTAGGTGGAACCTTGGTAGGTTTTTCTGGCTCTCTAGGTTTAACTAGGTCTGCTCTACTTATTGTATTGAGCACTTTATTTAGTTATTTTGTGTACTCGTATCAGGGTTATTTTTTGGGGGCTTTGGACCTGCATGCTGAACGATTGTTTTCGACGGGCGTTCATGTTCTCGGCTCTTTCTCTTTTTTTATACCTTTTTCCTTCGATATTGATTTGATCATTTGCAAATCAAGAAACCGAAGGTTTTCCGAAACGAGTGTAGTTACTTATACTAATAAGATTACTACTACTACTAATATATATATATATATATATATATATATATATATATATATATATATATATATATATATATATATATTAGTAGTAGTAGTAGTAATCTTATTAGTATAAGTAACTACACTCGTTTCGGAAAACCTTCGGAAACGAGTGTAGTTACTTATACTAATAAGATTACTACTACTACTAATATATATATATATATATATATATATATATATATATATATATATATATATAGTCTCCATGCTTTCCAGCCAACTTTAATCTGCAAAAATTTAAGTGCAATGTCAGTCGCTATCTGATTGCTCTTTTCTCTTTTTACTCATTACTAATGTTTGCGTTCCTAATTCCCCACCCTGTAACACCTTGCATGTTAGTGGCTGTATTGCCTTGTTTGGGGTGACATTGAAATATATATATATGCGCATGTGTAGTCACAACAATGTCAACAAACCTAATGGATGAAATGATTCACAAATAATTTTTTACATTTGTTTTACAAATTCCATATCTATCTATCTATCTATCTATCTATCTATATAATGTAATTTGTAAGACAAAATGAAAAAAATCATTTAATGTCTCTCTCTCTCTCTCTCTCTCTCTCTCTCTATATATATATATATATATATATATATATATATATATATATATAATAATAATTCACCTCCTACAACAAAATTAAATAGACCAAATATTATTTACGAATTCAAATGTCCATTAAGGAATTGTATTCCTCAAGAATCAACTTTCGTAAATAATTATATAGGCCACACTACAAATCGTTTAACACGCAGATTAACCCTACACCTTTCTGACAATAGCTCAATTAGATCTCATTTAAATATTCATGGAGACCTACCGGACACTATTCGGAATATACTTGTCGACAACACTAATATAATAGCATCATCCACTTGCAAAAAAAGGCTAAAAATAATGGAAGCCTTACTTATAAAATTAAACAAACCAACCCTTAATAATATTAACTTTGAACATGGACATAATATCTGGACCGTGTTTTGAAACAAAAAAAAAAAAAAAAAAAATTAATCACTTTATAAAACACACACAAACTATTTCTAATTCTAACAGTTGAAATACAATCCTTGATAATGGCTAAAAGTATAGCCGAAAGCGCTCGGAAAAGAACATTCGGACAATTTTTATATAATTTATCCTCTGAAAAGAAAAACTTTATTAGATCGCACGAGAAATTATATAAAAAAACTAAATAAAAGCACCTTGTCAGTCGTTTTTAATGAAATGTGCTTGAAAGAAGGATTGCTGCCTAAATACACACACACACACATATATATATATATATATATATATATATATATATATATATATATATATATATATATATATATATATATATATTCTGTTCACTCATCCAAGACTTAGCGCTATCGTAACCGAGTCGTATTTCTAAACAGAGACGTGTGCTTGATTGGTTATTTTCAGCGCACTATAAAAGGCCGCTTTTGATGAAGACCTACAATTCACGAATAAAGAAACAAGAGACTGACATTTGGTCTTATATCAGCTTCTGCCCGTAACTTAAGCGTGATGGAGTGGGGATGTATGCAGTTGACCTTTTCTCTCTTTAACAAGCCGTTTCCCCCGACACCAAAGGCCAGACAACCCACAAGTATTCCACTCAACCTCGGCCTATTAACTATCAACAAAGATAAGGGTTACCTCTCCCTCCGTCCCAGCTTTCTGTCACATCCCTCGTCCAAATCCACTCGGCGAAGTCTGGTCTGTTCAAGTCAATTGCTGCATCTCGACCGACACCGACGCCGTTATCTCCGACGCTGGTCGCTGTCGCTTACACTTCGCCGAGTGGTAAATGTCTTTTTAAAGGCCCCCACCGAGTGCCAGATACACGCGTTCTCGTTAACATTTCTGGGTGGCCTGACGGGCGGCAGCGTCGTGGCGAACGCTCACGACCTCATCTTGTAGTTCTTTTCGAATTATGACCTTGTGTACATGCGCGAGGCGAAAAATGTCACAAAAGGCGCGTAATCAGAGACACTGGCTTCTCTACTTTTGCTAAGAACAGGACAGGTACAATGGTCGTGTCTCTCCCTACGAATCCTCAATCTATGATATGGGACCATCTCTACTAAATCTCAATTTTCATATGGTAATATTCATATAAAATACAAATTTTATTGTAACCTAATTATGTACAATAATGGATCATAAGCAATATAGGTGATAATTCAAGTAGAAAAATTAGAAATAAATACAATGTATCGAAATACAAATTGAAGATATGTCATAATAGATCATTCCATATAATAGATCATTCCGTCATAATAGATCATTCCGTCATAATAGATCATTCCATCATAATAGATCATTCCGTCATAATAGATCAACAATGTTTCGCAGCAATTTTTATCATCAACTTGAGATTTTTCTTGTTAAAAAGTTGAATAATTCTAACACGTTCAACATTATGAATAAAAGATAGCGAATTTTATGTCATGTTTTCTTTTAGATTTAGCATGAGCAAAACAAATTCATGGATTTGAACAGAAAAAAAAATGACCCCTGAATGATGTCAAAATCTGCAAAAATACTTCATCCTTTAATAGTCAGTTGTGCTTAGTTTAATTTATAAAGTATATAAATGTAGGGAAAAAAATAATATCTAAAAATATAAAATTTAGCGTCCATTAAGGACAATTTTTTAAAAACTTAGGCCCCCTTGCAATAGTTTTCTCTGCATCTTCCTAGCATCAACTTCTCATAAACATTAATGAAAGGAAAATTGTTTTCCTTTATATGAATTTAGAGAATTGGGGGTTTAAAATATGTCTCCTGTGGATATGTGGAACCACTGTAGCTTATAGTTTGTGAAGTCATGTTTAAAAATGAAACGTCTATGCAGAGCCAGTGCAAGGGTCTTGCATCCTCCCAAATCTATGAGATAGACCATCTCCAATCTATGATACAGAGACTACATCTCAATTTTCATAAGGTAATATTCATATAAAATAAATCAATCAATGTCTTGCGGCAATTCTTAACATCAACTTGATATTTTTTTGTTAAAAAGTTGAATAATTTTAACACATTCAACACTAGGAATAAAAAATAGTGTATTTTATGTAGTGTTTTTTTTTTTTTAGATTTATTAGGTTGGTGCAAAAATAATATCGTTTTTTGACGTTCAACTTCATGTGAGAAAACGACATTATTTTTGCACCAACCTAATAGCACGAGGAAAACAAATGCACCTATTTGAGCGGAAAAACTGACCCCATAATGATGTCAAAACAAGTCTTTTCATCCTTTGACAGTCAGTTGTTCTCGGTTTAATTTGTAATGTATATAAACGTAGGGAAAAAATAATATCTAAAAATATAAAATGATTGAATAAAATATAACATAATTGATATAAAAAGTATGGACCTTATAATAACAAACACTTGAAGGAAATTTATTATATTTAGTAACAGGTTTGAGCTCACTAAAGTTGTAATAGTCAATGAGACTAGACTGCTGGCCTATACTCTAAGTTAGTATGGTACAAGGACCCAGTGAAGGATCCAGCAAGGATCAAATTCCCTATAGTAGTAATCAAGGCCAGTTCAAGCCCCCCTCCATCTATGATATGCCACCCCCTCTATTACATCTCAATTTTCATAAGGTAGTACCCATCCCTCTCAAACCACATTTGATGTCCTCCAACTCAAAGGTTCACCTTGGTCATGGATATGTAGACATTGACTTCAGTCTAGGAAGCCCTCAACCCATGGATGCTCTGTCATCACTATGTACATAGCTATGGATTCCAGTCTACGCCACTGTGGTTGAGAGCCATTCCCCTTACAAGTAGGTTAATCCACCCTTTGACAGGTTTTGTTTCAACAATGCTGGGTGTCTAGCCACCATCCACAACTGAAAAGCCTGGTGGTGGAACCAGTTTAGTTGCTGATGACTGAACTGTGTGTGACCGGATATAAAAAGTATGGACCTTATAATAACAAACACTTGAAGGAAATTTATTATATTTAGTAACAGGTTTGAGCTCACTAAAGTTGTAATAGTCAATGAGACAAGATTGCTAACCTATACTCTAGGTTAGTATGGTACAAAGATCCAGTGAAGGATCCAGTAAGGATCAAATTCCCTATAGTAGTAATCAAGGCCAATTCAAGCCTCCTCCATCTATGATATGCCCCCCTCTACTACATCTCAATTTTCATAAGGTAGTATTTATATAAAATACAAATTTTATTGTAACCTAATTATATACAATAATGGATCATATGCAATACAATTCAACTAGATAAATTAAAAATAAACACAATGTATTTAAATGTAAAGTGAAGTTTACCCTGTACCCGACCCGGGAGCCACTCGAGGACACTATTGAGACTGGAAAGTAGGGACTGGGCAGCTGCGGAATAAATATGACAGAAGTACTCATTTCAGGTCGGATCTGGCTCTTGTAGAGGTAGAGGAAGAGAAGTCAGTTACTTACTGGAGCGGTACAGAGAACAGACCATTTTGAGTGCATCTTTAGCGATAGATCGTAAGTACGAGTTCTACTTGAAGTCTGGATTGAATTTGAAGCTCAATAATCGCCCAAGGCACGGAGCCTCCCTGAGGGAACAACCATTAATCGTTCTGGTTCAGGGTCTGGTCGGCGATGATGGAAGAATAACTAATTTGTTTCTGTGAGGCATTGAATATAACCAGTTTTTTTTCCCCCACTGAGATGCTAGAGTTAGTGTGGGTCACAAAAAACATTGCCCGGAGACCCTAATCACACTTTGGCACCCCAGTTGGCAGGTGGGGGGGGGTCGTTGTTGATCGGCTCTAGTCAAGTGATATTTCAATTTAGAACCTTAAAAATTTAAAAGCATTGCCATAATTTTTTTATTTCCACAAACCATTACTTTGTGGAACCGACTCCCAAGAAGATGCTTCCTCGATCTCTAACCTGTTAAAATCTAGAGTCAAATGTTATCTTCTCCACATAATCGGACAAAGTGTGTCTCTTAATCTGTAATATTCTACCAGATTTCGCCAAGCGCTTCTTTGCTTACACCTTGATCCACGCTTATAACATAAATAGAGAACCAATACAAACTTTAGTAGTATCAACTAGAAATCGCCTGATCAAACCAAAGAAAAAGACGAATGAAATGAACGATTGGTCGTCAAAATTCGGAAGAATTTTGAGATACACTTGAATGTAAAGGTTTTGGGGAAACTATATATCGTGGATACTGCCTTTTTTCAGAAGCATATCAACTCCTTATGGATCATTTACACCAGCAAATAGATGGATTGCACATTCATTTAAGCAAAATGCGACCGGCACTGGTACATCGTCGCGGTCCAATTCTGCTTCCTGACAATGCACGGCCACATGTTGCCATGGTAACATGGCAGAAGTTTACAGATTTGGGATGCAAGACTTTGCGACATCCACCATATTTCCTTGATCTCACATTCACTAACTACCAAGTTTTCAACCATTTTGATAATTTTTTAACCCAAAAGACATTCCGTTGAAAAGAAAATTTTTGCCAAAAGTATCAGGTATATATCCAGCCAAAGATTTGATTTGTTTATTTAACAGCATATCAACTCTGTATGGGTCATTTCATGCCGGAATTTAATTTTCTTGGGAGCTTTAAAATAATAAAAATATATTACTCTGCTTACACAATTGAATACACAGTAGTTGATACTCACCTTTTGCGCATATACAAGATTGTGTGGACCTAATTATTACCGGGGGGAGGGATATGTGTGATTCATGTTGTAGTTTTGTTGAAGTTCTATTTTGGAATACAGTTTGAATTCTTCAAGAAATCGTTGGATACTATATGGATTAATGTCATGAAAGTTCTTTCTTATTGATTGATATATTGTTGGTAATTTTATTACAAATAGGTATTGTTGGTAATTTTTTCTATAAAAATGTATTGCTGGTAATTTTTTTTGTCAAAAATGCATTGCCGGCAATTTTTTATTTTCTATTATTATTTTTTACAAAAATATATTTTTGCTAATTTTTTTTACTATGAAAATGTATTGCTGTTATTTTTACTATAAAAATTATTTTTATACTTTCATAGTATTTTGACTCCAATTTGGCGGTTGTAGGGGGCGTCGCTATTTGCTAACAGGTGTTACCACTCCAGGTTAGGGTGGATCTGGAAATAACAGCGATTAAGATTTGTTTCCATCAGAGTCCTTGCTGTCGGATGCAGGTTATCGTTATACCTAGGTCTAGCGTTGATAGAAGAAAATTGGTAAAAGTTGACGGAGACCTAAACAGTGAAAAGTCTGAAACAGTGCCAGACTACAAAGATGGAGAAATTTATCGGATCGATGTTGCCCCTTGCCACACATCACGTGGAGAAAGGTTTCTTGTGGAAGAAGATGTTCAACTTTTTGAAGACTGACCAAGCAGAAATTCTTGCTTTCAGTATAATTGAATCATTGTGGTAGGAACTGAAGAAACAAGTGCTCCAACGAAAACAATGCAATCTCCAAGATTTTTGGTATTCCTGTAAAGAAAAATGAGAAGAAATCCAAATGAGAACATTACGTGCGTATTATTTTTATGTATGAATGTAACGAAACCGACCAGTTCGAATTCCAGTCGGGTTCGTTGCATTCACTTTCGCGCAAATATCGGTAAAGGCATGGATTCATCTTTTCTTCACCCCCCTCCCGTCAGCTATTAGTTGAATATTTGGCTAAAGTGCGGATAATTTTTGACTTATCCTCTTAATTAAATGTACTAAGCAACTGTTTTACTTATTAATAATTAAAATAAATATTTAACCATTATTTGGTCATTATTATTTACTCCTTTTATTGCATGAAATATTTTCTCTTACCTATATTTTGACCAAATAAATTAAACACGGGGGAAAAGTAATTAGAATCTATTTCCTACAAGTGGTTTTATTTCGATTTCAATATAAGGAGAAAAATTAAATCGAATATTTTATGGTATTTTTTTCCATTTCTTTTCTATCTTTCAACATCTAATCACAATAAAAAAAATTCGCTAAAAACAAATTGAGATGTGCAAAAAGTAATTATCTTAGAATTAAAAAACAACTCCAAACTTCTACATTTCCTCATACAACAATTTTAAAACAAAATAGTCTTAAAACGTGAGGAATAAGTGGAAGGCTTCAGCTAGAGAAAATAGTTTTACAATTCTAAAGTTCAAATTAAGAACAAATATTGAATGACACAATGATTTAGCCATGGAGCTGTTCCAACGGATGATGATGATGATGATGATGATAATAATAATAATAATAATAATAATAATAATAATAATAATAATAATAATAATAACTTTTATCTTTATTGTATTTATTTACCTATTTTTCTATAACTTATTCTAAGTTTTATTAGCAAGGAAAGTCTTTTTTCAAATCCGCTATTAATTTCGTCTTGACTCAGGTGAATGAAACATTTTTTTTATCGGATGGTTTAATTCTAAACTAATCCTAGCCTAGCCCATCGTTTTTATAGATGGTTTTTGATTAAAAATCTATGAAGATTACATCTATGTTACTAAGTAAAAAACTTTCTTTTAATACATTTTATGCCTTCTCTTATTAAAAATCTATGAACATTACATCTATTTTACTAAGTAAAAAACATTCTTTCAATAGATTTCATGAATACTCTTATTAAAAATATTTGAACGTTACATCTATTTTACTAAGTAAAAAACGTTCTTTCAATACATTTCATGATTTCTCTTATTAAATATCTATGAACGTTACATCTATTTTACTAAGTAAAAACTTCCTTTCAATACATTTCATGCTTTCTCTTATTAAATATCTATGAACGTTACATCTGTTTCACTAAGTAAAAAACATTCTTTCAATAGATTTCATGCATTCTCTTACTAAAAATCTATGAACGTTACATCTATTTTACTAAGTAAAAAACTTTCTTTCAATAGATTTTATGCTTTCTCTTAATAAATATCTATGAACGTTACATCTATTTTACTAAGTAAAAAGCTTTCTTTCAATAGATTTTATGCTTTCTCTTACTAAAAATCCATGAAACGTTACCTCTATTTTACTAAGTAAAAAACTTTCTTTCAATAGATTTTATGCTTTCTCTTACTAAAAATCCATGAACGTTACCTCTATTTTACTAAGTAAAAAACTTTCTTTCAATAGATTTTATGCTTTCTATTATTAAAAATCTATGAACGTTACCTCTATTTTACTAAGTAAAAAACTTTCTTTCAATAGATTTTATGCTTTCTCTTACTAAAAATCTATGAACGTTACATCTATTTTACTAAGTAAAAAACTTTCTTTCAATAGATTTTATGCTTTCTCTTACTAAAAATCCATGAACGTTACCTCTATTTTACTAAGTAAAAAACTTTCTTTCAATAGATTTTATGCTTTCTCTTACTAAAAATCCATGAACGTTACCTCTATTTTACTAAGTAAAAAACTTTCTTTCAATAGATTTTATGCTTTCTCTTACTAAAAATCCATGAACGTTACCTCTATTTTACTAAGTAAAAAACTTTCTTTCAATAGATTTTATGCTTTCTCTTACTAAAAATCCATGAACGTTACCTCTATTTTACTAAGTAAAAAACTTTCTTTCAATAGATTTTATGCTTTCTCTTACTAAAAATCCATGAACGTTACCTCTATTTTACTAAGTAAAAAACTTTCTTTCAATAGATTTTATGCTTTCTCTTACTAAAAATCCATGAACGTTACCTCTATTTTACTAAGTAAAAAACTTTCTTTCAATAGATTTTATGCTTTCTCTTACTAAAAATCCATGAACGTTACCTCTATTTTACTAAGTAAAAAACTTTCTTTCAATAGATTTTATGCTTTCTCTTACTAAAAATCCATGAACGTTACCTCTATTTTACTAAGTAAAAAACTTTCTTTCAATAGATTTTATGCTTTCTCTTACTAAAAATCCATGAACGTTACCTCTATTTTACTAAGTAAAAAACTTTCTTTCAATAGATTTTATGCTTTCTCTTACTAAAAATCCATGAACGTTACCTCTATTTTACTAAGTAAAAAACTTTCTTTCAATAGATTTTATGCTTTCTCTTACTAAAAATCCATGAACGTTACCTCTATTTTACTAAGTAAAAAACTTTCTTTCAATAGATTTTATGCTTTCTCTTACTAAAAATCCATGAACGTTACCTCTATTTTACTAAGTAAAAAACTTTCTTTCAATAGATTTTATGCTTTCTCTTACTAAAAATCCATGAACGTTACCTCTATTTTACTAAGTAAAAAACTTTCTTTCAATAGATTTTATGCTTTCTCTTATTAAAAATCTATGAACGTTACCTCTATTTTACTAAGTAAAAAACTTTGTTTCAATAGATTTTATGCTTTCTCTTACTAAAAATCTATGAACATTACATCTATTTTACTAAGTAAAAAACTTTCTTTCAATAGATTTTATGCTTTCTCTTACTAAAAATCCATGAACGTTACCTCTATTTTACTAAGTAAAAAACGTTCTTCCAATAGATTTTATGCTTTCTCTTACTAAAAATCCATGAACGTTACCTCTATTTTACTAAGTAAAAAACTTTCTTTCAATAGATTTTATGCTTTCTCTTACTAAAAATCCATGAACGTTACCTCTATTTTACTAAGTAAAAAACTTTCTTTCAATAGATTTTATGCTTTCTCTTACTAAAAATCCATGAAAGTTACCTCTATTTTACTAAGTAAAAAACATTCTTTCAATAGATTTTATGCTTTCTCTTATTAAAAATCTATGAACGTTACCTCTATTTACTAAGTAAAAAACTTTCTTTCAATAGATTTTATGCTTTCTCTTACTAAAAATCTATGAACATTACATCTATTTTACTAAGTAAAAAACTTTCTTTCAATAGATTTTATGCTTTCTCTTACTAAAAATCCATGAACGTTACCTCTATTTTACTAAGTAAAAAACTTTCTTTCAATAGATTTTATGCTTTCTCTTACTAAAAATCCATGAACGTTACCTCTATTTTACTAAGTAAAAAACTTTCTTTCAATAGATTTTATGCTTTCTCTTACTAAAAATCCATGAACGTTACCTCTATTTTACTAAGTAAAAAACTTTCTTTCAATAGATTTTATGCTTTCTCTTACTAAAAATCCATGAACGTTACCTCTATTTTACTAAGTAAAAAACTTTCTTTCAATAGATTTTATGCTTTCTCTTACTAAAAATCCATGAACGTTACCTCTATTTTACTAAGTAAAAAACTTTCTTCCAATAGATTTTATGCTTTCTCTTACTAAAAATCCATGAACGTTACCTCTATTTTACTAAGTAAAAAACTTTCTTTATATAGATTTTATGCTTTCTCTTACTAAAAATCCATAAACGTTACCTCTATTTTACTAAGTAAAAAACTTTCTTTCAATAGATTTTATGCTTTCTCTTACTAAAAATCCATGAACGTTACCTCTATTTTACTAAGTAAAAAACTTTCTTTCAATAGATTTTATGCTTTCTCTTACTAAAAATCCATGAACGTTACCTCTATTTTACTAAGTAAAAAACTTTCTTTCAATAGATTTTATGCTTTCTCTTACTAAAAATCCATGAACGTTACCTCTATTTTACTAAGTAAAAAACTTTCTTTCAATAGATTTTATGCTTTCTCTTACTAAAAATCCATGAACGTTACCTCTATTTTACTAAGTAAAAAACTTTCTTTCAATAGATTTTATGCTTTCTCTTATTAAACAACTATGAACGTTACATCTTTTTTACTAAGTAAAAAACATTCTTTCAATAGATTTCATGCATTCTCTTACTAAAAATCTATGAACGTTACATCTATTTTACTAAGTAAAAAACTTTCTTTCAATAGATGTTATGCATTCTCTTATTAAATATATATGAACGTTACACCTATTTTACTAAGTAAAAAACTTTCTTTCAATAGATTTTATGCTTTCTCTTACTAAAAATCCATGAACGTTACCTCTATTTTACTAAGTAAAAAACTTTCTTTCAATAGATTTTATGCTTTCTCTTACTAAAAATCCATGAACGTTACCTCTATTTTACTAAGTAAAAAACTTTCTTTATATAGATTTTATGCTTTCTCTTATTAAACATCTATGAACGTTACATCTTTTTTACTAAGTAAAAAACATTCTTTCAATAGATTTCATGCATTCTCTTACTAAAAATCTATGAACGTTACATCTATTTTACTAAGTAAAAAACTTTCTTTCAATAGATGTTATGCATTCTCTTATTAAATATATATGAACGTTACACCTATTTTACTAAGTAAAAAACTTTCTTTCAATAGATTTTATTTTTTCTCTTATTAAAAATCTATGAGCATTACTTCTATTTTACTAACTAAAAAACTTTCTTTCAATACATTTCATGCTTTCTTTTATTAAATATCTATGAACGTTACATCTATTTTACTAAGTAAAAACTTCCTTTCAATACATTTCATGCTTTCTCTTATTAAATATCTATGAACGTTACATCTGTTTCACTAAGTAAAAAACATTCTTTCAATAGATTTCATGCATTCTCTTATTAAAATATTTGAACGTTACATCTATTTTACTAAGTAAAAAACTTTCTTTCAATAGATTTTATGCTTTCTCTTAATAAATATCTATGAACGTTACATCTATTTTACTAAGTAAAAAGCTTTCTTTCAATAGATTTTATGCTTTCTCTTACTAAAAATCCATGAACGTTACCTCTATTTTACTAAGTAAAAAACTTTCTTTCAATAGATTTCATGCATTCTCTTACTAAAAATCTATGAACGTTACCTCTATTTTACTAAGTAAAAAACTTTCTTTCAATAGATTTTATGCTTTCTCTTATTAAAAATCTATGAACGTTACATCTTTTTTACTAAGTAAAAAACATTCTTTCAATAGATTTCATGCATTCTCTTACTAAAAATCTATGAACGTTACATCTATTTTACTAAGTAAAAAACTTTCTTTCAATAGATGTTATGCATTCTCTTATTAAATATATATGAACGTTACACCTATTTTACTAAGTAAAAAACTTTCTTTCAATAGATTTTATTTTTTCTCTTATTAAAAATCTATGAGCATTACTTCTATTTTACTAAGTAAAAAAACTTTCTTTCAATAGATTTTAAGCTTTCTCTTATTAAAAATCTATGAACGTTACATCTATTTTACTAAGTAAAAAACTCTCTTTCAATAGATTTTATGCTTTCTCTTATTAAATATCTATGAACGTTACATCTATTTTACTAAGTAAAAAACATTCCTTCAATAAATTTCATGCTTTCTCTAATTAAATATCTATGAACGTTACATCTATTTTACTAAGTAAAAACTTTCTTTCAATACGTTTCATGCTTTTTCTTATTAAATATCTATGAACGTTACATCTATTTTACTAAGTCAAAAACTTTCTTTCAATACATTTCATGCTTTCTGTTATTAAATATCTATGAACGTTACATCTATTTCACTAAGTAAAAAACCTTCTTTCGATAAATTTCATGCTTTCTCTTATTAAAAATCTATGAGCATTACATCTATTTTACCAAGTAAAAAACTTTCTTGCAATAGATTTCATGCTTTCTCTTATTAAAAATCTATGAGCATTACATCTATTTTACGAAGTAAAAAACTTTCTTTCAATAGATTTTTTGCTTTGTCTTATTAAGAATCTATGAACGTTACATCTATTTTACAAAGTAAAAATTTTCTTTCAATAGATTTTATGCTTTCTCTTATTAAAAATCTATGAGCATTACATCTATTTTACTAAGTAAAACCTTTCTTTCAATACGTTTCATGCTTTTTCTTATTAAATATCTATGAACGTTACATCTATTTTACTAAGTCAAAAACTTTCTTTCAATACATTTCATGCTTTCACTTATTAAATATCTATGAACGTTACATCTATTTCACTAAGTAAAAAACCTTCTTTCGATAAATTTCATGCTTTCTCTTATTAAAAATCTATGAGCATTACATCTATTTTACCAAGTAAAAAAATTCTTGCAATAGATTTCATGCTTTCTCTTATTAAATATCTTTGAACGTTACATCTATTTTACGAACTAAAAAACTTTCTTTCAATAGATTTTTTGCTTTGTCTTATTAAGAATCTATGAACGTTACATCTATTTTACTAAGTAAAACCTTTCTTTCAATAGAGTTCATGCTTTCTCATATTAAATATCTATGAACGTTAAATCTATTTTACTAAGTAAAAAACTTTCTTTCAATACATTTCATGCTTTCTCTTATTAAATATCTATGAACGTTACATCAATTTACTAAGTAAAACATTTCTTTCAATAGATTTCATGCTTTCTCATATTAAAAATCTATGAGCATTACATCTATTTTACCAAGTAAAAAACTTTCTTTCAATAGATATTATGCTTTCTCATATTAAAAATCTATGAGCATTACATCTATTTTACCAAGTAAAAAACTTTCTTTCAATAGATTTCATGCTTTCTCTTATTAAAGATCTATGAGCATTACATCTATTTTACCAAGTAAAAAACTTTCTTTCAATAGATTTCATGCTTTCTCTTATTAAATATCTATGAAAGTTACAACTATTTTACTAAGTAAAACCTTTCTTTCAATAGATTTCATGCTTTCTCTTATTAAATATCTATGAACGTTAAATCTATTTTACTAAGTAAAAAACTTTCTTTCAATAGATTTTATGCTTTCTCTTACTAAAAATCCATGAACGTTACCTCTATTTTACTAAGTAAAAAACTTTCTTTCAATAGATTTTGTGCTTTCTCTTACTAAAAATCCATGAACGTTACCTCTATTTTACTAAGTAAAAAACTTTCTTTCAATAGATTTTATGCTTTCTCTTACTAAAAATCCATGAACGTTACCTCTATTTTACTAAGTAAAAAACTTTCTTTCATTAGATTTTATGCTTTCTCTTACTAAAAATCCATGAACGTTACCACTATTTTACTAAGTAAAAAACTTTCTTTCAATAGATTTTATGCTTTCTCTTACTAAAAATCCATGAACGTTACCTCTATTTTACTAAGTAAAAAACTTTCTTTCAATAGATTTTATGCTTTCTCTTACTAAAAATCCATGAACGTTACCTCTATTTTACTAAGTAAAAAACTTTCTTTCAATAGATTTCATGCATTCTCTTACTAAAAATCTATGAACGTTACCTCTATTTTACTAAGTAAAAAACTTTCTTTCAATAGATTTTATGCTTTCTCTTATTAAAGATCTATGAACGTTACATCTTTTTTACTAAGTAAAAAATATTCTTTCAATAGATTTCATGCATTCTCTTACTAAAAATCTATGAATGTTACATCTATTTTACTAAGTAAAAAACTTTCTTTCAATAGATGTTATGCATTCTCTTATTAAATATATATGAACGTTACACCTATTTTACTAAGTAAAAAACTTTCTTTCAATAGATTTTATTTTTTCTCTTATTAAAAATCTATGAGCATTACTTCTATTTTACTAAGTAAAAAAACTTTCTTTCAATAGATTTTAAGCTTTCTCTTATTAAAAATCTATGAACGTTACATCTATTTTACTAAGTAAAAAACTCTCTTTCAATAGATTTTATGCTTTCTCTTATTAAATATCTATGAACGTTACATCTATTTTACTAAGTAAAAAACATTCATTCAATAAATTTCATGCTTTCTCTTATTAAATATCTATGAACGTTACATCTATTTTACTAAGTAAAAACATTCTTTCAATACGTTTCATGCTTTTTCTTATTAAATATCTATGAACGTTACATCTATTTTACTAAGTCAAAAACTTTCTTTCAATACATTTCATGCTTTCTCTTATTAAATATCTATGAACGTTACATCTATTTCACTAAGTAAAAAACATTCTTTCGATAAATTTCATGCTTTCTCTTATTAAAAATCTATGAGCATTACATCTATTTTACAAACGAAAAAACTTTCTTGCAATAGATTTTATGCTTTCTCTTATTAAAAATCTATGAGCATTACATCTATTTTACTAAGTAAAAAACTTTCTTTCAATAGATTTAATGCTTTCTCTTATTAAATATCTATGAAAGTTACATCTATTTTACTAAGTAAAACCTTTCTTTCAATAGATTTCATGCTTTCTCTTATTAAATATCTATGAACGTTAAATCTATTTTACTAAGTAAAAAACTTTCTTTCAATACATTTCATGCTTTCTCTTATTAAATATCTATGAACGTTACATCTATTTTACTAAGTAAAACATTTCTTTCAATAGATTTCATGCTTTCTCATATTAAAAATCTATGAGCATTACATCTATTTTACCAAGTAAAAAACTTTCTTTCAATAGATTTTATGCTTTCTCTTATTAAAAATCTATGAGCATTACATCTATTTTACCAAGTAAAAAACTTTCTTTCAATAGATATTATGCTTTCTCATATTAAAAATCTATGAGCATTACATCTATTTTACCAAGTAAAAAACTTTCTTTCAATAGATTTCATGCTTTCTCTTATTAAAGATCTATGAGCATTACATCTATTTTACCAAGTAAAAAACTTTCTTTCAATAGATTTCATGCTTTCTCTTATTAAATATCTATGAAAGTTACAACTATTTTACTAAGTAAAACCTTTCTTTCAATAGATTTCATGCTTTCTCTTATTAAATATCTATGAACGTTAAATCTATTTTACTAAGTAAAAAACTTTCTTTCAATACATTTCATGCTTTCTCTTATTAAATATCTATGAACGTTACATCTATTTTACTAAGTAAAACATTTCTTTCAATAGATTTCATGCTTTCTCATATAACAATCTATGAGCATTACATCTATTTTACCAAGAAAAAACTTTCTTTCAATAGATTTTACGCTTTCTCTTATTAAAAATCTATGAGCATTACATCTATTTTACTAAGTAAAAAACTTTCTTTCAACAGATTTTATGCTTTCTCTTATTAAAAATCTATGAACGTGACATCTATTTTACTAAGTAAAAAATTTCTTTTAATAAATTTCATGCTTTCTCTTATTAAATATCTATGAGCATTACATCAATTTAAACCAAGTAAAAAACTTTCTTTCAATACCTTTCATGCTTTCTCTTATTAAAAATCTATGAACGTTACATCTATTTTACTAAGTAAAAACTTTCTTTCAATAAATTTCATGCTTTCTCTTATTAAAAATCTATGAACGTTACATCTATTTTACTAAGTAAAAAACTTTCTTTCAATAGATTTTATGCTTTCTGTTATTAAAAATCTATGAGCATTACATCTATTTTACCAAGTAAAAAACGTTCTTTCAATAGATATCATGCTTTCCCTTATTAGATATCTATGAACGTTACATGTATTTTACTAAGCAAAAAACTTTCTTTCAATATATTTCATGCTTTCTCTTATTAAATATCTATGAACGTTACATCTATTTTACTAAGTAAAACCTTTCTTTCAATAGATTCTATGCTTTCTCATATTAAAAATCTATGAGCATTACATCTATTTTACTAAGTAAAACCTTTCTTTCAATAGATTCCATGCTTTCTCATATTAAACATCTATGTGCGTTACATCTATTTTACCAAGTAAAAACTTTCTTTCAATAGATTTTATGCTTTCTCTTATTAAAAATCTATGAGCATTACATCTATTTTACTAAGTAAAAAACTTTCTTTCAACAGATTTTATGCTTTTTCTTATTAAATATCTATGAACGTTACATCTATTTTACCAAGTAAAAAACGTTCTTTCAATACATTTCATGCTTTCTCTTATTAAATATCTATGAACGTTAACTATATTTTACTAAGTAAAAAACTTTCTTTCAATACATTTCATGCTTTCTCTTATTAAATATCGATGAACGTTACATCTATTTTACTAAGTAAAACATTTCTTTCAATAGATTTCATGCTTTCTCATATTAAAAATCTATGAGCATTACATCTATTTTACCAAGTAAAAAACTTTCTTTCAATAGATTTTATGCTTTCTCTTATTAAACATCTATGAGCATTACATCTATTTTACTAAGTAAAAAACTTTCTTTCAATAAATTTCATGCTTTCTCTTATTAAAAATCTATGAACGTTACATCTATTTTACTAAGTAAAAAACTTTCTTTCAATAGATTTAATGCTTTCTCTTATTGAAAATCTATGAACGTTACATCTATTTCACTAAGTAAAAAACATTCTTTCAATATATTTCATCCAATCTCTTATTAAAAATCTATGAACGTTACATCTATTTTACTAAGTAAAAACTTTCTTTCAATAGATTTAATGCTTTCTCTTATTAAATATCTATGAACGTTACATCTATTTTACTAAGTAAAAAACTTTCTTTCAATAGATTTTATGCTTTCTCTTATTAAAAATCTATGAACGTGACATCTATTTTACTAAGTAAAAACTTTCTTTCAATAAATTTCATGCTTTCTCTTATTAAATATCTATGAACGTTACATCTATTTTACTAAGTAAAAAACTTTCTTTCAATAGATTTTATGCTTTCTCTTATTAAAAATCTATGAATGTGACATCTATTTTACTAAGTAAAAAACTTTCTTTCAATACCTTTCATGCTTTCTCTTATTAAATATCCATGAAAGTTACATCTATTTTACTAAGTAAAACCTTTCTTTCAATAGATTTCATGCTTTCTCATATTAAAGATCTATGAGCATTAGATCTATTTTACCAAGTAAATGACTTTTTTCAATACATTTCATGCTTTCTCTTATTAAATATCTATGAACGTTACATGTATTTTTCTAAGTAAAACCTTTCTTTCAATAGATATTATGCTTTCTCTTATTAAAAATCTACGAGCATTTCATCTATTTTACTAAGTAAAAAATTTTCTTTCAATAGATTTTATGCATTCTCTTATTAAAAATCTATGAGCATTACATCTATTTTACTAAGTAAAAAAGTTTCTTTCAATAGATTTTATGCTTTCTCTTATTAAATATCTAACGAACGTTATATCTATTTTACTAAGTAAAAAATTTTCATTCAATAGATTTATTGCTTTCTCTTATTAAATATCTATGAACGTTACATCTATTTTACTAAGTAAAACATTTCTTTCAATAGATTTCATGCTTTCTCATATTAAAAATCTATGAGCATTACATCTATTTTACCAAGTAAAAAACTTTCTTTCAATAGATTTTATGCTTTCTCTTATTAAAAATCTATGAGCATTACATCTATTTTACTAAGTAAAAAACTTTCTTTCAATAGATTTTATGCTTTCTCTTATTAAAAATCTATGAACGTGACATCTATTTTACTAAGTAAAAACTTTCTTTCAATAAATTTCATGCTTTCTCTTATTAAATATCTATGAGCATTACATCAATTTAAACCAAGTAAAAACTTTCTTTCAATACCTTTCATGCTTTCTCTTATTAAATATCCATGAAAGTTACATCTATTTTACTAAGTAAAACCTTTCTTTCAATAGATTTCAAGCTTTCTCATATTAAAGATCTATGAGCATTAGATCTATTTTACCAAGTAAAAGACTTTTTTCAATACATTTCATGCTTTCTCTTATTAAATATCTATGAACGTTACATGTATTTTTCTAACTAAAACCTTTCTTTCAATAGATTTCGTGCTTTCTAATATTAAATATCTATGAGCATTACATCTATTTTACCAAGTAAAAACTTTCTTTCAATAGATTTTATGCTTTCTCTTATTAAAAATCTATGAACGTTACATGTATTTTACTAAGTAAAAAATTTTCTTTCAATACATTTCATGCTTTCTGTTATTAAATATCTATGAACGTTACATCTATTTTACTAAGTAAAACCATTCTTTCAATAGATTCCATGATTTCTCATATGAAAAATCTATGAGCATTACATCTATTTTACCAAGTAAAAAACTTTCTTTCAATAGATTTTATGCTTTCTATTATTAAAAATCTATGAGCATTACATCTATTTTACTAAGTAAAAAACTTTCTTTCAACAGATTTTATGCTTTCTCTTATTAAATAACTATGAACGTTACATCTATTTTACCAAGTAAAAAACTTTCTTTCAATACATTTCATGCTTTCTCTTATTAAATATTTATGAACGTCCAATCTATTTTACTAAGTAAAAAATTTTCTTTCAATACATTTCATGCTTTCTCTTATTAAATATCTATGAACGTTACATCTATTTTACTAAGTAAAAGCTTTCTTTCAATAGATTTCATGCTTTCTCATATTAAAAATCTATGAGCATTACATGTATTTTACCAAGTAAAAAACTTTCTTTCAATAGATTTTATGCTTTCTCTTATTAAAAATCTATGAGCATTACATCTATTTTACTAAGTAAAAAACTTTCTTTCAATAGATTTTACGCTTTACCTTATTAAATATCTATGAACGTTACATCTATTTTACTAAGTAAAAAACTTTCTTTCAATTGATTTTATGCTTTCTCTTATTAAAAATCTATGAACGTTACATCTATTTGACTAAGTAAAAAACTTTGTTTAAATAGATTTTAGCTTTCTCTTATTAAAAATCTATAAGCATTACATCTATTTTACTAAGTAAATCCTTTCTTTCAATAGATTCCATGCTTTCTCATATTAAAAATCTATGAACGTTACATCTATTTGACTAAGTAAAAAACTTTCTTTCAATACATTTCATGCTTTTTATTATTAAATATGTATGAACGTTACATCTATTTTACTAAGTAAAAAACTTTCCTTCAATAGATTTAATGCTTTCTCTTATTGAAAATCTAAGAACGTTACATCTATTTTACTAAGTAAAAAACTTTCTTTCAATATATTTTATGCTTTCTCTTATTAAAAATCTATGAACATTACATCTATTTTACTAGGTAAAAACCTTTCTTTCAATAGATTTTATGCTTTCTCTTATTAAACATCTATGAACGTGACATCTATTTTATTAAGTAAAAACTTTCTTTCAATAGATTTCATGCTTTCTCATATTAAAGATCTATGAGCATTAGATCTATTTTACGAAGTAAAAAACTTTTTTCAATACATTTCATGCTTTCTCTTATTAAATATCTATGAACGTTACATGTATTTTTCTAAGTAAAACCTTTCTTTCAATAGATTTCGTGCTTTCTCATATTAAATATCTATGAGCATTACATCTATTTTACCAAGTAAAAACTTTCTTTCAATAGATTTAATGCTTTCTCTCATAAAAATCTATGAACGTTACATGTATTTTACTAAGTAAAAAACTTCTTTCAATAGATTTTATGCTTTCTCTTATTAAAAATCTATGAGCATTACATCTATTTTACTAAGTAAAAAAGTTTCTTTCAATAGATTTTATGCTTTCTCTTATTAAATATCTAACGAACGTTATATCTATTTTACTAAGTAAAAAATTTTCATTCAATAGATTTATTGCTTTCTCTTATTAAATATCTATGAAGGTTACATCTATTTTACTAAGTAAAACATTTCTTTCAATAGATTTCATGCTTTCTCATATTAAAATCTATGAGCATTACATCTATTTTACCAAGTAAAAAACTTTCTTTCAATAGATTTTATGCTTTCTCTTATTAAAAATCTATGAGCATTACATCTATTTTACTAAGTAAAAAACTTTCTTTCAATAGATTTTATGCTTTCTCTTATTAAAAATCTATGAACGTGACATCTATTTTACTAAGTAAAAACTTTCTTTCAATAAATTTCAGGCTTTCTCTTATTAAATATCTATGAGCATTACATCAATTTAAACCAAGTAAAAACTTTCTTTCAATACCTTTCATGCTTTCTCTTATTAAATATCCATGAAAGTTACATCTATTTTACTAAGTAAAACCTTTCTTTCAATAGATTTCATGCTTTCTCATATTAAAGATCTATGAGCATTAGATCTATTTTACCAAGTAAAAGACTTTTTTCAATACATTTCATGCTTTCTCTTATTAAATATCTATGAACGTTACATTTATTTTTCTAAGTAAAACCTTTCTTTCAATAGATTTCGTGCTTTCTAATATTAAATATCTATGAGCATTACATCTATTTTACCAAGTAAAAACTTTCTTTCAATAGATTTTATGCTTTCTCTTATTAAAAATCTATGAACGTTACATGTATTTTACTAAGTAAAAAACTTTCTTTCAATACATATCATGCTTTCTCTTATTAAATATCTATGAACGTTACATCTATTTTACTAAGTAAAACCTTTCTTTCAATAGATTCCATGCTTTCTCATATTAAAAATCTATGAGCATTACATCTATTTTACTAAGTAAAAACTTTCTTTCAATAAATTTCATGTTTTCTCTAATTAAAAATCTATGAGCATTACATCTATTTTACTAAGTAAAAAACTGTCTTTCAATTGATTTTATGCTTTCTGTTATTACAATTCTATGAGCATTACATCTCTTTTACCAAGTAAAAAACTTTCTTTCAATAGATTTCATGCTTTTCCTTATTAAATATCTATGAACGTTACATCTATTTTACTAAGTAAAAAACTTTCTTTCAATACATTTCATGCTTTCTCTTATTAAGTATCTATGAATGTTACATCTATTTTACTAAGTAAAAAACTTTCTTTCAATAAATTTAATGCTTTCTCTTATTAAAAATCTATGACCATTACATCTATTTTACTAAGTAAAAACCTTTCTTTCAACAGATTTTATGCTTTCCCTTATCAAACATCGATAAAAGTTACATCTATTTTACTAAGTCAAAAACTTTCTTTCAATAGATTTTATGCTTTCTCATATTGAAAATCTATTAGCATTACATCTATTTTACTAAGTAAAAAACTTTCTTTCAATAGACTTTATGCTTTCTCTTATTAAAAATCTATGAACGTTACATCTATTTTACTATGTAAAAAACTTTCTTTCAAAAGATTTTATGCTTTCTCTTATTAAAAATCTATTAGCATTACATCTATTTTACTAAGTAAAAAACTTTCTTTCAATAGATTTTATGCTTTCTCTTATTAAAAATCTATGAACGTTACATCTATTTTACTAAGTAAAAAACTTTCTTTCAATAGATTTTATGCTTTCTCTTATTAAAAATCTATGAACGTTACATCTATTTTACTAAGTAAAAAACTTTCTTTCAATAGATTTAATGCTTTCTCTTATTAAAAATCTATGAACATTACATCTATTTTACTAAGTAAAAAACTTTCTTTCAATAGATTTTATGCTTTCTCTTATTAAACATCTATGAACTTTACATCTATTTAATAAGTAAAAAACTTTCTTTCAATAGATTTTATGCTTTCTCTTTTTAAAAATCTATGAACGTTACATCTATTTTACTAAGTAAAAAACATTCTTTCAATAGATTTTATGCTTTCTCTTATTAAACATCTATGAACGTTACATCTATTTTAGTAAGTAAAAAACTTTCTTTCACTAGATTTTATGCTTTCTCTTATTAAAAATCTATGAACGTTACATCTATTTTACTAAGTAAAAAACTTTCTTTCAATAGATTTTATGATTTCTCTTATTATATATCTATGAACATTACATCTATTTTACTAAGTAAAAAACTTTCTTTCAATAGATTTTATGCTTTCTCTTTTTAAAAATCTATGAACGTTACATCTATTTTACTAAGTAAAAAAACTTTCTTTCAATAGATTTTATGCTTTCTCTTATTAAATATCTATGAACGTTACATCTATTTTACTAAGTAAAAAACTTTATTTCAATAGATTTTATGCTTTCTCTTTTTAAAAATCTATGAACATTACATCTATTTTACTAAGTAAAAAACATTCTTTCAATAGATTTTATGCTTTCTCTTATTAAAATCTATGAACGTTACATCTATTTTACTAAGTAAAAAACATTCTTTCAATAGATTTTATGCTTTCTCTTATTAAACATCTATGAACGTTACATCTATTTTAGTAAGTAAAAAACTTTCTTTCAATAGATTTTATGCTTTCTCTTATTAAAAATCTATGAACGTTACATCTATTTTACTAAGTAAAAAACTTTCTTTCAATAGATTTTATGATTTCAATTATTATATATCTATGAACATTACATCTATTTTACTAAGTAAAAAACTTTCTCTCAATAGATTTTATGCTTTCTCTTATTAAAAATCTTTGAACATTACATCTATTTTACTAAGTAAAAAACTTTCTTTCAATAGATTTTATGCTTTCTCTTATTAAAAATCTATGAACATGACATCTGTTTTACTAAGTAAAAAACTTTCTTTCAATAGATTTTATGCTTTCTCTTATTAAAAATCTATGAGCGTTACATCTATTTTACTAAGTAAAAAACTTTCTTTCAATAGATTTAATGCTTTCTCTTATTAAAAATCTATGAACGTTACATCTATTTTACTAAGTAAGAAACTTTTTTTAATAGATTTAATGCTTTCTCTTATTAAAAATCTGTGTACGTTACATCTATTTTACTAAGTAAGAAACTTTCTTTCAATAGATTTTATGCTTTCTCTTATTAAAAATCTATGAACGTTACATCTATTTTACTAAGTAAAAAACTTTCTTTCCATAGATTTTATGCTTTCTCTTATTAAATATCTATGAACATTACATCTTTTTTACTAAGTAAGAAACTTTATTTCAATAGATTTTATGCTTTCTCTTATTAAAAATCTATGAACGTTACATCTATTTTACTAAGTAAAAAACATTCTTTCAATAGATTTTATGCTTTCTCTTATTAAACATCTATGAACGTTACATCTATTTTAGTAAGTAAAAAACTTTCTTTCAATAGATTTTATGCTTTCTCTTATTAAAAATCTATGAACGTTACATCTATTTTACTAAGTAAAAAACTTTCTTTCAATAGATTTTATGATTTCTCTTATTATATATCTATGAACATTACATCTATTTTACTAAGTAAAAAACTTTCTGTCAATAGATTTTATGCTTTCTCTTATTAAAAATCTTTGAACATTACATCTATTTTACTAAGTAAAAAGTTTCTTTCAATAGATTTTATGCTTTCTCTTATTAAAAATCTATGAACATGACATCTGTTTTACTAAGTAAAAAACTTTCTTTCAATAGATTTTATGCTTTCTCTTATTAAAAATCTATGAGCGTTACATCTATTTTACTAAGTAAAAAACTTTCTTTCAATAGATTTAATGCTTTCTCTTATTAAAAATCTATGAACGTTACATCTATTTTACTAAGTAAGAAACTTTCTTTTAATAGATTTAATGCTTTCTCTTATTAAAAATCTGTGTACGTTACATCTATTTTACTAAGTAAGAAACTTTCTTTCAATAGATTTTATGCTTTCTCTTATTAAAAATCTATGAACGTTACATCTATTTTACTAAGTAAAAAACTTTCTTTCGATAGATTTTATGCTTTCTCTTATTAAAAATCTATGAACATTACATCTTTTTTACTAAGTAAGAAACTTTCTTTCAATAGATTTTATGCTTTCTCTTATTAAAAATCTATGAACGTTACATGTATTTTACCAAGTAAAAAACTTTCTATCAATATATTTTATGCTTTCTCTTATTAAAAATCTATGAGAATTACATCTATTTTACTAAGTAAAAAACTTTCTTTCAATAGATTTAATGCTTTTTCTTATTAAAAATCTATGAACGTTACATCTATTTTAGTAAGTAAAAAACTTTCTTTCAATAGATTTTATGCTTTCTCTTTTTAAAAATCTATGAACGTTACATCTATTTTACTAAGTAAAAAACTTTCTTTCAATAGATTTTATGCTTTCTCTTATTAAATATCTATGAACGTTACATGTATTTTACTAAGTAAAAAACTTTATTTCAATAGATTTTATGCTTTCTCTTTTTAAAAATCTATGAACATTACATCTATTTTACTAAGTAAAAAACTTTCTTTCAATAGATTTTATGCTTTCTCTTATTAAAAATCTATGAACGTTACATATATTTTACTAAGTAAAAAACATTCTTTCAATAGATTTTATGCTTTCTCTTATTAAACATCTATGAACGTTACTTCTATTTTAGTAAGTAAAACACTTTCTATCAATAGATTTTATGCTTTCTCTTATTAAAAATCTATGAACCTTACATCTATTTTACTAAGTAAAAAACTTTCTTTCAATAGATTTTATGCTTTCTCTTATTATATATCTATGAACATTACATCTATTTTACTAAGTAAAAAACTTTCTGTCAATAGATTTTATGCTTTCTCTTATTAAAAATCTATGAACATTACATCTATTTTACCAAGTAAAAAACTTTCTATCAATATATTTTATGCTTTCTCTTATTAAAAATCTATGAGAATTACATCTATTTTACTAAGTAAAAAACTTTCTTTCAATAGCTTTTATGCTTTCTCTTATTAAAAATCTGTGAACGTTACATCTATTTTACTCAGTAAGAAACTTTCTTTCAATAGATTTTATGCTTTCTCTTATTAAAATCTATGAACATTACATGTTTTTTACTAAGTAAGATATTTTCTTTCAATAGATTTTATGCTTTCTCTTATTAAAATCTATGAACATTACATCTTTTTTACCAAGTAAGTAATTTTCTTTCAATAGATTTTATGCTTTCTCTTATTAAAAATCTATGAACATTGCATCTATTTTACCAAGTAAAAAACTTTCTATCAATAGATTTTATGCTTTCTCTTATTAAAAATCTATGAGAATTACATCTATTTTACTAAGTGAAAAACTTTCTTTCAATAGATTTTATGCTTTCTCTTAATAAAAATCTATGAACGTTACATCTATTTTACTAAGTAAAAAACTTTATTTCAATAGATTTAATGCTTTCTCTTATTAAAAATCTATGAACATTACATCTATTTTACTAAGTAAAAACCTTTCTTTCAATAGATTTAATGCTTTCTCTTATTAAAATCTATGAACATTACATCTTTTTACTAAGTAAGTAATTTTCTTTCAATAGATTTTATGCTTTCTCTTATTAAAAATCTATGAACATTACATCTATTTTACCAAGTAAAAAACTTTCTATCAATAGATTTTATGCTTTCTCTTATTAAAAATCTATGAGAATTACATCTATTTTACTAAGTGAAAAACTTTCTTTCAATAGATTTTATGCTTTCTCTTAATAAAAATCTATGAACGTTACATCTATTTTACTAAGTAAAAAACTTTCTTTCAATACATTTCATGCTTTCTCTTATTAAAAATCTATGAACGTTACATCTATTTTACTAAGTAAAAAACTTTCTTTCAATAGATTTAATGCTTTCTCTTATTAAAAATCTATGAACATTACATCTATTTTTCTAAGTAAAAAACTTTCTTTCAATAGATTTTATGCTTTCTCTTATTAAAAATCTATGAACGTTACATCTATTTTACTAAGTAAAAAACTTTCTTTCAATAGATTTAATGCTTTCTCTTATTAAAAATCTATGAACATTACATCTATTTTACTAAGTCAAAAACTTTCTTTCAATAGATTTTATACTTTCTCTTATTAAAAATCTATGTACGTTACATCTATTTTACTAAGTAAAAAACTTTCTTTCAATAGATTTTATGCTTTCTCTTATTAAAAATCTATAAACGTTACATCTATTTTACTAAGTAAAAAACTTTCTTTCAATAGATTTTATGCTTTTTCTTATTAAAAATCTATGAACGTTACATCTATTTTACTAAGTAAAAAACTTTCTTTCAATAGATTTAATGCTTTCTCTTATTAAAAATCTATGAACATTACATCTATTTTACTAAGTAAAAAACTTTCTTTCAATACATTTCATGCTTTCTATTATTAAAAATCTATGAACGTTACATCTATTTTACTAAGTAAAAAACTTTCTTTCTATAGATTTAATGCTTTCTCTTATTAAAAATCTATGAACGTTACATCTATTTTTCTAAGTAAAAAACTTTCTTTCAATAGATTTTATGCTTTTTCTTATTAAAAATCTATGAACGTTACATCTATTTTACTAAGTAAAAAACTTTCTTTCAATAGATTTTATGCTTTCTCTTATTAAAAATCTATGAACATTACATCTATTTTACTAAGTAAAAAACTTTCTTTCAACAGATTTTATGCTTTCCCTTATTAAACATCGATAAACGTTACATCTATTTTACTAAGTCAAAAACTTTCTTTCAATAGATTTTATGCTTTTTCTTATTAAAAATCTATGAACATTACATCTATTTCACTAAGTAAAAAACTTTCTTTCAATAGATTTAATGCTTTCTCTTATTAAAAATCTATGAACATTACATCTATTTTACTAAGTAAAAACCTTTCTTTCAACAGATTTTATGCTTTCCCTTATTAAACATCGATAAATGTTACATCTATTTTACTAAGTCAAAAACTTTCTTTCAATAGATTTTATGCTTTCTCTTAATAAAAATCTATGAACGTTACATCTATTTTACTAAGTAAAAAACTTTCTTTCAATACATTTCATGCTTTCTCTTATTAAAAATCTATGAACGTTACATCTATTTTACTAAGTAAAAAACTTTCTTTCAATAGATTTAATGCTTTCTCTTATTAAAAATCTATGAACATTACATCTATTTTTCTAAGTAAAAAACTTTCTTTCAATAGATTTTATGCTTTCTCTTATTAAAAATCTATGAACGTTACATCTATTTTACTAAGTAAAAAACTTTCTTTCAATAGATTTAATGCTTTCTCTTATTAAAAATCTATGAACATTACATCTATTTTACTAAGTCAAAAACTTTCTTTCAATAGATTTTATGCTTTCTCTTATTAAAAATCTATGTACGTTACATCTATTTTACTAAGTAAAAAACTTTCTTTCAATAGATTTTATGCTTTCTCTTATTAAAAATCTATAAACGTTACATCTATTTTACTAAGTAAAAAACTTTCTTTCAATAGATTTTATGCTTTTTCTTATTAAAAATCTATGAACGTTACATCTATTTTACTAAGTAAAAAACTTTCTTTCAATAGATTTAATGCTTTCTCTTATTAAAAATCTATGAACATTACATCTATTTTACTAAGTAAAAAACTTTCTTTCAATACATTTCATGCTTTCTATTATTAAAAATCTATGAACGTTACATCTATTTTACTAAGTAAAAAACTTTCTTTCTATAGATTTAATGCTTTCTCTTATTAAAAATCTATGAACGTTACATCTATTTTTCTAAGTAAAAAACTTTCTTTCAATAGATTTTATGCTTTTTCTTATTAAAAATCTATGAACGTTACATCTATTTTACTAAGTAAAAAACTTTCTTTCAATAGATTTTATGCTTTCTCTTATTAAAAATCTATGAACATTACATCTATTTTACTAAGTAAAAAACTTTCTTTCAACAGATGTTATGCTTTCCCTTATTAAACATCGATAAACGTTACATCTATTTTACTAAGTCAAAAACTTTCTTTCAATAGATTTTATGCTTTTTCTTATTAAAAATCTATGAACATTACATCTATTTCACTAAGTAAAAAACTTTCTTTCAATAGATTTAATGCTTTCTCTTATTAAAAATCTATGAACATTACATCTATTTTACTAAGTAAAAACCTTTCTTTCAACAGATTTTATGCTTTCCCTTATTAAACATCGATAAATGTTACATCTATTTTACTAAGTCAAAAACTTTCTTTCAATAGATTTTATGCTTTCTCTTATTAAAAATCTATGAACGTTACATCTATTTTACTAAGTAAAAAACTTTCTTTCAATAGATTTTATGCTTTCTCTTATTAAAAATCTATGAACGTTACATCTATTTTACTAAGTAAAAAACATTCTTTCAATAGATTTTATGCTTTCTCTTATTAAAAATCTATAAACGTTACATCTATTTTACTAAGTAAAAAACTTTCTTTCAATAGATTTTATGCTTTTTCTTATTAAAAATCTATGAACGTTACATCTATTTTACTAAGTAAAAAACTTTCTTTCAATAGATTTTATGCTTTCTCTTATTAAAAATCTATGAACGTTACATCTATTTTACTAAGTAAAAAACTTTCTTTCAATAGATTTTATGCTTTCTCTTATTAAAAATCTATAAACGTTACATCTATTTTACTAAGTAAAAAACTTTCTTTCAATAGATTTTATGCTTTTTCTTATTAAAAATCTATGAACGTTACATCTATTTTACTAAGTCAAAAACTTTCTTTCCATAGATTTTATGCTTTCTCTTATTAAACATCGATAAACGTTACATCTATTTTACTAAGTCAAAAACTTTCTTTCAATAGATTTTATGCTTTCTCTTATAAAAATCTATGAACGTTACATCTATTTTACTAAGTAAAAAACTTTCTTTCAATAGATTTTATGCTTTCTCTTATTAAAAATCTATGAACTTTACATCTATTTTACTAAATAAAAAATTTTGTTTTAATAGATTTTATGCTTTCTCTTATCAAAAATCTATGAACGTTACATCTATTTTACTAAGTAAAATCTTTCTTTCAATACATTTCATGCTTTCTCTTATTAAAAATCTATGAACGTTACATCTATTTTACTATGTAAAAAACATTCTTTTAATAGATTTTATGCTTTCTCTTATTAAAAATCTATGAGCATTACAACTATTTTACAAAGTAAAAAACTTTCTTTCAATAGATTTTATGCTTTCTCTTATTAAAAATCTATTAGCATTACATCTATTTTACTAAGTAAAAAACTTTCTTTCAATAGACTTTATACTTTCTCTTATTAAAAATCTATGAACGTTACATCTATTTTACTAAGTAAAAAACTCTCTTTCAATAGATTTTATGCTTTCTCTTATTAAAAATCTATGAACATTACATGTATTTTACCAAGTAAAAAACTTTCTATCAATAGATTTTATGCTTTCTCTTATTAAAAATCTATGAGAATTACATCTATTTTACTAAGTGAAAAACTTTCTTTCAATAGATTTTATGCTTTCTCTTAATAAAAATCTATGTACGTTACATCTATTTTACTAAGTAAAAAACTTTCTTTCAATACATTTCATGCTTTCTCTTATTAAAAATCTATGAACGTTACATCTATTTTACTAAGTAAAAAACTTTCATTCAATAGATTTAATGCTTTCTCTTATTAAAAATCTATGAACATTACATCTATTTTTCTAAGTAAAAAACTTTCTTTCAATAGATTTTATGCTTTCTCTTATTAAAAATCCATGAACGTTACATCTTTCTTACTAAGTAAAAAACTTTCTTTCAATAAATTTCATGCTTTCTCTTATTAAAAATCTATGAACGTTACATCTATTTTACTAAGTAAAAAACTTTCTTTCAATAGATTTAATGCTTTCTCTTATTAAAAATCTATGAACATTACATCTATTTTACTAAGTAAAAAACTTTCTTTCAATAGATTTTATGCTTTCTCTTATTAAACATCTATGAACGTTACATCTATTTTAGTGAGTAAAAAACTTTCTTTCAATAGATTTTATGCTTTCTCTTTTTAAAAGCTATGAACGTTACATCTATTTTACTAAGTAAAAAACTTTATTTCAATAGATTTTATGCTTTCTCTTTTTAAAAATCTATGAACATTACATCTATTTTACTAAGTAAAAAACTTTCTTTCAATAGATTTTATGCTTTCTCTTATTAAAAATCTATGAACGTTACATCTATTTTACTAAGTAAAAAACTTTCTTTTAATAGATTTTATGCTTTCTCTTATTAAAAATCTGTGTACGTTACATCTATTTTACTAAGTAAGAAACTTTCTTTCAATAGATTTTATGCTTTCTCTTATTAAAAATCTATGAACGTTACATCTATTTTACTAAGTAAAAAACTTTCTTTCCATAGATTTTATGCTTTCTCTTATTAAAAATCTATGAACATTACATCTTTTTTACTAAGTAAGAAACTTTCTTTCAATAGAGTTTATGCTTTCTCTTATTAAAAATCTATGAACGTTACATCTATTTTACCAAGTAAAAATCTTTCTATCAATAGATTTTATGCTTTCTCTTATTAAAAATCTATGAACATTACATCTATTTTACTAAGTAAAAAACTTTCTTTCAATAGATTTTATGCTTTCTCTTATTAAAAATCTATGAACGTTACATCTATTTTACTAAGTAAAAAACTTTCTTTCAACAGATTTTATGCTTTCTCTTATTAAAAATCTCTGAATGTTACATCTATTTTACTAAGTAAAAACTTTCTTTCAATAGATTTTATGCTTTCTCTTATTAAAAATCTATGAACGTTACATCTATTTTACTAAGTAAAAAACTTTCTTTCAATACATTTCATGCTTTCTCTTATTAAAAATCTATGAACGTTACATCTATTTTACTAAACAGAAACCGGGGCGTTTAAATATAATTTGTCATCCTTTTTTCGCATTGAAATCTATATAGGTTACGTATATTTTACTGAGCAGAAAACTGGATTATCTAAATAGATTTTATGTTATTTTTCCTATTAGAAATCTATGAAGTATACATCTGCATTTTTAAGTAAAATTGGTGATTTTTAATAGATTTCATGTTTTTTTTAATTAAAAGCTATGTAGGTTACATCTATTTTACTCAGCAGAAGCCATTTTAAATATTTATCATCTTTCTATCGATAATTTATGTATATTACATCTATTTTGTTAAGTAGAGAACTATTCTTTTTAGATTTTTTGCTTTTTCCAATTAAGTTTTATAACGGTTCGATCTATTTTACTAAGTAAAATTTGGGTGTTTTTAAAAAGATGTTGTGCTTTTATCCCTTTAAAATTTATGGAGGTTATATCTATTTTGCTAAGTAGAAAAAAATTTTTTTTTATAGAATTTATGATGTTTTTCAGTAAAACTTTATATAGGTTACATTGGTTTTACGAATTATTTTTTAAAGATTTATCATTTTTTTCTATTAAAGTTTGAAAATATTTAACCTTCGTGCTTTTACAAAACGGTGTGTCAAATGGACTGCTTTTCCCTTGACACCACTATTATTTTAACTACCTTCTCTCCTCAATAGTGTTTGTTTTAAAAAGCGATGATTAGAATTGTAATAAAACCCAAACATATCCTGACAGTGAATTTATGCATGTTTTGCTCTTGAGAATTTACAACAAAAATGTTAAACACTATTTACATTATAAAAACTAATAGCATTGTATTAAAATTAATGCAATGCAATATTTATCATTTACAAATTTATAAAGAAATAAATACGAAAACAATTTTTTATTCCTAAATTTATAAACATTTACTATATTATTAAAATACGTGAACCAGCTATGAGGAAATCGTTATTATTTACCATTTTATAAAGTTTGAATTAATTGGTAATTAACTAAGGTTTTGTCAACTATTTCAGTAAACAATATAATAAATAAATAGTGTAGATAAATAATCTAATAGATAAATAGTATTTATTAGAATTATTGTTAATTCTCAAGAACAAAGAAAATGTATAACTTCACTTTCATATGTTCAGGTTTTATTAAAATTCTGATAATCTCTTTTTAAAACCATGTTTATTGCCCGTAGACCCCGAATACCCGGGTTCGGGCTTGTTTGGGTTTCTCTCTGCCTTCGGGCAGAGAGTTCGACAAGTCACCCCGAATCGCCTGAAGCGGCAGAGATCTGGACTGAGTCAGATGAAACCGAGAACTGGCTTTATTCATTGACTAGAAAGAAATCTCAGCATGAATTTGTCTGTATTTGTCGATAAATTGCCGAGGGGAAAGTGTTTTTCAGTAATTCCCAGGATTATCTTATTTTTGAATTTTGAGGAGAGTCAATGTAAGTGCCTAAACTTTTTGTCCACGTTTTTTTTCGATCTGGCAGTTTGCCACTGGTTTATTTTTAATCTTTGTTGTATTTAATTTTTTTGTTGTCATTTTTCTGCGGATGAAATGGCCGAGTCTACCTTGCGGCTGGAACAATCAGTATCCATCCTTAAGCAGTGACGGCAAACAGGCTCCCAAGAAGGGGTCTGAATATTATTTGGAGGTGAGTAAAAAGTACCAAGATTTTATCGCAGGGAATGAGCTCCTGATCATTCCTTCTGCCTTGGAAGCAATTACCAAAATGACAATTCCCTTGCTGACATCTGACGTGAAAACCAGGAAGTTAGTGGGTGTTAACAGGGAAGGATTGAAAGAGGTGCTAAAAAAAATCTCAACATTGTGGTCAAGTTGTGGGCAAAGAGGGCAAATGCAATGTCGGACATCCTGCCGACATATGAAGAAAAGGCGAGATCAGTGAGGATGCAAACCGAGTATATGACCGCCCGAAGGACCAAATTCATTTGGCATGGCTGCTCATGGATGTAGAGGAGGAAAATGTAGGGGCCTTCTTCACAAAGTATGTGCAAGTTGAGGAAGTCGCATCAGTGACATGTAAGACAGACATTGTCACCGGAGATATCCTCCTGCAGGTGACGATGTCCCGCAAGTATTTTTTGGAGATACCTGACACCTTAAATTGACGTAGTCGGACGATACTCGTCATCGTGGAGGGTCGTCGACCTCACTGCTGGTCCTGTGGCACCACGTGGTACCTGCAAAAGATGTGCCACGGAAAGAAACCGGTGTCAACACCACAACCAGTTATGTCGAAGGAAGCAGTGGGGCCAGACATGCCCGGACGAGCGGATGGAAAGAAGGGGACAAAAGGCTGCAACCAGTCCTCCCCAGCAGGATGTCCCACAGTCCAAGAATCAGTCAACTACAACAAAAGCAGCAGCAACAGCAGTAACAACAACAGCCATAACAGCAGCAACAACAAGAGCAGCTTTAACATGAGTTGCCAAAAGAGCAACAGTAACAGCTGCAGCTCGAGCAACTGCAGGAGTTTTGTCAGCTGAACTTGTATGCGGAGGAGATGTCTCCATTTCAGTCTTTCTCTTCAAAAAGGGGGAGGGTGGAAGAAAAGGAAGAGGAAGAAAAAAGTAACAAAAAGAAAATCGGGCTGGAACGGAAATGACGGATAGAAAAAGTAAGGCAAAGATCCCCCTCTTTTCCCTTTCTAGGGATACATCATCTGCCTCCTCGAACCTATCTCAAAATAGAAAAAAAGTCATTCCACAAGCGGGAGAAAATATGTGTTATAGACCAGAAGGCCTTCGCGAGAGACTTTTCCTCAGAGAGGAAGGCCCGCTTGAGGACTCTTTTCAAATGTACGTTCGTCAACGGTAGTCCACAAGAACGCTTTCCCTACACTCCAGATGGCTCAAGTTCAGTCACCTGGGCTGGGAAATATCCAGTATGTTCTAGGAGAGCCCCAGTGTTGCTCCACCCTACATTATATAGGGTCCTTAAACTAACATTCCCTACGGACGTCGGTAGGATTGTCCGACGTGGGCTCTGGTAGCCTAGGACAAACCGTCTGGGTCCTTACCTCCGCAAATTTCCGTCTCGGGTGCTTTCTTGGAAAATGTCCCTCAAGCTAACCAGTTTGAATGCTTGGTGCTTGAGGAGTAAGCCCTCCCACCACTGCTTCGGGATCTCTTGTCCTTCCGCGTAGATGTGACCGCGGACGACCAGGAGACACACTTTGTTTGCGATGTTGATGCTCGTGTGCTGTCTAGCAAATTTGTTGTCTATTCAGCATACGGGGTGAGACGTGTTTCCTTGCTGGTTAAACGTAGCCGGTGGTGGGGGACCTTGTCTATCTCAATGCGGGGGCGGTGGCGGTTAATCGTGACTGATATTGCCTGAACAGTAGTTAGTTTCAGATATTTGCGCTTTACTAAGAATAGGAAGTTGTGGAGAATCATGATCAAAATATCTAACAATCTTGTGTAAATGGATGACAGAACAGGGAATAGGAAGGATAGTGAAAAGACAAAACTTACTAATTGCTATAAATGATAGGAAGCCGTGGAGAGCCATGATCAACCTACCTAACAAGCTTGTCTAAATAGTTGGCAGAACAAGGAGTGGGAAGAATTGTGAAAAGACAAACATTACTAAGAGCTATAATGGATAGGAAATCGTGGAGAGGATGATCAACCTACCTAACAAGCTTGTGTAAATGGATGGCGAACAGGAAGCGGGAAGAGTAGTGAAAAGACAAACCTTACTACGATTTACAAAAAGTAGGAAGTCGTGGAGAGCCTTTATTAACCTACATAACACGCTTGTATAAATGGATGGAAGAACAGGAAGCGGGAAAGGTAGTGAAAAGACAAACCTTACTAAGAGTTACAAAGGATAGGAAGTTGTGGAAGGCCATGATCAACCTACCTAACAAGCTTGTGTAAATGGATGGCAGAACAGGAAGCGGGAAGAGTAGTGAAAAGACAAACCTTACTAAGAGCTACAAAGGATAGGAAGTCGTGGAGATCTATGATCAAGATACCCAACAAGCTTGTGTAAATTTAAAGTAAACCAGTGAGTGAGAAGGATAGTAAAACAAGCAAATTTTTCTAAGAGCTAGAAAGGAGAGGAAATTGTGGAGAGCTATAATCGATTACGTTTTGAAGAGACACAGCACATAGCAGAGAGTAGGTTGAACATCCAGAGAAAGTGCGCTGAACAGGAATTATGTTCGCAGCGTCTCGCAATGATACATTTTAAAATACCTACACTCCTTATATTATTTACATGCTGTCTATTGTTTTAATCTTTGTGGTTGATATCACGGTCGGTCGAAATTCGTAGCAGGTTACCCTGGCTCGACTGATGGAGGATGGAGGGCAGAACGGAGCCTAAGCGTCGTGGTAGTATGATCAAAAATGAAACCCACTTAACATCAGCTGTTTTAACAGAGGACGGAAAGTGCGACACTGAAATCTGAAAGGTGACTTGGGATAGCGAAAGATGCCTTCCAAAAAGCTAATCAAAGTATTCAGTCAGTTATGTGCCATGCGTGATACACGCCTAGGCGATCATGTATCTTTTGATACATGACTGACGAGGCAATTTTTTCCGCAGTAGGTTGCCATTTCTTTCTGCGGTAAGCCAGTTGCCATCCAAGGCTATAGAACCCAGCCTGTCCTGTTATTAACCTATAGCTGGAGGGAGAAGAAGAGGATTCATACCTTTCCCAAGGGTATTAGCACATAAGTAAATGTAATGAATTAGACTGGAATTCGAACTCGGTTCCCTGATTCCTCAATCCGAGCCGCTATCCATTACTACACCTGAAAGAAACCGAAAAATTTCCTTAGCAACAAAGAGTATGAAACTCTTATATAATATTAATCCTCCTATATGGTAGTGAATGATGGACAATCTCTTCAAAGATGAAGAAGAGACATGAAGCAACGGAAATGTGGTTCTACAGAAGGATGCTGAGAATGTCATGGACCGAACAAGTGAGCAACGACGAAGTTTTAGGGAAAATCAAAACAAAAAGGGCGCCTATACTTAACATCAGAAAGAGGCAGTTGAAATTTCTAGGTCACATAATGAGGAAGGTTGGCTTAGAAACTCACACATCGAATTGAATGCAAGAGGAACAGAGGAAAATAACGCATAACATACTTAGTGAGCTTGAGTAAATGGATGTCGGAACAAGGTTTAGAACCCCACCCCCAAAAAAAGACAAGATTTATTAAGAGCTAAGAAGGAGAAGAAGCTATGGAGAACCGCGATCGCCTACGCCCTGATCGAACACGGCACACAAAGAAGTAATATTGTAGATAATGACAACTGCTCGTCTCTGAAATTCAGAGAAAAAACTGCACTCATTTTAAATACTTCTTATTCGTTTACTGTTTCTCTGTTTCTTTTTGTCTTTCTATAGCTTAGCGTTTAAGATCGACCTCCAAACAATGCGACTCGACAAGTGTCAGATGATCATTTGAGACAATTTATTACACATTGAGAGCAAAAGAGAGAGTGTTGAACAGGGATCAGTTTTGCGCTCTGGGCTCAAATTGTCCGAATAAAGCACCACTTTAAGACACCTGATCATATTAACAGATAATAATCCGTTTGTGTATGAGGCGTCGGGCAGGTGTTTGCCAGTTTAAGTTAACCAGGCAGAACATGGAACATTGTAGATAATGGTAACGCTAAACGGTCGTTTTCCTCGTGTGACGACAGAAAAGGTCAATGTCTATAATAACAAAAATCGTTTATGCTTGCTTCGTAGACCAGTGATTAGGGCACGTAAGAACTGTTCAAATGCTCTTCAGCGTGAGGTTTTGGATATTGATTTATACATTATCAAGATCCAAGCATTAATCTTTAAGAACAAAGATGGGATTATAGACATTAATTTATTTTTTTCTTAAAAATCGACGCAACACAGAAACGAAGTTATCTGAGCAGAATGTATCAGTCTGTTGTTAAATAGATTTTAAACCACAGTGACTTAATTTAAATTTTTATTCAAATATCGATCAGCAACATTTGAATATATTTGTATATATACGAAAACTATTGACCTTTGTATCGTAATGATCATAGTAAAATTAACTGTTTCCATACAGGAAACTCCTATACGATCACCGAAGTTAAACAACGCCGAGCCTGGTCAATAACTAGATGGGTAGCCGTTTGAGAAATACCAGCTTGGATGTGCAGGTAGTTTAATGGATAATGCCTTGGAATTGTTAATCTGAGAGTCGAGTTCTAATTCTCATTTGGTTCGTTATATTCACTTATGCAAAAATACCCTTGGCGAAGGTATGAATCCGCCTCTTCTGCCCCTCGATCTATGGGTTAATTAGTAAAACTTTAGTTTTCAGGGGTAGCAAGTGATATCTTAGCAATAGTGAGAATATTTTTCATTTTTAACATGACCGGTTCTCACACGATCACTGAAGTTAAGCAACGTCGAGCTTGGTCAGTACTTAGATGGGTGACATGTTTGGAATGCCAAGTGCTGCAAGCTTGGGTGTGCGGGTGGCGTAATGAATAATGGTTCGGAATTGTTAATCGTAGAGCCGAGTTAAAACGTCCTATTGGGTTCGTTATATTCACTTACTCGCAAATATGAATCCACTTCTTATGCGCCCCGAGCTATGGATTAATTAGTAAACTTGCATAACTAAACAATTATTCTGTCTATATTTCTGAGATGAGGTATTATTTACAGTATTTACATTAGTCGGACTATTGTCCTCATCTTTGTCGCCATATTTGTCACAACGTTTCGGTCGTTGTACGCTCCGGCCTTCTTCAGGTGGTTGGAGATAACTTATAACTGACATCCATCAAACATGGCACGTGGAACTAGAACAGTCTACCCAGTGATCGAAATAAAGGGTTCAGTTCGAAATTCCAACCACCTGAAGAAGGCCGGAGCGTACAACGGCCGAAACGTTGTGACAAATATGGCGACAAAGATGAGGACAATAGTCCAACTAATGTAAATACTGTAAACAATTATTATCTCACAAAAAAAAAAAGATGAAAATTCTTACAATTTAAAAAATATGTTATGGCTTTAAATAACCTGAAAAGGGTTGATAAACCAACCGTCAAAACCTAATCAATCATACCGGAAAAATTTGGCATTCATTGACCTAACAGTTTCATTACCGTTGGTTGAAATTTGTAAAAATCTTTTATTCAAACATTTAAAAAAACAAAACAAATTAGACTTTTTAAGTCCACTGTTTCTTCCAGTTTTTTTCTATTTTGTTAGTTTGAAAGAAACTGGAATCCCAATCCTCAACAGAAAACAATGGATAAACCTCTACTTCTCGTCAAAGGATATGGGAGGAGTGTGAACCGGACGATAGTCGAGCGTATCTACTCCTAGAAAGTTAGCCCTTTATTTCATTATTTTGTGTTCTAGTTACATGTATGTTGAGTCTTGACTCATTGTTGAATCTCGCCTAATGCATGGAATAATAATGCAACACAAAATGTACTTAGAACAAGAATGTATTATAACAAGAAAGTGTACACAATAAGTACATATAGTATTTCTGTATATTTCTGGAAAGACGTTCCTGGAGAATGTGTTGACTAGTCGCAGTCGATCAGAGTCTCTAGTTGGATCTCGTGATTCTTCTCTCTCGTCTTCCGGTACCAACCATTATTTATATAGTTGGTAGTCACCTATGCAGATTAGGTGGATCCTACCACAACAATGTATTACCCTTTTTTGTTGTTGTTGCTGTTGTAAATGTTCAAGTGATGTTGTTTATGTTATTTGTTAAACATCTTCGGTTTGTTGTTGTATAGCGCCAGTCTATAGAATCTGATGAATGGTTGTCTGACAGATGTTTAGGATTTATCGCATGGAACTAAGAACTATAGATTATTATTCGCACTATTTACATTCGGACTATCAAAACTGTTCTGCTGCCGAGAGTACGCTTCCGTAATCTCGAAGACAACCAGATAAACGCCTTAAGGCAATTAAAACTCTGAAGAAGGCAAAGTCCCGTACATCGGCAAGTTTATTAATAATCAAAAAATAGAAAGAGTACATATAAATAAGACTAGTTAGTCTGAAAACAAACAAAGGTAACAAGAAATATGACAAAAGCAGCCACAGGCTTGAACATAAATATAATGTAATATAATGTAAAGGAAGGTAGCGTTTACATCATTTACATGACTATGTATAAAGTGAAAAGGGAGTTACAAGAAGGTAACATTTTGCAACAGTATCTGGACTGTGGACATGTGATGAAAAGATTATACATGGAGAGATACAAACGTAAAATAAACGAATGAAATATGGCTACATAAAACAATTGTTCAAATAACGTTATAATAAAACAAATAATGACGTGATAATAAAATAGAAAACTATAGGGAGAAAGGGTAATAAAAGTTACAAATCGGTGATGGTAACATTAAGGGTTAGATTAGGATGATGAAACTACCGACCACGTACTTGCTGTCATGCCTTTATTGTGATGGGTTAGGGGCTAAGCGGAAGTGATCAAAACGGTGACCAATCTAAAAGGTAACTAAACTAAAAAAGGGACAAAGGGGAAATAAAACAATACAGTTTCTGGTAACAGAACAACAGCGTTTTGGCTGTTGTGTCCTCCGACTTTCATCAGGTATATGTGAACCTACAGAGAATTCTGAACTGAACCCTTTATTTAATCTACAGGGGTAGGGATATCTCACCTAATTCTTATTTTTTGTACTGTTCAGTTATTGCTTGCCCAGTTTCCACCAAGTTCACAATGCCTGGACCAGGGATTGAACTCATCAAATTCCTGAACCAACACTTTAATCCACTAGGCTATTGTCCCATAGGCAGAATAGTGGCAAATATCAGTGGCATAGATCTTCTCAACTCATTCCCAACAACTCTTGTAACAAGTGACTCCATCTTTCTCCTTTTTATTCAAGGATGTGTTTTAATTCTTTCTTCATTAAGTAAAGAAATTAACATTTTGATGAAATCTACACTCATCTGATTTCTTATCCATCAGGTTAATGTATCCTTTAATTTTCCTATCTTCCAATGATATTTATCCTGAATGAATGTCCTCATAACTCATTCAGAGAGGAATTATAGCAACACTTGTGTTAAGGGTTAATTTTGGGGGTAAGAGTTGTCAGCCTTGATCCCTGTAAAAAATATAAACTAATTTTTAAGATAACAACCATCTAGTCAGTATTGCTTCAAAGATCAGGAAGAAGCAGCTCTGTGTTATATCTACACAGCCAAAGAAGAGTGGCCAGATTAATTGAAATGATTTATTGACAGTAGTCCCCAGCATCAAAGTGTAGTAACTGTTCGCCCCCTCTCTTCCTCAGGTTTATATCAATCTGAGCAACCTATAGAGAATTCTGAACTGAACCCTTTATTTAATCTACAGGGGTAGACTGTTCTCTTTACACTGTTCATGTCTATTATGTTATTGCTCGAATTGAATCGTTGAATAACAACAATTGAATATATTTGTTGTCGTCGTCGGCTTTATCTCGTATCGAAGAATTTAATTTCTTCTTCGCTGATCGCTTCCTTTATGATGATGGCTAGATTCGGGCTTCAGGATTAGAAGCTTCGAGATTCACCAAAGCCTGCTCCTGTCATCCATTCCCTATCGCTGTTTGGCTTTGCAAGAGTTGTTTGGAGGTGAAAGAAAATCAGAGTAGAAGATAGTGCTGATGGTGTGAATTTGTTTAAGGTGGACCTCAACCTGCCAGGAAGTGACCCACACACTTGATTCCATGACCTTCTTCTCCGACACATATGGAATGAGACATGCACAATCTAGTTATGAAACTGCAACTGAATGACACTAACTCTTTTATAATTTCGTGGCGGGGCCTTCTGTAGCATGTCCGACATGCGTAGCCCTCTTCATCCGCTGGTTCAACCGTTGGCGAACCAAGACTAAATGCGAATAATCCCAAATACCCCAACGGTTGAACAAGCAGACGCAACAGATATATATATGTATTAATTACAAAGACTCGTATCATTAAATCATTATTATCTCAAAAAAAATAATCTTAGAATCTAAAAGTATTTTTTGGCTTTAAATATACTGCAAAAGGTTGATAAGCCGTAAAAACGGATCAATCAATCAAGAAAAGTGATTTTTCTGGTTAGCCGACAATAACATCGCATCAAAACGTTCATCAAGGTCAGATGTTTGATAAAAGTATTGATCCCATATTGGTACGTTTTCATTTATACGTGTAAGTGTATCATAATTCTAGTCTGTCTGTCAGATTCCAATCCATATTTGATCTATAACTGATCACAATCCACCTTTATATATATATATATATATATGTGTGTGTGTGTGTAGTTTGTGTGTGTGAAAAATTCCCAATTCACACACACACACACACACACACATATATATATATATATATATATATATATATATATGTGTGTGTATATACACAAATACCTCCATTAGTGAGGTTAATGTGTACATTGGTAACTATAAAAATTAATTTTCAATTAAACAATGTTTTACCGCATTAATCGAGTATTACGCATGCACTAATATAATATTGGTATATAAAAATTTTAACGTACTAGTCGAAAAATAATTAATCGAATGCGCACTAATTGGGAGTTGTATATATATATATATATATATATATATATATATATATATATGTATGTATGTATGTATGTAATACCAATTTGTAATTGGTAGGGATAATTCCAAGGAAGACATTAATCCAACGAATTCAGTGTTAGTAACAGAGCAATATATAATGATTAATCCAATCAAATGCATTCTATAATAATAATAATAATAATAAAATAATAATCTATCAAATGCATTCGTCATACATAGAAATAACTTAAGTGATACTTTCCGAGAATGCCACATTTATTAAAAGTGAAAGTAACTTACTTCGGTATCTGTCTATATTTCGATCCAGTTCACAATGGAGAAACAGAGTAACAACACACTTCCATTCCTGGCTGTTCTAATATCTTGAACAGAGCATGGGTTCAAGACATCCGTATACCGTAAACCGACATTCACCGGACAGTACCTCAATTCCAACTCCCACCATCCATATAGCGTAAAGAAAGGGACCGTCCGCTGCTTCCAGCACCGAGCAAAAGTCATAAGTGGCGACCCAGAGACATTAGATAAAGAATTGGTCAGTATAAGCAGTACCCTACAACGTAACAACTACCCTGGGTACATGGCAGCAGCCCCAATAGACTGTGACAGGCGTACAAGAGGAGGACAACAACACTCAGAAAGTAGTCTGCCTGCCTTATGTGAAGGGGTTATCAGAAAAAATACAAAGGATCTGCGGTCCATATAATATCAGGACAACCTTCAAAAGCTTGACGACACTTCGCAGATATCTCTTCCGAGTAAGCCCCCCCCCTCCTAGAGGAGAACATGACTAAAGACTGTGTGTACGCTATCCGGTGCAGCTGCTGAAAGAAATATAAAGGGGAGACAGGCTGCCCCCTTAAGGTAAGGTTTCAAGAACACCAGAATGCTGTAACACGAAGGGAAGTGGAAAAATCAGGCGTGGCTGATCACATATGGAGTGAGATCACCGCCCTCTATGGGATCAGGTTGAGAACATAGACAAAGAGCACCATTGGAAAATTCGTAAACTTAAGGAATCAGCACATATGCTAGGCCACAAAAATCTCCTGGGCCGACCAAGCATAGAAATGAATACAATATGGCAACCAGTAATAAGGAGTGCCAGAGAAAAGCGATAATAACAACAAAAATTGCAATATTAGCTCTTATAAAAATATGCAATAATAACAGCAAAAATTGCAATATGAGCACTGGTAAAAAAACGGTTGCTGAAGACATTAGGTTTATAATAGCCAAAAATTCATACGTAGATATCCTCAAGGATACATTGCACAGTGGATAAAGGCGTTAGCTAGATCCAGTGACTGGACCCAAAGAGTGTGAGTACAATACTCGTTTAAGGCAGTGGATTACTTTCAGAGGGAAATGAACTGACATCCATTAAAGATGGCACGTGGGACTAGTGAGCGAAATAAAGGGTTCAGTTCGACATTCCAACCACCTGAAGAAGGCCGAAACGTGGTAATAAATATGGCGACAAAGATGAGGACAATAGTCCGAATAATGTAACTTACTTCGACTGAAAATTTTTGTGAGTGCTGCTATCGAAACTTACCATATATTTTATAAACCACAGTTCAAATGTTTCAGGCCACCTCTGTTAATTTTTTAAATTGACCCCAAATAGTAGTTATTTTGTACTTTAGATAAGAGAAAATTATTATACATGATTCAAAAAAAGTGAGACATGATTTTTTATTATAAATTTTATTATGACTAAAAGAAAAAAGTCATCTTATGATTAAATTTTGCTCTACTTTAGTCTTGATTACTGCAGCACAAAGGTTTCTCAAAGTATAAATTTAATAAATGATTCCATCTTTTTTCAATGACTCTAAGAGCACTTTTCCATTTTTTTTCACTCTTCTGTCAAGTTCACACCATGCTAATTCTGGGGATGGATTCATACTTTTGAACTATAGTGTATAACGATTTATGAAACATAGTTTAGATGTAGCACAGTGTTGGAAGTATGAAGCACCCAGTGAGAACCGAACCCATTACGAATGAATAATGAGCGAGTTCGATCCTCACTGGGTGTTCTTTACTGCCAGCCTTTTGCCGCATCTAATCTATGCTTAGTAAATCACAATATATATATATATATATATATATATATATATATATATATATATATATATATATATATATATATATATATATATATATATATATATATATATATATATATATGAAGAAATATAGTCTTAAAGTGTGCTATATTTATGGGATAAAGTGCTCAATATCATCGGGCCACGATGATTGCATCTAGCATGAAACAGACTGTCGCCTCTAAGTGTTGACTTCTATGTTCCCATATATATATATATATATATGTGTGTGTGTGTGTGTGTGTGTGTGTGTGTGTGTGTGTGTGTGTGCGTGCAGGTATGCAGAAAAATAGGAAAGAACACGTTAGGTAAATAATCCGGAGATCCTTAGTATTTTTGCTTTTATTTTCAAAAAGACAGTGCTCCATACAGAAGTAGAGCTTATTCCCAAATTCTCGCTTGACGAGGAAGCGTGACCAGACACCTTAATTCAACATAATTTCAAAAATTATATTAGGGGTCTCGGCTCTCGCTTTTGAAACATGAGAACTCTTATGTAGCGAAGGAATCATATTTAAAAAAAAATATTATAATTATATATATATATATATATATATATATATATATATATTTCTGTATTGCATTTTGATATGGCATATTGTTATATTCTAGTGCTGTATATAGAATGTTTTCATGGTACGATCCATGTTTGAAATTAATTTCTTGAGTAACTCTAGTGTTTCCATCCGTCGTGTTAAGGTGTTGATCTATTTCGGATACTCTAATGTCTAATGTGAGCCTTGGAGAGTGAAAAAAAAAAAAAAACAATATGTTTATTCTCTCATTCCGAGCACTCCCATTACCGTAAAGCGATAACAAGTTGTAAACAACCATTTTTAAAATGAGATCAACACGTTGTATATAGCATGACTAAATACGTTTAGTAAGTGATGATTTCGTAGCTAGAAGCCCGTCTGGTGTGTGATAAAAGTACACATGTTAGCAATTGAGGACGATTTACTTGCTTGATTTCTTTTGTTCGGCTCGAATTCATAAGCACCTGCTTTAAGGTTTCATAGTCTGATTGTTTGCATGAATTCGAAAAAAAATAATCAGTAAATAAAAAGCATGAAAAAGAAACGAGCCTGCAGACTGTATTTATGTTTATATATCAGCAGTCACTATTTGACCTGAAAATAAAAGTAAGAAAAAGATATGTAAACTAATTAATATAACAGAAGGAGGATCTGGTTGGAGGATTACCTGGAAACATTTTTAACATTTTGTGTTGGCGACACACTTAAAATAACATTTTTCACGACATGTTTGCTTTTTAACAAGTCAAATATATATAAAATTATATCTAAAAAGAAATAATTTAATGAATAAATTCACGAACTGTTAACCTATTAATACACCACACCCATTTTTCTGGACGATAAGTATAGGTTGAAACGTATAATTTAATACCGGATTTTTCTAATAAACTTATAAGGATAAACTAAAATTTTAGTGGCCCTCTTCTCTTTAGTTGCTATCCTTGGTTTTATTTTTAAACAGTGAAATAATAACAGTTGGCCTAGACTTCGTAGTCGTACTGAAGTTATATCAATCCAGGCCAGTTGATATTAAATTCACTGTTTAAGAAAACAAAAACAACCCCCCTCCAAAAAAAAAACAGGAGTAACAACTCAAATACGTGCAGCCAATAAAATTATGTTTATAGCAATAAGAAATAATGTCTGATAATGAAAACATTCAAAATTTACTCTAAAGCTATAAATGATTCAGGATTATTTTACAATCTTATAATTAATACCGGATTATTTTATAAACCTATAATTAATATTGAGTTATTATAGAAAGCTATAATTAATACCGGATTATTTTATAAACCTATAAATCTATAATTAATACTGCGTTATTATAGAAACCTATAATTAATACTGGGTTATTATAGAAACCTATAATTAATACTGGATTATTTTATAAACCTATAATTAATACTGGGTTATTATAGAAACCTATAATTAATTCCGGATTATTTTATAAACCTATAATTAATACCGGATTATTTTATAAACCTATAATTAATACTGAGTTATTATAGGAAGCTATAATTAATACCGGATTATTTTATAAACATATAATTAATACCGGATTATTATAGAAACCTATAATTAATATTGGGTTATTATAGAAACCTATAATCAATATTGGGTTATTATAGAAATCTATAATGAATACTGGGTTATAGAAACCTATTTTACTGTGAACATCAATCAAAAGGAAAGAGCAAGTAAGCGCATTAAATTGTCGTGTGAAACCATTTTTGAATGTCTCGTTTTTAGCCAATAACACAAGGGACGGTGCCCTATCGATCTCAAGCTAGCTTTATTCAGCCGAGAACATTCTAAAGGTTTTTGTATTAACTTATATTCAGAAAATCTATTTTTTTTATATCCACGAGTATTTCAAAATTTATATTAAAAGAAATAATTCAATGAAAAATTTCCTTAATTAAAGACAGAACAGGTAATTCATTACACTAAGATCTTGTGTCACAACAGTTTGGAAAACTCTAAATTTGCTCACCTTCCCACTTTGTCTGACAGGCTACTCATCTTAACGCCTGCTAGATAACAATGTATAAAACAGTATAAAATGTTGGGAAAAAAAAAACTTCCCAAATTACAAACCCTTTCTCTTTCTCATTTTTCCTTTTGTTAACCAGAGGATGTCGTAGTGACAAGACGTGTCTCGTTTCCCCTCCTGAGAGAATTCTTAGTCCGCGACCTTCTAGTCCTAACCAAACCACGTGGTGCATCGCATACAACACGCCACATGGGAGTACAACGATAAAATAAAATCCGGTGTAATCATTAGCTTTTTCTTAAGAGTATTTAGAATCTGTAGCCGCCAATTCCTGCCCGACGAAGAGAAATACATTGTAAACACTTTTAAACTACTTCAACACCAACATTATTTTCTGTACATTGCCAAACGCAAAGCCCAGCGAATACACAAGCAACAAAAAAAAAGGAAAAAAAAAACAAAAAACAAAACAAAACAAAAACACAATATCAATAACCAAACATATGTATACAGGGTGTATCAAAAACACCTTTACAGACTTTGGGCGTGTTCCTCAAACCAAAACAAGGACATAAGTCCATATAAACATATATCAGCAAATCCTTCATTTTTGAGTGATTAACTTTAAAGTAAGTTTACGGTAGAAGGCGCTGTGTTGCGATGCAGACCAGGTTACATTTGTTATTCGTGTACAGTTGTGGCTAGTCTGTTTAACATGTATATTAGTGAGTTAACTGAGAAGCGTTCCGTTAAAGAATGGCAGGATATTCATATCGAGTCAGATATGATGATTTACACACGGCCGCGCCTGTTGTAATGAACCCGAGGCTGCACGGCTGTATCAGATTCGAAGGCAGCCGAATCATCCAACCTTTGCTGCTGTTTATCGTCGTGTTGCTGAGACAGGATCCGCGGCACTATAAACTATGGACTGGGGAATACCAAGATCCTCTCGTACGCATCACCACGAAGAACACATTCTGCAGGCTGCCGGAGATGATCCAAGTATCAGCACACGTCAAGTAGTGGATATATATCTATATGGACTTTTGTCCTTGTTACGGTGTGAGGAACCCTCCTCCAAAGTTTGTAAAAGTATTTTGATACGCCCTGTATATGTGTGTATGTATGCATGTATGTGTGTGTGCGTGTATATGCACAGGCGCAAGTTTTTCTTTTTGCATGTTACCGATATCTCACCTGAGAAAAACTGTAAACGGTCTTGTTTACGTTGTTTCTGTTTTGTGTTTATATTGTTCACGTCCAAGTCATTCAGTGAGCAGCTTAAAAAAAAAAAAAGCAAGAGAAATTTACATTCTTTTTCGTCTCTGTTACTCTCGTTAAATCGATGCAAAATAAACTACAAATGTCTTGTTTACCAACCAGTCACTGTGGGACTACTTTTGACAACCCTATAGTCTAACCCAGAAAAAAAACAAAAACGAAGCAAAACAAAAACAACTGGTATCGCATAACAAATTGCACACAAGAGGAATGATAAAGTTAAAGGTGGGCTTGTTATCTTGAGATGAGGAGTACAGAGATTTTTCACCGGATCATTACCAGTTGGTTACAAAAAAAAAAAAACAACTTATTCCGATTCATGACTAACCCAAGAGTGATCCCTGTCGACGGTATCTAGATTACACCAACAGCTTTTACAACGGAGGAGAAAGAATATTTCAAAAGTGAACACTTTCTGGATGAATAGTTTCAGAAACTGTTGCAATCTTTACCTTCTGAATCAAGTATAAACCCGACCAAAGTTTACATTTTAAATCAAGTATCAACGGGAGCCATGTTTACTCTATAAAACCGGACCAAGTTTACCTACTGAATCGCGTATAAACGAGGCCAATGTTTACCTTTCTGGCTCAAATATAAATCGTTTCAATTTTTACATTTTGAATCAAGTATAAACCGGGCCAATGTCTACATTTCTGGCTCAAATTTAAACTGGATCAATGTTTACATTTTGACTCAAGTATATACAGGACCCGGGAGGCACGATGGAGTAATGGATAACAGTTTGGATTGAGGAATCGGAGAGCCGAGTTCGAATACGTGAATACCCTTTGGAAAGGTAGGAATCCTCTTCTTCTCCACCCCCAGCTCCAGCTATAAGTAAATAGCTGGACAGACCGGTTTGTATAGCCTTGGATTGTAACTTTTCTACCGCAGAAAGAAACGGCAACCTACTGTGGGGAAAAATCTGCCTAGTCAGTCATGTATCGAAAGATACATGATCGCCTAAGAGTATATCACGCATGGCACATAACTGACTGACTGACGTGCTAATACCCTTGGGAAAGGAATGCATCCTCTTCTTCTCCACCCCCCGCCCGCAGCTATGAGTAAATAGCGGGACAGACCGGGTTCTATAGACTTTGATGGCAACTAGTCTACCGCAGAAAGAAATGCCAACCTACTGTGGAAAAAATCTGCCTCGTCAGTCATGTATCGAAAGCGTGTATCACGCATGGCACATAACTGACTGATATACCGGACCATTTACCGTTTGGCTGAAGAAGAAACCAAATCAATGTTTACATTTTGATTTAATTATAAAACCGAAAAATATTTGCCTTTTGAACCACGTATAAAATGAACCAATGACTCAAGTATAAACTAGGTCAAGTATAAATGATGTTTACCTTTTTCGCAAAAGTATAAACCGGGCCAATGTTTATTTTGATTTGAGTATAAATTGGATCAATTGTTACCTTTTGGCTCATCTATGAACCGGGCTAATATTTACATTTTGAATTAAGTATTAATCTGATCAATATTTAATTTTTGACTGATCAATATTTAATTTATGCCAATATTTATATTTGAACTAAAGTAAATGGACCGTTTTTTTTTGTTTTTTCTTTTTTTACTTTTGATTAAATATAAACTGGACCGTGTTTACGTTTTCACACAAGTATAAACTGGGACCTCTACATTTTGAATCAATTATAAGCCGAAACAACGTTTACCTTTTGACTCACGAGGGTGGGCTGAAAAGTTTGCCGGAGTTGACTCATCCTTAATTTCCTTTTTGTTTCCTAGGAGACGCTGTCCCTACACTATAAATATGACACTATAAATACGTGGCGATTTCTTGCACCATTTTCTTTTTCACTTCGGTATTTCAGAGGACACTACGACAATGTAGCCTCTCGCTGAAGATTGCGTTTTTCCCTCTTGTGGAAGACGCTATGAACATTATACACACATGCACACACGTAAGTACGAACATTTATTGGCACACAAAATTTACACACAGGCATGTTAATGTCTTTCTCCATTGTAATTTCTTTTGTGGTTAATACACATATTTGTTTGTACATGTATATCGGTTCTTGTTTTATTTTACATTTCTTTTGCTTGGACTCATCTTGAGTCCGCCATATTTTTCTAGTGGATTTAATTAATTTCAGGAGTCTACACGTGTTCATACTACAATACGCACAAACCACAGGGTCCGCTACAAGTTCATCGATTCACTATGAAGAAGTGATGCTAGAGCTGTGAAATCTGGCATGCATTAATTTCAGCCATTCTTGTTAATAACTGCATTGTTTATTTCCAGGCCCGAGGATGGCATGAAAAGTTCATAGACATGCTATAAAGAAATAGAGTTTAAAAATGTGAAATCTGGTCTGCATTAATTTCAACTCTTTATATGAATAATTGCATTGTTTCTATCTGACATTTGAATGTTCAAAAGAAGACTTCAAAAGGAACGAGTAGCGATTTCTTTTGAAAATGGACAAAATTTGACATTGTGGTGTGGTACCTGCAGAAAAATGATTAGCCTCCAAGGAAATTCATGCTGACATTGTTGCTACATTAGGGGATGATGCCCCAGCTTTATCAACAGAGCAAAAGTGGACAGTTGAATTTAGGAGGAAAAGGAAGAGTCATCAAGATGACACCACCAAGGAAAGCATTGATCGTGTTCACTACATGGTGATGGATGACAGGCGATTGACTATAAAGCAAACAGCCAATGCTATTAGCATGTCCCGTGAGAGAGTTGGGAATATTCTGCACAATGAACATGGTATGACGAAGGATGATTCTGCTCGGTGGGTGCCACGTCTTCTGGGACCCGATCAAAAGCGCACCAGGTTGATCACATCACGGGAAGATCTGACATTGTTTGAGGCAGATCCAGCAAAATGTTTATACCGCTTGTTTTCACTGGAAACAAAAATAAATCGTTTGAATCTGTGTCACGATTTGAAGTAACAATTACGCAATGACCTACTTTTATTCCAAAATTGTGAGCATGCAGGTGTCACACAATTCCATTGATTTTAGGCTACTTACTCTCTTGAGGGTCCATCAATAAGACTGCTGTTTTTTATTCAAACACACGGACATTAAAAAAAATCAATTTGACCGTTTATATGACATCGCCTTGAATGACATGAAATTGGTCCCATCAAAACCGGAATTAAAAATATAAGTTGCGTAACTAAACATAACACAATCCTTGAAAACGAATGTAGCAACATTTGAAAGTCCCCAGGAAAAATAATATAAAAGTTAATATAAATTTTGATAAATTTACCGGTAACACAAAGCAACTTAATGATAACTTATTTTTGGCACGCTGAGAAAAATTCCGAATCACACAATTTTTAAGACGCTTACAGTGTGAAGTAATGAATAATGAATCAGAATAAGAAGCAGGAGAGCCGAGTTCGAATTGCATTTGGGTTCGTTTCTTCTCTTCCGCCCCCAGCTATGAGCTGAATAGCAGGGCATGATGGGTTCTATAGCCTTGGTTGGCAAGAAGTCTATTGCATAAAGAAACGTCAACCTACTGCGGAAAAATCATTTGCCTAGTAAGCCATGAACCGAAAGAGACATGATCGCCCAAGCGTGCATCACGTATGGCACTTTGAAACTGATTGACTTCTACGAGGGTGGACTGACTATGAAGGACTGGTGCTAGAGCTGTGTAAGCTTGCATGCATTAATTTCAACTCTTCTTATTAATAGCTGCATTGTTTCTTTCCAGGTAAACTGATATCTGAGTGTTCACTGAAGACTTTCATTGTAACTAGTAAAGACTACATTTAAAAATAGTGGTGTTATCAAGTACCTGCAGAAAAAAGGTTTACCTTCAATGATATGCTGACACGGTTACTACATTAGGGAATGATGCCCCAGGTTTATCAACAGAGCAAAAGAGGACAGTTGAATTTAGGAGGAGAAGGGAGAGTCTTCAAGATGACACCACCGAAGGAAGCATTGATCCTGTGGGTGCCACGTCTTCTGGGACCCGATCAAAAGCGCACCAGGCTGATCACATCACGGGAAGATCTGACATTTTTTTTGTGGCAGATCCAGCAAAATGTTTATACCGCTTGTTTTCACTTGAAACCAAAATAAATCGTTTGAATCTGTGTCACGATTTGAAGTAACAATTACGCAATGACCCACTTTCATTCCAAAATTCCACAGAATTCCATTTATTTTAGGCTACTCTCTTGAGGGTCCATCAATACGTCTGTTGTTATTCAAACACACAGACATAAAAAAAATCAATTTGGCCTTTATATAACGTGACATAAAATTGGTCCAATCAAACGTGAGATCACAGGAATTAAAAAAAAAGTTGCGTAACTACACAGAACACAATCTTTAAAAAACGAATGTAGCAACATTTGAAAGTCCTCGGGAAAAATAATATAAACTGATATCTGATTGTTCAATGAAGACTTCCATTGTAACTAATAAAGCTACACTTGAAAATGGACGAAATTTGGCATAGTGGTGTTATCAAGTACCTGCAGAAAAAAGGTTTACCTTCAATGATATGCTGACACGGTTACTACATGAGGGGATGACGCCCCAGGTTTATCAACAGAGCAAAAGTGGATAGTTTAATTTAGGAGGAAAAGGAAGAGTCTTCAAGATGACACCACCGAGGAAAGCATTGATCGTGTTCACCACATGGTGATGGATGACAGGCGATTGACTATAAAGCAAACAGCCAATGCTATGAGCACGTCCCGTGAGACATTTGAGAATGAACTTGGCATGACGAAGGATAATGCTCGGTGGGTGCCACGTCTTCTGGGGCCAGATCAAAACTATGTATTATTAATATTTATAAGGTTCTGTCACTTCCACATTTTCGTCCCAACGCAGAATAGCTTCGTTGGAACGACAATAATGAAAACGGCGAAACAGAAAAAAAGTGATCACAGGGGGTAAATAAGAAGCCACGACTAAAATAAATTTATTGCTAAAACAACAAATCAGTGTAAATATAAGCTCCTAGTGAGTGTAAAACAGAAAAAAATACTCACGACTCACCCTTGAGACACAGAGAACGAAGAAAATTCTACTGCCTGCACAAAGTTGATCGTGATGAAAGCCGCTTCTAAAAACCTTAAATGTTCAACCAACCGTCAAAATATTCATATATATATATATATATATATATATATATATATATATATATATATATATATATATATATAGTCATGCACATACAAATCAGTTTCGCTGTATCACAGCTCATCAGTGTGGCTACACATCCGATTTCTTCAACCCGGAATGGAAAGTCAGAAATTCTACCCTAAGCTATCGGTGCACGTCAGAGAAAGGGGAATTTTTAACGTATTATATACGTGATGTATACAAACGCCAGTAACCAACAGTGCTCAATTCATAACTGAAGAGCGATGCGTTAATAGCAGGAGCAGCTATTGATTTTTTTAAAAATAGAATAAAACAATCAGTATATATATATATATATATATATATATATATATATATATATATATATATATATATTTATTTTTTATTCTATTTAAAAGAAAACAGTGGCTGCTAAAAATAGAATAAAAAATCAATACACACACACACACACACACACATATATATATATTGATTCTTTATTCTATTTAAAAAAACAGTGGCTGCTCCTTTTATATATATATATATATATATATATATATATATATATATATATATATATATATATATATGTGTGTGTGTGTGTGTGTGTGTGTGTGTATGTGTGTGTGTGCGTATTTAAGTATTTAGGCAGCAAATTATCTTTTATACATGTCTGATTGAATAAATTACAAACATTATGTCTGCTAATCCTTTCATATTCACGAATATTTTTCCGTATATTACAATCAAATGAGGTAAGAAGTGCACTGTAACAGTGGAAATCATTTTTTATTTCCCAAATACTTTCCATCTATTTCTGAGATCATCATCAGGAGTGCAACTTGTAAGGCAAAAGCTATGTATAGCTATCTGTTACTGAATTTTTTCTTTTGCGTTTAAAGGTAGTGGCTAACAGATATAATTTAATGTTCATTAGAATTTTTCCATTTAAACGCATAACAAAAAAAAATCAGTAATCGATAGCTACACATAGTTTTTGCCTTACCAGTTGCACCTCTGATGATGATCTCAGAAAGAGATGGAAAGTACTTCGGAAATAAAAGTGATTCTCACTATTACATCGCATTTCATGCTTTATTCAATTGTAATATATGGAAAAATAATTGTGAATATCAAAGGATTATGATAAAAATAAGCAGACATAATGTTTATAATACATACATATATATATATATATATATATATATATATATATATATATATATATTGGAGGCACAGTGGAGTAGTGAATAGCGGCTCGGATTGAGGGATTGGAGAGCCGAGTTTGAATTCCAGTCGAATACATTGTCAATAAGTACCTTAGAAAATGTACTAATCTTCTTTTCCCTCCAGCTATGGGTAAAGGACAACTCTGAATTCAAAACCTGCGGAGGGTCGTTTGGGGACATTCTGGCACGTAGTGCACCAGGCCTCTGTAATCGTCCCTTCAAAAAGTGTAGTAGGTTCTACACAAAGCCTTCACCACTATTATCAAATCATATGTGCTGGTGTCTGGGCTGTTGGTTCCTAGGAACTGAGCTGGTTGACCCTCATACGTCGAATACGACGAGGAGAGTCCACCATATATATATACAAGTATATATATACATTATATATATATTATATATTATATATATTATATATTATTATATATATATTATATATTATTATATATATATATTATATATTCCATTAGAACTCTATATAAACATACACCCATATATATATATATATATATATATATATATATATATATATATATATATATATATATATATATATATATATATATATTACTCAACGCCGACAGTACGACTCGGACTTTCATGCCTGTTGGTGTGGGGTATTATGTATTTTTATTCATATATACTTAATAGCTCTGTTATTTAGCATTGAACACTGTTTTTCTTACATCAAAGGATATCGATATATAGAGGAGGCACGGTGGAATAATGGATAGCGGCTTGGATTGAGGAATCGGAGAGCCGAGTTCGAATTTCAGTCGAATCCATTACATTCACTTACGTGCCAATACCCTTTGGAAAGGTATGAATCCTCTTCTTCTCCCTCCAGCTATGGGTAAATAGCAGGGCAGACTGGGTTCTATAGCCTTGGATGACTACTGGTCTGAATTCAAAACCTGCGGTGGGTCGTTTGGGGACCTTGTGGCACGTAGTGCACCAGGTCTCTGTATTCGGCCCTTCAAAAAGTGTGGATGGTCCTGCACGAAACCTATAATCAATGTGCTGTCAGTTTCCTAGGAACTGATCTGCTTGACCCTTATACGTCGAATTCGACGGGAGAGTCGAATATATATATATATATATATATATATATATATATATATATATATATGAACACTTACACATTTATTTATATTTATACATTTGATTATTTTCATATGAATATAATTCGGATAAAATAGTTCACAGGTTGATCAAGATATAAATGCAAGTTGACACAACAGTTGGCAGCATACAAGTGTACCAGAATACAACAGCTCACCCACCAGCGGTTGTATCTCTGTCCTTAGACTATGCCAGAAAGTCGCTCAGACTAAGTCATAATGTGATGTCGGGGGTTGCCCACCGGAAGTACAAGCGGGGAACCTATCCACGCACGACATACCAATGAGAATGCAACAGTTAATATATATATATATATATATATATATATATATGTTAAAAATATCACACTATTTCTTATTAGTATAAAATGTTATATTTAGTCGGTACTTTTGTTTGGGAAAATATCCAAATCTTTTAGGATGAAATTAATATCTACCTGTCTAGAGTTCGAAAGTCTTGTTAATGAAAATGTGCCTCCCGACAGGACGACCATTGTCGCGAGACACATTTTCTTTTGTAGTATTCTAGATCGCTAGGCATGTAGACATTAATTTCACTGTTAAAAAATAAAGAGCGATATCTACTCAAACCCGTATACCCACTAAATATAACTTTTATCGACTAGATAACCGCCATTTTTTTTACGCTATTGGCTGTAGTTCGTGTTCGAATTCAGGTAAATACCATTATGACCAGTGCTGATTTTCAAGGCAGACTGATCTTCCCTACTTAGAAGAATGGCAATTACAATTTTTCGTTGTCACCTTGAGTCAAACTTAACAAAGATAAATTTTTCTGTCTCTCTTTCTCTCTCCCTATTTTATATCTATCTATCTTTCTTTCATCTATACAACTCATTACCTACATAGGTATAATTCTACCGCCACTGAGCGAATCTTGTCTGTACTTGTTTCACGCCTCATTGCGTCACTTCTTAAGCCCTTCACTCGAATTGTCTACAAACCTGCTTACGTAAGTACAGATCTTATCACACGTAATCTTAATTGCGTAGTGGTAAAAAAACGAAATCGTATCAGTGCACCTGTTCTCAATTGCTTTGATAAATTTGGAATGCTTTATAAAAATGACAGCGGGCGAATTTAGAAGACACTTAGAAATTCATTGTGATATTCAGAATGCACTATAAGCTATGAATTACTTATTGTATTTTCCATATGAATAAAACTGACGGAAAAGGTTTAAGCTAATTAATGAATATACAGTATCATCAGTAACATTAATTAACATTTTGAACACAGATTAATTTAGTAACGCGTTGATAATTTACAGTCTTCTTTTTTGTTCAGTATCCCTTCAAGATGTGGGCGATAATGGCCCTGCACAACTTCCTCTATTTTGTAGCTCTAAGCCAGGGTTTTCAGACCTTTTTTACGTCATCGCCGACTTTCACATGGGAAAAAACTCCACCGCCCACCTGTATAGTAAATATTCAAAAGCATACCAAAATTGTTTGCTAAAAAAAAAACACACACAAAGAAAAAAACGCTGATTTCACTCTATAAAGCTGGCTAAATACATATATGATGATTACACCTAATAAAAAGGAATATTTCAAAGGTCATATGGGTCAATATTCTAGTGGATTAAAACATTGATTCGGGAATTTGGTAACAGAATAATTTTAAGTTCAATCCCTGGGCCGGGCAGTGTGTATTGGTCTCAGTTGAATCAGAGTAGCAACAACGGAGCAGTAATAAAAATAAGGCCCAGACAAAATAAGCCTGGATAGGTAGTGGAACTGGATCGAGTTAAATAAAGGGTTCTGTCTGCAATTCCCTGTATGTATCGTCATGAACCTGATGAAGGCTGGATGGCACAACGGCTGAAACGTTGTAATAATGATATGAGGACAACTGTCCTCTTGTAAATAATGTCAATAATGATAACTCCTCACCTAGAAATTCACACAGACATTAAAATGCATATATAATTGTGTTTCTGCTTTTAAAGAAATACAGGCGTGCCTATATTATTAAAAGTGATATATAATTTTACCTAAATTCCGCTGTTCGAAAAATAATGTCCGATTTTAGAATAAACATTTAACTGTGTTATAATATATTAGGATGTTCGGAAAATAATTTCCGTTTTTAGAATAATCATTTTAATTGTGTTTTAATTTATTAGGATGTTCGGAAAATAATGTCCAATTTTAGAATAAAACTTTTATTTTCTAATACATTAGGGTTTTCGAAAAATTAATGTCTGATTTTATAATAAAGATTTCACTTGTGTTCTAATATATTAGGATGTTCACAAAATAATGTCCTATTTAAAAATTAACCTTTTGTGTTCTAATACATTAAAATGTTCGGAAAATAATGGTCAATGTTAGAATAAAACTTTTGTGTTCTAATATATTTGAATGTCGGAAAATAATGTCCAATTTTATGTCCATTTCGTGTTCTACTATACTAGGATGGTGGGAAAATAATTTGCGATTTTAGAATAAACCTTTTAATGTCCGATTTTACAAGAAACATTTCTATTATGTTCTGATAGATTAGGATGTTCAGAAAATAATGTCCGATTTTAGAATAAATCTTTTGTGTTCAAATATTAGAATGTTCGAAAAATAAAGTCCGATGTTAGAATAAATTTTTTCATTGTGTTCTAATATATTTAGATGCACGGACAAAATGACCAATTAGAGAATAAAAATTTTGTCTTCTAATATATTACTATGTTTTGAAAATAAAGTCCGATTTTAGAATAAACCGTTTGTGTTCTAATGTATTAGAATGTTCGAAAAATAATAGCTAATGTCAGAATAAACATTGTGTGTCTAATATATATAAATGTTGGTAAAATAATGTGCGATTTTAGAATAAAAGTCTTAATTGTGTTCTAATATATTAGGATGTTCGTAAAATAATGTCCGATTTTACAATAAAACTATTGTGTTCTAATTTATTAAGTTGTTCGCAAAATAATGTCTGATTTTAGAATCAAACTATTGTGTTCTAATATATTAGAATGTTCATAAAATAATGTTTAATTTTAGAATAAAATTTTTCTGACCCAATATATTATTTTACAAACATTTTTTAATTATTTTCTAATATATTAGGATGTTCGGAAAATAATAACCAATTTTAGAAGAAAACTTCTGGTATTCTAATATATAAGCATGTTTGGAAAATAATGTCTGATTTTTTAATAAACCTTTTTAATATATTATTATGTTCGGCAATTAATGTCTGACTTTAGATAAAACACTTTGTGTTCTAATTTATTAGGATGTTAGGAAGATGATATCCGATTTTAGAATAAACATTTCAATTGAGTTCTTATGTATTAGAATTCTCGAAAAATAATGTCCGATTTTAGAATAAACTTTTTTTTTTAATATATTAGGGTGTTAGGAAAATAATGTCCGATTTTAGAATAAATTTTTTTGTTTTAATATATTAGGGTGTTAGGAAAATAATGTCTGATTTTAAAATACAGATTCTAATATATTTGGATATTCAGAAAATAATGTTCGATTTTAGAATAAAACTTTCGTGTTCTGATATATTAGGATGTTCAAAAAATAATGTGCGATGTTAGTATAAACATTTTAATTGTGTTCTAATATATTAGAATGTTCGGAAAATAATATGCAATTTTCGAATAAATGTCTTTATTGTGTTCTAATATATAAGGATGTTTTGAAAATTATGCCCGATTTTAGAATAAACGTTTTAATTGTGTTCTAATATATTAGAATGTTCGGAAAATAAAGTCCAATTTTAAAATGAAAATTTTAATTGTATTCTAATAGATTAGGTTGTTCAGAAAATAATGTCCGATATTACTATAAAACATTTGTGCTCTAATATATATGGATGTTGGGAAATTAATTTTAATTGTGTTCTAATATTTTAGGTTGTTCGGAAAATAATGTCCAAATATGGAATAAGCCTTATTTTTAGGATATTGGGAAATTAATGTCCGATTTCAGAATAAACCTATTGATTTTGTTCTAATATATTAGTATGTTCAGAAAATAATGACCGATTTTAGAATAATGCATTTGTCTATTTATATATTAGTGTCCAGAAAATAATGTCCGATTTTAGAATGAAGGTTTTAATTCTGCTCTAATATATTAGGACGTTTGGAAAATAATATCCTATGTTAGAATAAATCGTTCGTGTTCAAATATATTAGGATGTTGGGAATATAATATGCGATTTTAGAACAAACATTGTGTGTTCAAATATATTATGCTGTTCGGAAAATAATATACAAATTTACAACAAACCTTTTGTGTTCTAATATATTATGACATTCGAAAAATATTGCCCGATTTTAGAATAAATCTTTTGTGTTCTTATATATGACGATGTTCGGAAAATAATGTCCGATTTTAGAATAAACATTTTGTATTCTAATACATTAGGATGTTCGGAAAATGTCCGATTTTAGAATATACCTTTTTATTTGTGTTTCACTATATTAGGATGTTCGTAAAATAATGTCCAATTTTACAATAAAACTATTGTGTTCTAATTTATTAGGTTGTTCGTAAAATAATGTCCAATTTTACAATAAAACTATTGTGTTCTAATTTATTAGGATGTTCGGAAAATAATGTCCAATTTTACAATAAAACTATTGTGTTCTAATTTATTAGGATGTTCGGAAAATAATGTCCAATTTTACAATAAAACTATTGTGTTCTAATTTATTAGGTTGTTCGGAAAATAATGTCTGATTTTAGAATCAAACTATTATGTTCTAATATATTAGAATGTTCGTAAAATAATGTTTAATTTTAGAATAAAATTTTCGTGACCCAATATATTATTTTACAATAAAACTTTTAATTGATTTTTAATATATTAGGATGTTCGGAAAATAATGTTCGATTTTAGAATCAACTTTTATTCCTGAATTAATGTATTAAAACTGTTTAAATCAGTCAAATTAGGAAGCTTGAACATCTTATACATTTCTTCCATCGAGTGACAATGTTATCCATGCCTTTACGATAAAACTCTAAAGGTTTTAATGCAATTTATGCATCTTCTTCGTGGCAGAATGACTTTTGGCTAAAAATATAATAAAAAAATGCTTGAAAAAACGGTAATCATTGGGCAAGAATTCAGTTTAATATGGTGGGTGGGGTAAATTCCCGTATCCGAAGTACGTGCATTTACATTTTTGACCGAGTTGAAGCTTTGTCATAATGCTTTTCAAAATGCTGCTAATATTAACAAGGAATGGGGTGGATAACCTACTTGTGATCGGACACTGTGCTTCTGGCTTCTGTAGTTCTGTAGTGGGGATACGAGTCTTCAGTATCAAGGTGGTAGAAAATGTTCATCTGCAACTGACATTCAACTTTTGAAAACACAAGTCGAACAAAACCTACGTAAAGTGTCAGAGAAATGTTTCAGATAATGGGTGTCAGCGTTACAGCAATGTCGGACCATCTCAAGAAAATTGGGAAATTGATGAAACTCAATAAATGGGTTTCACATAAACTCAGTGAATGCCAAGGATTTCGGCGTTTTTAAGTGTATTTGATACAACATCTGCGAAATTCAATCGAACCATTTGATCGAATGGTAACTTGTGATGAGAAATGGACCCTTTATGCCAATTGTAAACGATCAGCTCAATGAGGAAAGACCCAAACATTTTCCAAAACCGAAATTACACCATCAGAAGAATATGGTGACTGTCTGATGGTCCGCCATTAGCGTTATGCATTACATCTCTTTGGAATCTAACCAGATCATCACTGCAGAATTTTAACACCGTCAAATGGGATGGATTGCACATTCAGTTAAGCAAAATGCGACCGGCACTGGTTCATTGTCGCGGTCCAATTCTGCTTCCTGACAATGCACGGCCACATGTTGCCATGGTAACATGGAACAGATTTAGGATAACAAGACTTTGCGACATCCACCATATTTTCCTGATCTCACGTTCACTAACTACCAAGTCTTCAACCATTTTGATAATTTTTTAACCCAAAAGACATTCCGATGAAAAGAACATTTTTGCCAAAAGTGCCGGGTATATATTCGGCCAAAGATTTGATTTGTTTATTTAACAGCATATCAACTCTGTATGGGTCATTTAATGCCGGAATTTAATTTTCTTGGGAGCTTTGAAATAATAAAAATATGTTACACAATTGAATACACAGTAGTTGATACTCACCTTTTGTGCATATACAAGTTTGTGTGGACCTAATTATTACCGGGGGGAGGGATATGTGTGATTCATGTTGTAGTTTTGTTGAAGTTCTATTTTGGAATACAGTTTGAATTCTTTAAGAAATCGTTGGATACTATATGGATTAATGTCATGAAAGTTCTTTCTTATTGATTGATATATTGTTGGTAATTTTATTACAAATAGGTATTGTTGGTAATTTTTTCTATAGAAATGTATTGCTGGTATTTTTACTATAAAAATGTATATTTATATTTTCATGGTGTTTTTTTCGGGGTGGGGTAGGTCACTATTTGTCCATACCTAGGACGCTAACAAGTTCGACAAACCCAAGTAAGGTTGGACCTGGGAACAATAGCAATTAAGAGGTGGTTCCACGCACGCCAATCCGAAGCCTTGCTGTCGGATGTACACTATCGTCATACCCAGGACTGTCATGCCAAAGTTTACCAATGGAGCCATTCATAAAATCGTCCGATGTTTACCTATAAGTTCAAGCATGAAGTCATCTGCTAAGAATGTTGGTTCATTATGTCGTTCAAGACAATTTTTCTCTCCAGAATCTATTTTACATTTCTAAAATTCTACCATTAGTCCATGCTTAGAATATTACTGCCGTATATGGTATAGTGCCCCTGTTATTTAACTTGAGCTCCTTGAAAAAATCCAAAGAAGAATCAGCCATATTATTGGTCCTGATCTGGCAGCTCGGCATCAGTCACTTTCCCGCCTCCGGTTGCCTCTGTGTTTTTGCTATAAATATTTTCATGGTAATTGTTCGGATGAACTATTCGCTATATTGTTCTTCCCGGGTTTGAACCCTGCCCGAAATTAGGCTAGTTTACTGTTGTTTTTGCTTCTTTAGTTTCTTCCTTCCAGTTAACTTAGTGTTATGGTCCAGGTTAGGACCAAGGAAGAACAACACGAACACAAGAGTAGAAATAACGAAGATATATTACACGGAATAATAATACAAGATGTGGAAGGTGTTAGTATGATTGTCAGTCTGGTTTGGAGTGAACTACTATCGGCTCGGCTCGATTCGTCTCTCTCTCTCTTGAGAGGCGTAGTATACATAGTGTTTAGGAAGAGTTCATTCTGTAGTTATAGGTAAGGACCCATAACACTTAGCTAGGGGATGTATGCTCATTAGCCCCCTTTTATTTCTGTTCCCATTTTTTTCTTTGGTTTAATTACCCATCCCCTTCCCCCGTTAGGTGTTCAGTGATGTCAGTTCTTTGGTGGATGCGGGGCGCCTCTCATTTCGAATATGATTTTTGTATTTGTTGTGTCTGAATGAGTGTGTGTTTTATGTGAGTGCTTGGGATGAATGACTGTTTTATATTATTAAAGTCCCCCATTGATTTCGTCCAGTCAACTGATGTTTCTGCCACATTTATGGATTGTGGACGGTTTTATTACTAACATTATTTTGGTATCTATCTACATTATTTCGTTTAGTTTCTTGTAAATAGTTTTGTTTTTCATATTCTATATACTCATTGAGGCTACTTTTAAATTGTTGTTTTTATCCCCCCCCCACAGACAATGAATTTTACATATGGGAACTAGTTAGGATTTTCTTAGAGACATGAGGTATTATGGTGGATGTAGTAAGAAAAGATAAGTAAGATTGTGTTGTTTTGGTGTTAGGAATATTGTGGTATGTCTGTGGCTAGCTAAGTTTAAAGTTAAGTAAGATGAAAACCGTTTCGCCATTCCCCATTTTGGCCTTGTCCCGCATTTTCGGTATTTGAAGCGGAAATAAATATCGCTGGGTGTCTAGACTTCTTTTTAAAAAATTTAAGCGCGGTACTAGACTGGCGTTAAGGTCTCATCAATTTTCAGTTGATCTGGCTAGATCTAGCCGCAAGTTCTATCCTGACAGTTTCTTTTCTTGCACTTCTTGCTTGTGGAAATCTCTTCTGGTTCCATGCTTTCCGACCAGTTTTAGTCTGCAGGAATTTAAATGCAGTGTCAATCGCTATCTACTGTCCAGCTGATTACTCTTTTCTCTTCCCGCTGATTATTAATGGTTCTGTTCCTAATTTTTTGACACCCTGTAACTCTTTATGTCTTTGTGGCTTTATTGCCTTGCATGGGGTAATACCTATTACTTCTTCTAAAAAAAATCTCAATGTTTACCAAATGAGTTAAGTACAATATAAACAAAAAAAAAATTGACATTAAGTAAACGAACGAATTACACAACAACACAAACCGACCATGATTATACACTAGTTTCAAACTAAACTAATCTCGCATTACTAACGGCTTGTTAGTGAGTCCGGTGATGAATTAAGAATGAAATAAATTCTCTCGAGGCAACAGGGTTGACTAATTTCAAGTGACCGGAAGGAATCACTGAAATTACAAAAAGAGAAAGTGTTTGTAGATGGGAGGAGTGGAACTTAGCCGACACTTAAAAAGAGAGTTTCTTTGATGGGAATTACCGACGCAAAACATTAATCTCGAGTCATAGTCGATAATCGGATAAATATTGGGAAGAATTCGGCCGAAGGGTTTATGACGGTACATCTTGGTCTTTCATCGGCAGGTCTACACTCTGTATTCTTTATTTCTCGCAGAAACGATCGGCTGTCTCTGGTACGAAGTATTTTTGGAATTGGTTCTATAAATTATGAAGTAGTCGTGCCAGAAGCGTTCCACGCAAAGGAGATAATTGTAAGTTGAACATGACTCTCGTAAATAGCATTATTTATCCATGAGAAACATACTTGCAATCTTGTTCTCGCAGGGCAGCCAATTGATATTTGATGACAGCTTTTTATGTTTTATTTACTTTTATTTATTTTTTTTTCTCTGTCTTTGCTGAGAAGAAGTGAGAGTAAAACAGACACGACAGCCTCAGCTATATTGCTAAGTAAAGTATTGTCGTTATTGTTCGGGTTAATATCTACATCTTTGTTGTTTTGATCAGTATTTTTCAGTCAAAACATTTTCCGATGTGTTTGGAGTTGTCTCAGTAACTGAGGAAAAAGTATTCTCAATATTCCACGAATTGTTCGAACGAATATCTTCATCTTTGTTGTTTTAATCACTATTTTTCGGTCGATGCACGCTTCGATCTTCCGAGGGTTTTAACCGCTTTCTGAGAGTTATTATCACTATTGCACGAATTGTTACAACGAATATCTCCATCTTTGTTGTTTTGATCACTATTTTTCAGTCGATGCACTCTTCGATCTTCCAAGGGTTTTTTAACACTGTCTGAGAAGGTTTCCTCTACTCTGTATTGAGCACTCTTTTAAGAATAGTACTTTTTGGTTTTGGAGATTTATTTCGTATATACCAATCCTATACTTATATATATATATATATATATATATATATATATATATATATATATATATATATATATATATGATGAAAAATATGGAAAAGACAAAACAAAATCTGAATATTCAAGTTTACTGTTTTAATGTTGTTTTACTGTCGACGTCAGACGTTTCGGTCAAGTAGACCATCTTCAGGACATGGTTATTAGAAACATACTTAGGATTAGACGATATTTAAGTCAACATGAAGAGACGATAGACACAAGAAGTTGTTTTGTCTTTTTCATATTTTTCATCATATCGTCGGATCTACATCCACATATTTGCTTATATATATATATATATATATATATATTAAGCTTCTGTTGGATCCACTTCAAAATTTATACAACGATTCCCAAAAATACTTTGTGGCAGATACTACGGTTTTTCTTTTCTGCGATAAATAAAGAATACGGTGGGTAGACCTGCCGATGAGAGACCAAAAATGTATCGCCATAAACCTTTCGACCGAATTCTTCCCAATATTTATCCGATTATCGATTATAACTCAAAATTAATGTTTTGCGTCAGTAATTCCCATCAAAGAAATTCTCTTTCTACGAGTCGACTAAAGTTCCGCTTGTCCCGCCTATAAACACTTCCATTTTTTTTTTGTAATTTCAAAACTTCATTCTGGTCCCTTTTGCGCCAACATAATTTATTTATTGCTTAATTCATCAACAGCCTCGCTAACACCGACCTGGGATACGTCCCATCTACCATATTCCCCTGATCTCTCGCTCACTGTACTACCACTGTTTCAAGCGCCTTGAGATGTTTTCTTTTATGCCAAAAGACATTCAATTGCAAATAAGATGCAGAAACTGATTTCTAAGATCTCTTGGCATCTAAAAGTTTCACCTCAAACGCATAACAAAAAAGAGTTCCACTTTGGCATCATTTTCCGAGAACCGCTGTTTGTGGCAAGAAACACCCGCATGGATGCTTCCCTGAATGTTATAATTGTAACTTCCTCTAGTTAAGGGTCAATAGTTACCTGTGCACCATATCCTTATAATCTTCATTTCCTTCGCTGACAGTAACATCCTCCACCATATTCAGCTAGCTTCCTTTATTACTAAATAGAGTTTCTTACTTCTTTCATGTTCTTTGACACAGATCATCATCCAGTCTTCTGTAGGTTCCTGGTATCTTTGAAGACCGATTGTTGAGATTTTGTAAGACAGTTCTAGTTGAACTAATCCTCATCCTCCTTCGGATTTGGACACAGTCGATCATCATCGGCTTTCGGATATTTCATGCTGTGGCAAGTGAGAAGCTTTTTCGTTTTCACATCCATTCGCTTAATGTCAGCTACGGTCCAGTTAAGCATTTTGAAACGTTATTGTACCACAGGGAGAGCCAAAATGTTTTGGCTGATATTCTGTTTTGTGAATTCAATTCGGTATTTAACACCAGACGAACATGCCTGTAGTATTTTTTTTAGTTTTCTCCTTCGCTGACTCCTAGGTATTTATATGCTTCTTCTTGTTTCAGGTCCCTAATATTTGTGACAAAACCTAGAATAATTGAGAATTTATCTTTGAAGACTGATTGTTGTAAGACTGTTCTAATTGAACTAATCCTCATCCTCCTTCAGATCTGGGCACATACAGACGATCAAAATCAACCTTATTATTGTTGTTGTTATTATTATTATATATTTTTCTTTTATTATTATCATTTTATTTCCTTTGATTACTGATGTGTACTCATTTCTTTCCGGGTTCCGCTCAGGGACCTAAGGTTAGAAACGGCATCATGACATTTCCCACTGGAAAAAAAATACATAGACAAAGCCCTTCGTAAGGTGTGGGCTGTACTCGTGAGAACAATTTTTTGTATTTCTTTAAGTCATGGGCTTCCAGGGATCCCTTTAATTCGTCTACTGGAATCTTTTTCCAACCAATCCGAGGGCTCCAACTAGAACGGGGATTGTTGGTGTTTCCATGCGCCACATTTTTGAGATTTCGATTTCAGGGTCATTGTATTTTGATAGCTTTTTGAAGATCTTCAAAGATACATTGCAGTTTGCATGTACTGCCATATCAATAAGGCGGCACCGTTTTTGTGTGCGATCTCTAATAACAATGTCTGGACGGTTAGCTTTGATTGTTCTGTCTGTATGGATTGTGTAGTCCCATAAAATTGTAACAGGTCCTATTTCCGTAACCGGGTCTGGGTGATGTTCATTCCACTTTCTTTCAGTTTCCTTCCCGTAGAAGTTACAGATTTTCCAGTGCAGATATTGGCCAACTCTGTCATGCCGGGTTTTATATTCAGTGGGTGCCAATACCATGCAACCTGATACAAGATGATCGATTGTTTTTGGGTAATTATCACAGAACCTGCATTTTGGGATAACACTATATTTTAGTATGTGTGTTTGATAATTTCTAGTTATTATTATTATTATTATTATTATTATTATTATTATTATTATTATTAGTATTATTTTTATTATTATTATAGATACTACAAAGGGAATTATCTTAAAACATTATCGACGACGTTCGTCGATATCAGCTGATTTGTCATACCTAAATAGGCACATCAACACAATCCTATCATTAAGTAGCTGGAAAATATAGAAAAAAAGAGCTCTAAGTGAAATCAAATATCGCTAAGGGTAAAATACTAACCGAAGAAAATTAACAGTAAGGCCGCAGATAAACACGTCCGTTATACGATGCGGTCAAATAAGAATAGCTGGGGAATTGTGATTTTTCATAGCTTTATGATCAGCTGCAGAAATAGTTTGCTTTTAATATACAGTAATGTTTTTTGTCATGATTAAAGTTCTTTTGTACTATTTTGTTATGTGCTCTTAGCTCGCTTTAAATATTACACACTTAAATGGAATAAAATTATTTTTCTGAATATGACCTGTTGTAATGGGGTTACTTTACGGCATCAAATAGGATAATTAAACTATAAAGAATGGCATTAATGGACGTCCTCGACAGAGACATTATTTTTCATCCCTTAATGTGTAATGCGATGTATTTTTTTAGGAAAAATCAGCTCTATAAGTTAAGTTGAAACACGCATATATATATATATATATATATATATTTATGTGTGTGTGTGTGTGTGTGTGTGTGTGTGTGTGTGTGTGTGTGTGTGTGTGTGTATATGTATCATTAAAGACGACAGACAAGGTACTGCGATTAAGCTTTTTATTTGATTTTTCTTGTGTTAGAACAAGTGTTTTCTTTTCTGGACACATAGTGTGTAGAAACTGTCGAAATGTTCTGTAATTGCGAGCGCTTTCGGCTATATTTTTAGCCATTATCAAGGCTGATTTTTGAAAAAGAAATTTGTCCAGAAAACGCTTGTTCGAACCCAAGAAAAATTAAATAAAACGCTTATATCACAGTACCATGTCAGTCGTTTTTAATGATACATGTATAAATACACAATATATATAGTGGTGAGTACCCCCGCCTGACCATGGAATATTAGTGTTTAAGTCTTTTTATTATATCCTTACTCTGTCCTGGACATCGAGTTCTACCTGGATCATATCCTCTTGGAATTATTTTTATACATATATGTATGTGTATATATAATTGCATATGTATGTGTATATTTACCACTAATATTGTCTATATATATATATATATATATATATATATATATATATATATAATTATTTATTTGAATATTACAACATAAATATGTTATAAAATCACGACAAAAGTAGCCATTTTGTTTCAACACTTCTTGTGTCTTGTGAAGTGATAATATAGAATATAGAATAAATGGTTTTAAAAGTTTCAAATTAATCAACGATCCTTAGCTAAAAGTAAACGCTGTTACATAAGCTAGAGTGGCCAATCAAAAAACAAGTATAGGATGATTCGAAAAATTTGACAACTAAGCAAGGTTATCTAGATATTAAAAGATTTATAAAATTTGAAATTAAAATTAAAAGTAAAAAATTAAAAAATTAAAATTACCTATTTAGAAATCTAAATCAGATCTCTA
>OZ038501.1:53760298-53787798 GCA_964036315.1 Acanthosepion esculentum
ACTGAATTTGACGCAACTAACCTTTGCAGTTGGGACCCACTATGTCGCCTACACACGGAGGAATCATCCCTATATATCCCGTATTCCACTAGTAAGAAGTAGGTTCAACTCGTACAGCTTCTTCCTAAGGACTGCTACTTTGTGGAACAGACTCCCGGCGGGATGTTTTCCCGACCCCTACAATCTTGACCTCTTCAAGTCAAGGGTTAACCGTTATCTTTGTACATAACCTCATGAATTGCACTTCACCCCCTTTATTACGCTCATACATAACCATACAGTAACACTCTACCTTGAGTAGCTCTTAGGCCTTGTATTGTGTGAACATTGGTCTAAAAATTCATGGATTATAAACAAAGTTGTGTCAGTGTACTCCAGATTTACTTAACTGCCGTGTATGCATAACCATACAGTAACACTCTACTTTGAGGAGCTCTTAGGCCTTGTAGTGTTTGAGCATTGGTCTAAAAATTGCTGTATTGTAAACAAAATATATTAAATCCTTATATACACACCTATAAAGTGGCAGGACCTACAAGACAGTAGATTGTTTGAATTCAGAGATTTTTTTCTCCTAGACTGGCGATGATATATGGTAACATTCAAAGCAGAATAGTGCAATGGCTAGTCGGTTCCTTTTGCACCGGAGATGTTGAGGTTACCCCGTCCCTCATCTCAAAGGTGGATTTGTTTTTCAAGTTACCTTCTTCTAGCCTTTTGGAAGAAGGAGGGGGATCTTTTCCCGATCCCTAAAATCTTGACCTCTTCAAGTCGAGGGTTAATCGCTATCTTTCTTATATACCCTGATAAACAGCAATTCTTTCCCTTTCTCACGCTCATGCATAACCATACAGTAACACTCTACCTTGAGGAGCTCTTAGGCCTTGTGTGAACATTGGTCTAAAAATTGATGTATTATAAACAAAGGAGTGTCAGTGTACTCTAGACTTATTTAACTGCTGTGTAAGCATAACCATACACTAACACTCTACCTTGAAGAGATCTTAAGCCTTGTGTGAACATTGGTCTAAAAATTGCTGTATTATAAACAAAGGTGTGTCAGTGTACTCCAGATTTATTTAACTGCCGTGTATGCATAACCATACAGTAACACTCTATCTTGAGTGGGACGATTAATCGCTAAAAACGCTGGAAAAATGTTCCTTGTATCGTTCCAGAAATTACCTGAGACGCGCTCTCTTTACAGGAGTCAGATCAAACTACAATAGGAGTAATACTGCCGTATGTTGACCTAAACTGGCCAATCCTCATTTTTCAACCTTGACAGTGTCCGAAAACATTTACACAACAAACTGAATTCTGGCATTCACTTTTCTCTCGGGACAACGAAAGTATTAAACATTATACTTGTAATTAAACAGTCGAATAAACAATCAGTGTTTAACATTTTTGTTGCTACTCATAGAAAATAAAAAGTATAAATCGAGTTATACGTTGTATTTGGACAATTTTTCGATACTTTTTATGGAGGTGTTTCTTTCAGATGGTATTGCTATGTCAATAACCATACACTTCCTGATTTTTGTCTTTTATGATATCAGGTCTGTTGGCTTTCATTTCCCTGTCAGTTTGAAATGGTATCTCCCACAGGATAGTTACATCGTTATTTTGAATAACTGTGTCTGGTTGGTGGTCATACCATCTCTTAGTGGTTTCGATTTTGTGCTTCTTGCATAACTTCCAGTGCACATATGTCACTGCTTTTTTATGTCTCTGGGTATATTCATTTTTTGCCGTTCCGGACATCCTGAAATAATATTGTCGACAGTTTCATCATATTTTCCGCGGATCCTGCATTTCGGGTTAGTTCCATCATTGATTATGCAACAGTGATAGCATCTGGTTGCGTGGCTTTAGTCCTGAGCTACAATAATTAGGCATTTTTATTATTATTATTATTATTATTATTATTATTATTATTATAAGAATAAGAGATAAAATGTGATCATGTTTAAATGGAGAAAAGCGAAAGTGATACTACGACAGAAAAGAAGGAATGTGTTTCTTTTAGAGAGCGAATGAAAAACAAGTATTTAAAAGAGAGAAAAGAAATACGAGAACAGGAAGCAATAAAGACAGGCATAGTTCATGGGGTGGTAGAAAAATTGTCAACACTCAACTCGGCTTGTATTTGATACCAGACGTACAATAAAAAAACCAAGAAAATTGAAAAAAAATGGCGTCTTTATAGATGATGAAATCACTCGTACTCACAAAATAACAATAACTCAGAGATTATCATACAAGAGAAACACACACTCAATTCTGTTTATCAACAAAGATATGTAGAAAGATTTAGTCAGCAATTTTTAGATGAGCAATTATAAAAAAAATATATTAATCTATTCCAATTACTAATTACTAATTTCCTTTCTTTCATTATTTACATTGTTCAGACTACTGTCCTCATGTTATTGTCATGTTCACAACGTTTCGGTCGTTATACGATCCGACTTTCTTCAAGTGATTGGACCATGTGTCCTCAAGGAGTAGATAAAAGCGTTGGTTGGATCCAGTGACTTAACCCAAAGAGCTGTGAGTTCAATACCTGGCTACTGCAGTGTAGAACAAAAACTTGGGGAGATGAGTTAAACTGAGGCATCCGGAAGAGTCATGGCACGTGGAACTGGAACAATCTACCCCGGTGGGCGAAATAAAGGGTTCAGTTCGAAATTCCAATCACCTGAAGCAGGCTGGAACGTACAACGGCGGAAGCGTCGTGAACATGACCGTCAATGCATATCATCTTTTGAAGATCAAACTTGACTGAAAAGAAAAGAACGCAGGAGAAGATTACACAAGCGAGAAGTGAGAGAAAAGAAACTGTCAGCATAGAACGTACGGTTAGATCTAGCCGTTTCGACTGTAGAATGATCAGATTTTGCTGGCAATCTAGTAATGCGGTTAAATTCATAGAGTCTAGGTACCATATGTCTGCACAAGGGACGGATAAAATAAATAAGCACATAACTACGAGTAACTATAGTAATGAGTCTTGCAAAAATGCCTTTTTTTTCAGCCATTTCTTTCATTTACTATTGCCGCATAAATTTACTAAAATAATCTGCAAAAGAAATTAAATCCATGTGAAAAAGAAGTAAAACAAAAAAAAATAAAAAAGCTTCTATCTGTATTAGAAGTCCTTATACCGAAAAATTAAACTTATTTATTGAATGACCCTCGTACAATAATACATCACTCAAACATTAAGAGATAACAGTAGAAATAAATAATATGACAGAGGATGAGGTAAAATCTAAAATAAATGCGATACGAAATAATAATCACCTAGGAAAAAAACTAGAAAGAAAAAAGAATCTACCTGTATTATAACCTGCAGTTATCAAGATTATGCCACTGAAGATGATTCCAACCACGTTAAGGTAGAATTCCTTGAAAACAAGTGGTGAAATCACTGAAAAACCATAGCAGAGTAAATCTCACACAAATGTCAGACAGAAACCAGGTCCCCAAAATTAATATGGCACAGTCCAATAAGCACACTCTGCAAATGTACAACGCTGCGCTGCTAACAGACAAACCACTGAGAAACAAAACAGAAGTAAATAATGTCACATACAGAACAGCTTTAGCAGGCTTTGGGAAGCTTGGGGTCAAGACAAAGAAAAGATCAAACAACAGATATAAAGAGCCATCTTGGAAGACAAAACAAGATACGAGAAATAAAGGCAATCAGATGTGAGTTATCGGTACTAGATGAGATCTCAAGAAACCCAAACGTCTGAACACGCAAATGCAGGAAGACCAAGCGGAAATATAAAATTAAATTGCTAAGTGAAATTCCACCAATCAAGGAAATGTTAAAACAGAAACTGTAGTAAAAGGCACAGAGAACAAGACGATACGTAAAACGTTGTAGGTTCTATAGTAAAAATAAGATATTCCAAAGGTACCTTAAGAAATTTTACAGGGAAATTGTAAAAACAGTTATTTATGTTAAAAAGCCACCACCTGCTGAAAAAGTGCAGAAATTTTCGGAGAATATTTGGAACATCTCAAAGGAATATAACCCCAATGCAGAATGGGTCCAGCGAGAAGAAGAACGAATGTTGGATAAACCTCTACAAGAATGAGAAAATATAACCACGAATAATGTTGGGCAAGCTCTAACAAAATCCCTCACTGGGGTAGACAGTGGATAAAATCGTTGGTTGAAGTAATCCGACCTTCTTCAGGTGGTTGGAATGTCGAACTGACCCTTTATTTCGCTCGCTGGGGTAGACTGTTCTAGTTCCACGTGCCATGTCTCATGGATGTCTGTATTCTGTTATCTCCCGTTAATTCTCCTCTCCAAGTTCACCTCAAGCACACATGGCACAGTGGATAAAGGCGTTAGTTAGACCCAGTGACATGACCCAAAGAGTGTGATTTCAATACTTGGTTAAGGCAGTGGAGAACTTGGAGAGGGGAATTAACAGGAGATAACTGACATCCATTAGACATGTCACGTGGAACTAGAACAGTCTACCCCAGCGAGGGAAATGAAGGTTTCAGTTCGACATTCCAACCACCTGAAAAAGGCCGGAGCTTACAACGGCCGAAACGTTGTGATAAATATGGCAACAAAGATGAGGACAATAGTCCGAATAATGTAAATAGTGTAAAATAAAACTATCAAAATACAAGAATCTTGAAGTAGAAATCTAAAAACATGGGGCACATGAGGACATCAATAATTCCAGTTACAGTTGGAGTCTTCGGATTGATTGGTAAAGGGTCTGAGAGAATTATTAAAGGAATTCCTCGTAGGCCATGCATTAAAGACATTGTAAAGAAAATTCTACTCACAAGCACAGCTTACACATTACGAAGAATTTTTTTCTATATGAATTATGTGTGATCTTAGTTTTCCTTTTCTTTTTTTCTTCTTTATTTTTTAAAAATAGTCAGTGGAGGATGTCATGAAACCATTCCTGACCTTAGATCTCTGGTTGGGACCCGGAAAGGAAATGTGTTTACAACAGAAACCCAGGAAATAATAATAATAATAATAATAATAATAATAATAATAATAATAATAATAATAATAATAATAAGAAGAAGAAGAAGAAGAAGAAGAAGAAGAAAGAAACTGCTACGAACACCACCCAGACCCGGTTATGGAGATAGGACCTGTTACAATTCTGTGAGACTACACAATACACACTGACAGAAGAATCAAAGCCAACCGCCCAGACATTGTTATTAAAGACCACAAACAAAATAAGTGCCTCCTTATTGATATGGCAGTCCCTGCAGACTGCAATGTATCTTTGAAGATATTCGAAAAGCTGTCAAAATACAAGGACCTTGAAATAGAAATCTCAAAAATGTGGCACATGGGAACATCAACAATCCCTGTTGTAGTTGGAGCCCTTGGACTGGTTGGAAAAGATTCCAGTAGACTAATTGAAGGGATCCCTGGAAGTCCATGTCTCAAAGAGATACAAAAAATTGTTCTGACAAGTACAGCCCACACTTTACGAAGAGCTTTATCTATGTAGTTATTTTTAAAATTTTTTCAGTGGAAAGTGTCATGATGCCATTTCTAACCATAGGTCCCTGGGCGGGACCCGGAAAGAAATGTGTAAACGCCGGATATCAAAGGAAATAAAAATAATAATAATAATAAAAATAGAAGGGATTCCTGGTTGCTGATTCCTTAAATAAAAACAAAAAATTGTACTCACAAGTACAGGTCACACATTACGAAGAGCTTTATCTGTGTAAAATATGTGTGATCTTGCATTCAAACGTTTCCTTCTCCTAGACTAGTGGCTAAACAAGGCTATAGAACCCACTCTGTCTTGTTATTCAAGTCATACATTTACCAAGAATGTAAAGAATTTAACTGGAATTCGAACTACATATATATTGGCTCCTGAAAAATTAATTTCAGTTGAGCTCTCTGGTTTGAGGTGTGGGTTTGTAAACAGTGAAAACTTAAGCTAATATTGCACGACTCTTCGACAGAATTGAGTCACTGTCAGTCACTGTGTGTTTATCTAAATCTAAAAATAAACACGCTAAAATTCACCTTCATCCCTGCCGTGCGCCGACGGCTTAGTGGGAGAAGTTCCGACTGACGCAAATTCAGTCGGGTTTTGATCCTAGCTAGAGGCAACCGGACGTCTATCCACACTGATGAGCTGCGAAACAGCGAAACAGTCTGTCTGTGGATAACAATATATATATATATATATATATATATATATATATATATATATATATATATATATATATATATATATATATATTCCAGGATCATTTTCCAACTTATTCAATTTATTCGCCCTCTCCAATCTTCTAAATTTCTGTTCTCGAGTAGCAAGATGCCTCCCAAGTTTCACGTATGATTTTGAGTTCAATTTCCAGTCGTATTGTTCGCTTTTGTAAAATATCCTTGAAAAAGAATGTATTTTTTCTACTCCAGGCAGAGGTTAAATAGCAGGGCAGTCTGGGCTGTCTAGCGTTGACTGACAGTCAATCTGGGAGAGGCGAACTTTGAATTCAAAACCGGTTGGTCGTGGGGCTAAAGTCCAAATTTGCAGAAACATATTTGCTATGAAAAATGAAAGCAGCAAGACATCGTCTGGGGTGGAAGTGCCGCTATATTACAGAGGGAAGATTAACATAAAACATACATGCATATATATATATATATATATATATATATATATATATATATATATAAGGCAACATTTGTATTTGCAAATATCTTGTCGGTGGTGTCTGTAGCTATTTATTGTGCTAGAGATATCTCCCTTAAAATAACAACACCAGCTAGCATTGTATCCACTTTTCCACACCTGCCCTAGGGAAAAAAAGCACGAATTTATATCTTCTCTCCGCAGCTATTGGTTTTGTATCAGGGTAGACTTGAGAAGCAACGGAGAAGGATCACAGGTCAACTGTAAACCACGTCACTAAATTTCCTAAGAAGTCATGACAATTTACATATATGAAAGAGAAGGAACCAGTGAAGAATCATTGCAAAAAGGCAACTTGTCTTCGAATTGGACTCATCTGAATTCCTAACCATGGAGGAAGGCAACAGGAAATCACTCCACTGTCTTTTCCCAGCACTGCATGCCAATTCACAGATACTAAAGAAAAGGAATGCAGAGAGTCGTGACCAACTGGGTTTTGAAGGGACATAGCATTACAAAAAGGCAACTAGTGTCAATGACTGACGCTTCTGAATTCCAAACCATAGGGAAGGCAACGTGAATCCACTCCACAATTATTCCCAAGAAGGCAATACAGAGATAATAAAGAAAAGGAATTTGTGATGAATGTAACGGGAAACCACTCCATTGTCTTTCCCAAGAAGGTACGTCTATTCACAGATAATACAGAAAACGAATCCGTTGAAAAGGTAAGAGGAAACTACCCCACTACCTTTCCCAGGAAAGCAATTCACAGATAATAAAGGAAAGGTATCTGTGATAAATGTAACGGGAAACCACTCCATTGTCTTTCCCAAGAAGGTACGGCTATTCACAGATAATAAAGAAAAAGAATCCGTTTGGGAGGCAAAGGGAAACCACTCCACTACATTTCTCATGGAGGCAATTCACAGATAATAAAGAAAAGGAATCTATAGTGAAGACAAGGAGAGACCACTCCACTATCTTTCCAAAGAAGGCAATTCACATATAATAAAGGAAAGGAATCTGATGAATGTAATGGGAAACCACTCCATTGTCTTTCCCAAGAAGGTACTGCTATTCACAGATAATACAGAAAACGAATCCGTTGAAAAGGTAAGGGGAAACTACCCCACTACCTTTCCCAGGAAGGCAATTCACAGATAATAAAGGAAAGGAATATGTGATGAATGTAATGGGAAACCACTCCATTATCTTTCCCAAGAAGGTACGTCTATTCACAGATAATACAGAAAAAGAATCCGTTTGGGAGGCAACGGGAAACCACTCAACTACATTTCCCATGGAGGCAATTCACAGATAATAAAGAAAAGGAATCTATAGTGAAGACAAGGAGAAACCACTCCATTATCTTTCCAAAGGAGGAAATTCACATATAATAACGGAAAGGAATCTGTGATGAATGTAACGGGAAACCACTCCATTGTCTTTCCCAAGAAGGTACGGCTATTCACAGATAATACAGAAAAAGAATCCGTTGCGGCAGGTAACTGGAAACCACTCTACTACATTTTCCAAGGAGGCAATTCACAGATAATAAAGAATAGGAATCTGTGATAAATCTAAAGGGAAACCACTACACTATTTTTCCCAAGACATCATGGCTATTCAGATATAATAAAAAGAATCCGCTGGGAAGTCAACGGGTGACCACCCCACTACTTTTCCCAATAAGGCAAATCAACAAGGCATGGCTAATTACAGATAATAAAGAAAAGTAATCTGTTATGAATATAACCGGAAACCACTCCACTCTCGTTCCCAAGAAGACATGATTATTCAGATATAATAAAAATAATCTGTAGAAACGGTAAGCTACTACACTATCATACTCAAGATGGCATGGCTGTTCACAGATAATAAAGAAAAGGATTTAGTGCTAAAGGCAACAGGAAACCACTCCACTATCTTTCCTAATTCACAGATAATAAAGAAAAGTAATCTGTGAAGAATTTAACGGGAAACAACTCCACTACCTTTCTCAAGAAGGCCATGCCATTCACAGATAATAATAAAAGGAATTTGTTGAAAAGGCAACGGGAAATCACACCACTTCCTTTCCCAAGAAGGCAATTTACAGACAATAAAGAAAGTAATCCGTGGATACAGCAACGGGAAACCACTCTACTATCTTTCTCTAGAAAGCATTGCAATTCACAGATAATAAAGTAAAAGGAAACTGTGGAGAGTCCTGATCGCCTTCGTCCTGATGGACATAGAATTAAAAAGCAGCAGACACTAGTAATAAAATTAATAAACATTTTATTTATACACCTTATACATTTTGTTTTATACATCTATTTATATATTTTCTTCACTTTCTCTGTGTTGCTTTTCAAGTCACTTTCTCATTTTTTTCTTTCTTTTCCTTTCTTTAAAAAAATGGTTCCACTTCATTTTTCCTCCATTTCGAGTTTTCCATCTTCCTTCCTTCCTACCATGAGTCCATAATATCATCCCCTCACCTTTATTCTAACCTTCACTGTTTTCTTTTCTTTTTTTTTTCCTTTTCTTTTTTTTTTCTTTTTCCCTTGCTTACTTCTATCTGTCTTTTGATCGGTGGGACAAGAGACTGCTTCGAGATCAATGTTAGACGAGTCATCGGAAATAAAATAAAAGCGAATCGCTTCAGAGTCCAGACAGTTAGTCGGTTGTACTAGACGCTCGTCACTTCTTATCGATCTTGTCTGCGACGGACGCGCGTGCGCGCGGGCACACACACATATACACACACACACATACATACATACGTATGCATACACACTCAAGCGCACACACACTACCACATAACATTGGTATCATGATATCACACAAAAGCGGAAGACAAAAGAGAGAAGGAAAAAGTGTGTGTGTGTGTGTGTGTGTGTGTGTGAGAGAGAGAGAGGGGGGGGACAAAAAGGGTAAGAGAAAAGAGAAAGGAAATAGAGGGAGAACAAAAAGGAGTAAGAGAAAGGGAAAAAGAAAGGGAATGTAGGAAAAACATTTTTTTTCTTTTTTCATTTTTAAAGAAGAAAAGTTTAGAGAGAGAGAGAGAGAGAAAGGAAGAAAGTGGGAATTTTGAATAAGAATAAGAAAAGAAATAGCTGCAAGAGAAAGTGTAAGAAATATACGAGAGAGGATGTTTAAGAGAGAGCTGACAGAAATAGAGAAAGAGTAAGAGGAAAGAATAAGAATGTGGAAGAACGAGAGAACCGAAAGAGAGAGAGAATGTATAAGAGAGAGAGAGAGAGAGAGAGAGAGAGAGAGAGAGTCAGTATGAAAGAAAGAATAAGAATGTGGAAGAGGACAATAACGAGAGACTGACGGAGAGAGAGAGAGTGTGAGAGACGGAAAGAAAGAGTAAGCAGAAAAGTAAAGAGAATGGAGAAGAAAAGATAAGAAGATGAGTGAGTTACAAAGAGAGGTCGAGAAAGAAAGAGAAAGAAAGATGGAAGTGAAAGGGTAGTGGAAAAAGATATTGCTTTTCTTTTTCCCTTTTTTAAAGGAGAAAAGTTTTTAAAAAGAGACAGAGAAAGAGAGAGTCAAAAATAAAGAGAAGGAGAACGTGGAAAAAAAGATACGGAAGTGGTGGAAATATGCAAGAGAAAGAATAAGTAACATGCGTGAGGGGGTGTGTAAGAGAGAGCTGAAATAAATATAGAAAGGGTAAGAAGAAAAGGAGAGAATGCAGAAGAACAAGAGAATACAGAGAGAGAGAGAGAGAGAATGTGTAAGAGAGAGAGAGAGAGAGAGAGAGTAGGAAAAAGAGTGAGCATGTGGAAGACGGAAAGAACGAGAGAATCCGTGAGTGAGAAAGAAAGAGTCGGAAAGAAAGAGTAAGCAGAAGGTAAAGAGAATGAGGAAGAGAACATAGAAAGATTAGTGAGGGAGTGTGTGTGTGTGAGAGAGAAAGAAAGATGAAAGAGAGGGAAATTAGGGGAGAATAGAGAACGAGAGAAGGCAATAGACGAAAGAGCTGAAGATGTTGAACGAGTACACAGAAAAAGAGAAAAGAAAAAGAAAAAAGAAAGCGACAGTAATTTAAAGAGGATACGTCACGAGAGAGCTGAGAGAAAGAGAGAGAGAGAGAGGGTGAGTAAGAAGAAAGAGTGAGGGAGAGTTGAAGAGAATCTATAAGGATGAGAGAGAATGAGACAGAAAAGAAGAAAAAGAGAAGGAAAAGTAGACAAAGAGAACGAGAAAGATGAAATATAGAGAGGAAAAAACGAAAGAGGAAAACAACGAGATCTTAGAACGAGAGAGACGAAAGCGAGAGAAAGATTAAGCGCTTTTGTAAGAGGTCACAGAATTAGAGAGATGGGTGAAGGTGAGAAGAGAGAGTGATTGTGGCAACAGATATAGAAGGCAGAGAGGGTGGGAGAGTCAGTGAGAAAGGAGAGTAAGGAGTAAGAGGGAACGTGTAAGAAAATATAGAAAAAGAAACAGAGTCTAATTGATAGTTTTTTTTTTTTGAGAAAAAAACGAGAACGTAAGAACGGCAGACACACGTAATTGTGATTTTACTGAACAATAAATACGTAAAAAAATAACGAACTATAATCAGCGTAGGTTATGATCATCTCTCTTTATTTACCAGCACTTGAAAAACAGCAAAGAACTTGTGTTCTGGAGATTATTGTAGGGTGTGACTGAATGATTGGTTTCCTTGATAGATTTGTTTTTAGTGATAAGTCGTTATATATCTTCAAGGGATATTTTTTTATTTCATTATTAATGTTGCTTTGCGCTTATACATTGCTGGGCAATTTCTTTAAAGCTCTTTATAAACTATTTTGAGCATTCGTATTTTTTCGCATGCAATAAGGTGAGAATTCGATCCTCACCAACAGCCTGACCAATGCGATTTTTGTCTCTCTTTCTTTCTATCTGTCTCTCTTCTTTCTTTCTTTCTTTCTTTATTTCTCTGCTGCTTTCTTTCTTTATTTCTCTGCTTCTTTCTTTCTTACTTTCTTTCTTTATTTCTTTCTTTCTCCTTTCTTTCTTTCGTTCTTTCTTTCTTTCTTTCTTTCCCCTTTCTTTCTTTCGTTCTTTCTTTCTTTCCCCCTTTCTTTCTTTCGTTCTTTCTTTCCCCTTTCTTTCTTTCTTTCTTTCTTTCTTTCCATAACTTTTAATATATATATATATATACATATATATATATATATATATATATATATATACATATATATATATATATATATATATATATATATATATATATATATATATATATATATATATATATATATATCAAACATAAGTTTTGGACCACATTGACTTTTTACCCCAAACTTAAAAACGGAATCAAGTTTCATGCCTTTAAAGAAATAAATTTGTCTTTTCTATGTTTGCATGCAAATATGCAATAATTCAAATTAAAATGAATATGAAATAATTATAATTTCAATTAAAGCAAATTTATATTTTCTTTTCATCAAACAATCCACCGTAATCATTTGTTACGAAAAAGTAACAAAATTCTTGGCAGCTTCTCTTGTAAGTTGTAAAAAGTATTTTGTTGGAAGTGATTCCCAAGCAGTGTGTAAATGTGTGAACAATTCTTGCTTTTAATCTTACGCAGTTTATTTCGAACTTTACGATTAATTTCGTTCCAATCTAGTTCAAGTGGCGAAAAGTCATGATTTGTAAAATTCTCTTATCTTCCTTTGAGTTTAGATAATTTGTACACAGTTTTGAGCTGTATTTTGGTTCATTGTGTTGTTGCAAAACAAAGGTTGGTCCAGTGACAAGGAATTGCATGCATTTGCAGTATAGAATTATACCTTGCCTTTCGCTTAGTGTATTTAATTTGAACAATGTATTTAATTTGAACAATATATTTAAGTTGAACAATGTCTCCAACAATCTCACCTGAAAAATATCCACAAACCATTACAGCAGCATGCTTAACAGTTGGCACAATGCAAATTTCACTCATTCGTTCGGAATGAGTTCATCTGACGAAAACTCAAATTTGAACCCATTAGTTTATCGAACCTTTTTCCTATTTGCCAATCCTTGTGCTGTTTGGGCCCATTTTAGTCTTTTCAACATATTTTCATTTTTTAATAGATGTTTCTTAACGGAAACACATCCTTTAAGCCCAACAGAAAGAAGACTTCTCTTAACTGATAGACACCATTTTAAGTCAAACCCAACAGAAAGACGTTTTCTCTTAATTGATACAAATCCTTTAAGCTTAACAGAAAGAAATTTACTCTTAACTGATACACATCATTTAAGCCCAACAGAAAGAAGTCTTCTCTAAATTGATGCACATCCGTTAAGCCCAACGGAAAGAAGTATTCTCATAACTGATACACATAATTTAAGCCCAACAGAGCGATGTATACTCTTAACTGATACACATCATTTAAATTTAAGGCCAACAAAAAGAAGTCTAATCTTAACTGATACACATCTTTTAAACCCAACAGAAAGAAGTCTTCTCATAATTGATAGACATCATTTAAATTTAAACACAACAGAAATAAGTCTCTTAGCTGATACAGATCTTTAAGCGTAACAGAAAGAAGTCTACACTTATCTGATACACATCATTTAAGCCCAACATAAATAAGTCTTGTCTTAATTGATACACATAATTTAAGCCCAAAAGAAAGAAGTCTTCTCTTAATTGATACACATAATTTAAACCCAACAGAAAGAAATATTCTCTTAACTGATAGATATGATTTAAGGCCAAGAGAACGAAGGATACTCTTAACTGATACACATCCTTCAAGCCTAACAGAAAGAAGCCTTCTCTAAACTGATGCACAACATTTAAATTTAAGACCAACAAGAAGTCTTCTCTTAACTGATACACATCCTTTATGCCTAACAGAAAGATGTCATCTCTTAGCTGATATATATCGTTCAAATTTAAGCCCAACAGAAAGATGTCTACTCTTAACTGATACACATCCTTTAAGTCTAACAGAAAGAAGTCTACTCTTAACTGATACACATACTTTAAGCCCAACAAAAAGAAGTCCTCTCTTAGCTGATACACATCATTTACGCCCAACAGAAACAAATCTTCTCTTACCTGATACACATCATTTAAGCTCAACGGAAAGAACTTTTCTCTTAATTGATACACACCTTTTAATCCCACCAGAAGGAGGTATCCTCTTAACACACATACACAATACACATCTTTTTAGCACAAGAGAACGAAGTCTACTCTTAATTGATACGCATTCTTAAATCACAATAGAAAGATGTCTACACTTAACTGGTAGACATCCTTAAACCCATCAGATAGAAGTCTTCACCTAATTGATACACATCCTTTAAGCCTAACAGAAAGAACTCTGCTCTTAACTGATACACATACTTTATGCCCAACTGAAAGAATTATTCCCTTAATTGATACACATCCTTTAAGCCCAGCAGAAAGTAGTCTTCTCTTAACTGATACACATCATTCAAATTTAAACCCACCATCATTTCTGCCTAACAGAAAGCTGTCTATCCTTAACTGTTACACATCTTTTTAGCCAACAGTAAGAAGTATTCTCTTAATTCATACACACCATTTAAATTTAAACCCAACAGAAAGAAGTCTTCTCTCAACTGATACACATCCTTTACGCCTAACAGAAAGAAGTCTTCTCATAATTGATACACAACCTTAAATCCCAATAGAAAGAAGTCTACTTTTAACTGGTAAACATCCTTAAACCATTCAGAAAGAAGTCTTCTCCTAATTGATACACTTCCTTTAAGCCCAGCAGAAAGTAGTCTTCTCTTAACTGATACACATCATTTAAATTTAAACCCACTTGAAAGAAGTCTTCTCTTAATTGATAGACATAATTCCTGCCTAACAGAAAGCAGTCTACCCTTAACTGTTACACATCCTTTTAGCCAACAGTAAGAAGTCTTCTCTTAATTCATACACATCATTTAAATTTAAACCCAACAGAGAGAAGTCTTCTCTTATTTGATAAACATCCTTTAAGCCCAACAGAAAGAAGTCTTTTCTCAACTGATACACATCAGTTACATTTAAGCCCCACAGAAAGAAGGCTTCTCTTAACCGATACACATCCTGTAAGCCCAACAGAAGGAACTCTTTTCTTAACTGTCACACATCCTTTAAGCCCAACAGAAAGAAGTTTTCTTTTAACTGATACACATCTTTAACCCCAACAGAAACAGGTCTTCTCTTATCTGATACACATCCTTTAAGCCCAACAGAAAGAACATTTCTCTTAATTGATACACATCCTTTACGCCCAACAGAAAGAAGTCTTCTCCAAACTGATACCGATCGTTTACGCCCAACAGAAAGAAGTCTTTTCTTAACTGTTACACATCCTTTAAGCCTAACAAAAAGAAGTCTACCCTTAACTGATACACACCATTTAAGTACAACAGAAAGAAGTCTTCACTTAATTGATAGACATCATTTAAATTTAAACACAACAGAACGAAGTCTTCTCTTAACTGATACACATCCTTTCAGCCTATCAGAAAGAATTCTACCCTTAACTGATACACATCCTTTCAGCCCAACAGAAAGAGGTCTCCTCTTAACTGATAAACATCCTTTAAGCCCAAGAGAAAGAAGTTTTCTCTTAAGTGACACACATCATTTAAATTTTAACCCAAGAGAAAGTGGTTTTCTGTTAACTGATACACTTCCTTTAAGCCCAACAGACGAAGTCTACTCTTAACTGATACGCATACTTTATGCCCAATAGAAAGGAATAATATCTTAATTGATACACATCCTTTAAGCCCAGCAGAAAGAAGTCTTCTCTTAACTGATACACATCATTCAAATTTATACCCACCTGAAAGAAGTCTTCTCTTAATTGATAGACATCCTTTCAGCCTATCAGAAAGAATTCTACCCTTAACTGTTACACATACTTTAAGCCCAACAGAATGATGTCTTCTCTTAACTGATACACATCCTTTAAGCCCAACAGAAAGAAGTCTTCTTTTAACTGATACTCATTATTTAAGCCTAAATGAAGGAATTCTTCTCTTATCTGATACACATCTTTCAGACCAACAGAAACAAGTCTTCTCTTAACTGATAGACATCCTTTAAACCTAACAGAAAGAAGTCTACTCTTAACTGATACACATCCTTTAAGCCCAACAGAAAGAAGTCTTCTTTTAACTGATACTCATTATTTAAGCCTAAATGAAGGAAGTCTTCTCTTAACTGATACACATCTTTCAGACCAACAGAAACAAGTCTTCTCTTAACTGATAGACATCCTTTAAACCTAACAGAAAGAAGTCTACTCTTAACTGATACACATCCTTTAAGCCCAACAGAAAGAAGTCTTCTTTTAACTGATACTCATTATTTAAGCCTAAATGAAGGAAGTCTTCTCTTAACTGATACACATCTTTCAGACCAACAGAAACAAGTCTTCTCTTAACTGATAGACATCCTTTAAACCTAACAGAAAGAAGTCTACTCTTAACTGATACACATCCTTTAAGCCCAACAGAAAGAAGTCTTCTTTTAACTGATACTCATTATTTAAGCCTAAATGAAGGAAGTCTTCTCTTAACTGATACACATCTTTCAGACCAACAGAAACAAGTCTTCTCTTAACTGATAGACATCCTTTAAACCTAACAGAAAGAAGTCTACTCTTAACTGATACACATCCTTTAAGCCCAACAGAAAGAAGTCTTCTTTTAACTGATACTCATTATTTAAGCCTAAATGAAGGAAGTCTTCTCTTAACTGATACACATCTTTCAGACCAACAGAAACAAGTCTTCTCTTAACTGATAGACATCCTTTAAACCTAACAGAAAGAAGTCTACTCTTAACTGATACACATCCTTTAATCCCAACAGAAAGATGTCTTCTCTTCACTGATACACATGCTTTATGCCCAACAGAAAGAAGCCTTCTCTTAACTGATACACATCATTTAAATTTAAGCCCAACAGAAAGAAGTCTTCTCTTAACTAATACTCATCCTTACAGCCTAACTGATAGAAGTATTCTCTTAACAGTCCTAACAATTATTGGATGTAGACTTAAAATTTAAATTAAATTTAGCAATTAGTTGGGAACTGTATTTCTTCTGTTCCTTTTGCTAAGCACGATCAAGTGTCTATCCTTTGCCATAGATGTTATTCTGGAACTCCTTGATCTTTTTCTGTGAAGATTTTAGCCGGTTTCTTCAAATCGCTGCAGGCTATTTTCTATCAGTCTGATGTTCAGAATACTCTTCTATAGATGAATATCCAGTTGAGTTTTTTTTTCAATACTATAGTGTTTAGTATGACCGTTTTGATTCAACGCAATGGTCATATCACTAGACCAACGGGCCTCATTGATGAAGAAGTAACTGAATAGGCTCGATATATCGCTGTTACTCACACATTCCGTGGTGATATTCATTGAAGTACTCATCACCTAACGGGTTGTGACCCAAGAACAACGTCTTTCCTTTTCCCTTAGCTGCGCCATCGCAGAACATTAACTGGGTCAAGGAAGGATATACTAGTGATAGAATTTTGAGGAATTAGAATAATCAATATAGTAATTCATCAACATATATATATATATATATATATATATATATATATATATATATATATATATATATATATATATATATATATATATAATAAAATATATTTTTAAGGTATGCTATATTTATGGGAAAAGTGCTCAATATCAAAGATAGAAGGCGTGTAAATACAAAAGTGAACACCTGAGCTCGACACCAAACGGCGACAGTCAGTTTCATGCTTCAACACAATTTTCAAGTCAAAAGGAGACATTGATAGAAAAACAGTGAGACAAGCTTGGAAATGCTTTTCTTACTTTGTGAGACAAAGAAGACGCTGGAAAAATGTTCGGTTCTCTGTACCGTTTCTATAAGTACCCGACACCTTCTGTTATCCACTACCTTTATAAGAGCCAGATCTGGCCGAAAATGGAGCACTGCTACCATATATGGACAGGAGGTGCCCAGTTTTCACTTTCTAGTTTCCACAGAATCCAGAAGCGTCTCCATGACCTTGTGGGTGACTGTTGTGGCCCGTTAGTGGCCAGAACGTAAGACATGGAAAGAAAAAGGTAGGTTGAACAAGTGTATTGAAATAACAGAACATATATACAAAATAAGAGTGTTTTTTAGTCAGCAGATAGAAGTGTCCGTCCGAACTGTCAAGTTACACTGCGCCCCGACTGCCTCGTCTGCAGGTTAGTATTTATGAAGGAGGAAGAGTTCATTCTAATGTAGATAGGTCACCATAACAGTGACGTATTATTTTCTGCCCTGCAAACACTTTTCCACACAGACGTAACATCGCAATTCTCTCTCTGCTCTGTTACTGTTTTCATAGAAAATGGTCAGACGAACTAGATTCCTTAGTTCTCCCAATTCCAACCTTTATGGCTAAGATCCGCCATGCGACGCACATATTGTGGCGACCGTATCCCATTGTAAGTTCCACCTGAGCAGCTTCTTCTTACGAAGAGCTGCTTTGTGGAATCGACACCGAAGAAGATACTTCCTCGATCCATACAATCTTAGCCATTTCAAGTTTAGGGTTAACCGTTATCTTCCCCACATATCCGCGTAAACAGTGCCTCTGTAATCCGCCACCTCAAGCTCTTGGAACTTGTACAGTGGGAACAGTGAACGGGAAAAGGCAACTTCTAAAAGAATTGCCACGAAAAAGGATGTGTTGAAGAATTTAGGATTTCAGACATTATCTACCCAATAAATGAGCTCGGACCATTTCCTATTTTTAAACGTTAAAAGGAGTTTGAAATTTCCAAACGATTGGGAGGTGATAACAACAGAACGATAATGTAGTGACCGGGGAAGACGTGTAATGGCTACCAGCATAGAACTGAGCCGGGTTCAAATTGCAGCCTATGCAGTCACGTTCACCTTCGCACAAATTCACTTGAATCTCCCAGAGTGCTCTCTAGATTTGCGTGGGGTCAGTTTAGGAGAAAAAATATTCTGAATTCAAAACAGTGGAGAGGGCAACATGAAACCTTTACAAGAACCTTTCCAGGAAGTTACAGAAATTTATGAAAAAAAGGAAGTTATGGAGAGCCATAATCACCAACGTTGTGAAAGGACATAGAATTCTAAAAATAAGTCAATTTAAAAAATGCTTATTCGGAATAGTATGTAAGTTTCATAGTTGAAGATCAGTTAGATCGAGAAAACTTCACTATATATATATATATATATATATATATATATATATATATATATATATATATATATATATATATATATATATATATATGTATACTATTGGTATATACCTAAGATTGCCCAATTTAAATAATGCTATTCAAAGATACCGCTTCGAGTTATATTACAAGAGGTTGTATAGTCTCGCAGATTCCTGAACTGCGTTAAATCGACACTAGGTTCCTTACGTGTTGGTCATTATGCCTACCTAATGAATATAAAGAGAGGAATAGATGTCCTACCAAGATTTATTAGTGGTGGCCGCAATCTTAACAACATTAGATATGCAGATGATACAGTGTTGATAGCAGGGGCACAAACGAAAATTACAGGAACTCCTACATAAGGTAGAAAAAAAGACTAAACATCAATTCATCAATTGTAAGAAAATATATATATATATATATATATTCCATGGTTATAATTTATTACATTGGAATCGTAATTACGATCCAATTCATCAGACCTACAAATTCGCTGTCCTAGGCGTGCAGAGGTAGAGGTATATATATATATATATATATATATATATATATATATATATATATATATATATATATATATATATATATATATATATAAGCGATCTTCAGACCAAGTGAAACAGTCCAGAATGCCAGCTACTAATTGATGGTGTCGAAATCAAGTACAAATATTTAAATATCTGGGAAGTGTTCTAACATAGGTCGGAAAATGTGAAACCGAAATCCGAAGGCGCAATGGGATAGCGAAAAATGTATTTCAAAACTAAGCTATGTATTAAGAAACAGGAAAAATTCATTAGAAACAAAGAAAAGAGTATTGAACTGTTACTTATTTATCAGTCCGCCGATATGTCAGTGAGTGCTGGACACTCTCCTCACAGCTGAACAAGAAACTTCAAGCAAGAGAAACAAAGAAAAGAGTACTGAAATGTTATGTAATATCAGTCTTCCTATATGGCAGTGAATGCTGGACAATCTCTTCGCAGATGAAGAAGAGACGAAGTAAGAGAAATGTGGTTCTACAGAAAGATGCTGTGAATACTCTGAACCGAACATACGATGAAATGTAGGAGAAAACGAAAATTAGAAAGCGACAGTTGAAAATTCTAGAGCACATAATGAGGAAAGAGGGTTTGGGAAGCGTGACACTCACAGGAGAAGTGTAAAGCAATAGAAATAAGATGAAAGAAATACGAGTCAAAAATGAATAATAATTACCAATGATTCATCTAAGCAATTAAGACAACTTAAGACTATTACGTCTATTACTATTAAGTGTAAAGCAATAGAAATAAGATGAAAGAAATACGAGTCAAAAATGAATAATAATTGCCAATGCTTCATCTAAGAAATTCAGACAACTTAAGACTATTACGTCTATTACTATTAAGTGTAAAGCAATAGAAACAAGATGAAAGAAATACGAGTCAAAAATGAATAATAATTGCCAATGCTTCATCTAAGAAATTCAGACAACTTAAGACTATTACGTCTATTACTATTAAGTGTAAAACAATAGAAATAAGATGAAAGAAATACGAGTCAAAAATGAATAATAATTGCCAATGCTTCATCTAAGATATTCAGACAACTTAAGACTATTACGTCTATTACTATTAAGTGTAAAACAATAGAAATAAGACGAAAGAAATACTAGACAAAAATGAATAATAATTGCCAATGCTTCATCAAAGAAATTAAGACAACTTAAGACTATTACGTCTATTACTATTAAGTGTAAATCAATAGAAATAAGACGAAAGATATACGAGTCAAAAATGAATAATAATTACCAATGCTTTATCTAAGAAATTCAGACGACACAAAAAATTGTTTATTATTATTAAATGTTAAGCAATAGAAATAAGATGAAAGAAATAATAGTCAAAAATTAGCAATTACCAATGCATTACACAACTAGCGTACGAGAAATAGGTTTGGCTATAAAAGAGAAGAAGGAAAACAAGAAAAACAAGAAAAATGGTCGGAGGAGAGAAAAAAGCGGGCATTTTATATAAGAAAGTGAAAGGGGGATGGATAGAAATTGTTGGAGAATAAAGGTGTAAGAGAAGAAAAAAGAAAGAGACGGAAAAAGGGTGTCAAATCACGGGAAAGGGCCAATGAAAAGGTGAGAGAAATAAGTTTATTACGAGTGTTCAAACGTTTTCAGTACAACAGCGGTTTCCCACTGTATTCAGTCTTTAGGTTTTTTAAAAAAATGTAGCGGGAAATTTTGCAAATTCTACGTATAGGTATGACTGACAGAAAGGCAAAAGCGTTAAAGAAAAAGTGTGTGTGTGTTTCTGTGTGTGTGTGTGTGAGAGAGAGAGAGAGAGAGAGAGAGAGGGAAAGTGAGAAAGGGAGAGAGTGAGAAAGAAACCGATAGACACACACACACACACACACGCACAGAGAGAGAGAGAGAGAGAGAGAAGGAGAAATTGAGAGAGATAAAAAGAAAGGTGATGGGAGATAAATAATAAACTCCAAGAAAGGAAATCTGTCAGCGTCCCCATGCATTCAGAAATCCATCGGTTTGATGCTTTTGGCACATATCATCAATGATGTATTTAGCCGAGTGTCATGAAGGGGTTTCGCGTCGTCCAACAACATACCCACTCTTCATGTTGACCCAGCTGATACTGATCGGGTATCGACTCGTGTGCTACAACTGTCAGCTACAAGTGTTCTCATAATGCGAGCAAACAGCAAAGACACCTTCTAAAACCTAAGCAAATCATTAAGAAATAAGAAAATTTCATTAGAAACAAAGAAAAGAATACTGAACTGTTACGTAATATCAGTCATCCTATATGGCAGTGAATAGTGGACAATCTCCTCAGATGAAGAAGAGACTTGAAGCAACAGAAATGTGGTTCTGAGAATATCATGGGCGAAACATATGGACAGCAACGACGACGTTTAGGAGGAAATGGAAACTAAAAACATATATATATATATATATATATATATATATATATATATATATATATATATATATATATATTCAGAATTAGGAAGCGACAGTGAGACATTTCTAGAGGACATAATGAGGAAAGAAGTGGGAGATTTGACACTCACTTGACATTTTGAAGGTAAGATGGACTGACGTAAACAACCTAACCCACCTAACGTGCCTGTATAAACGGATGGTAGAACAGGATTTAGGAGAGATAATGTTGTAACCCAGGGAAGGTTACTGAATCGAATAATCAAACGAAGGTTGGTAATGAACGATAATACTTATAACAAGAACAACACATATAAGATTCGTTAGCGGCGCGTAGAAGAAGTAGTCAACTGCTAAAAGTGAGTCAAGTGAATTCCACAATGAATCTCCAACTCTAGGATATCTACCAACCGCCCCACGCGGTCAGATATGGCACAAGGCCGAATTTAATGTGGAGTATCCGAGACCGTAGACTCAGCCAAAAATTTCCCGTAGACCCGTATAAAACGGGGTCGAGTAGCTGTTTCCCGAAACGAGATTCTGCCCTTTGACATAGCCTCGTATGGGGATCCTTTCTGCACGGTGGCAGAGAGTTTGACCAGCACAGCTGGAGATGAATCTCAAACTCTAGCATATCTATCAACCGCTCTACTCTGTCAGATGTGGCTCAAGGCCGAATTTCCATGTGGGGTATCCGAGACCGTAGGCTCGGCCAAAAATTCCCCGTAGACCCCGTATAAAACCGGGTCGGGTAGGTGTTTCCCGAGACGAGACTCTGCCCTTCGACATAGTCTCGTCTGGGGATCCTCTCTGCCTGGAGGCGGAGAGTTTGACCATCACAGCTAGATACGAATCTCCAGCTATAGACTACGTACATTATTCACTACTTTATGGGAATGGGGGCATACCTATTATCGTCTGTAGGTATGCTACAACAGATAACAAAAAACAAAAATTACTAAGAGCTACAAAAGACAGGAAGTTGTGGAGAGTTATGATTGCCAACGCCCTGAAGGGACACGACACACACAATAAGAAGAATAGTTTCTCAGATTCTTCCAGTTTCACAATTTACAGGTGAACCTCCTTAAGTATTGATTTGTGTTCATCTATCAGTGTCCGTCTTCCTGTCTGTATTTCCATTCTGGTTTTGTATTTTTTCCATGTTTACTGGAGTATGTGTTTCCTTTTTTTATGATTCTGTATCTTTGGATGTGTATGTATATTTTTTGGATCGCTTTGTTTATTGCATGTGATTGTGTACGGTTCAGTGTTTCTGTTTCAGTGTCTGTGTGTTTCTATGTTTCCACAGCAACGTCTCATTTTTTTGTGTGTGCGTGTGTATTTTTCTATGTGTGAATTTAGGTTTATTAATGCTTATTGATGTATGTTAAATTGATTGAATTTTTTACGGCTTATCAACCTTTTACACGTTATTTAAGACCAGAAAATATTTCTAGATTGTAAGAATATTTTGGAGGTAATAATAATTTATTGATACAAGTGTAGTCCCCTCTCCGCCGCGTCGATCTTCAGGGTTCTCAGACCACCGCGGTGATCATCTACCTGACTCCTCACTCGTTAACGCGTTGCTCGTTTGTCGCTGGTATTGTGATGATGTGCACGGTTCAAATTGATCTAGCTGCTTTTCGTCTGCTTCACGTCCATTCACTCCTCAGTCACGTTATGATCACGTTTTTGATCCCAGAGGATGAAGAGATCGCTGGTGAAGCAAACCGAAGTGAAGAACAGGTCGACAGCGAGGAGATACTGAAAAAAAGAATTCTTTGGAATAATGAAGTAAATTGGGTTAAAAATGTGACAACGATTTGGTTTATATATGATTTGTTGTACACAACGGTTTTAATTTTTCCCACTTCTGCTATAATCAAATGGCACTGGGATCCCCTTTTGGAGTTTACTGTCTGTATTAGTAGTAATTTAAATTTCTAAGTTCTAGTCTTCAGGGTTGGCACAAAGTCTTGATTATGAGGATTCGGTGAACGATGTAGATTCCAGTAGCAGTAGTGGGGACTCTTCATTTGTTATTCAAACCTTCAGCTTATATGGAGTCTTGCGTCTGGCAAGTGTGGGGTTGACCAGGGTCTGGGGTTCGGTTATCTCCCACCTTTAGCATCAAACTTTTTCTAAAATCCCGTATTTTCAAAATATGTTTACTCGTGTAATTTTCAAAATTTAGAGGTTGTCAAGCTCTCCTTTTGAGGTTTTCCAGAGGAATCAATCCACCACTTAACTCCAACTCTCTTCGCTTCTCATCACGCACCATCGCTCCATATAGGTGCTGATAATCTCTCTCCCCCCTTTCTCACCTTCTCAGCATCCAACTTCAACCCACTCCAAGGGTTGGTACAACTGCCTTTGTGACGAAAATAAGTTTTTTGAATGCGTAGGCGAAAAGGGGATTTCCAGTAATTAATCTTTTTATCAGCTTGTCTCACGCAGGTTGTTTTAGGTGATTTCCCAAAACTTGATTATATCTAAGATAATCGGAGCCAATCTCAAGACTTGTTTTGTTCACTTTCAGTCGTCATGGGTGTGGCAGAAAAGTAAAGTAAGTCTCTGTTTATGCGTTTCTTGGTCAATCAGGCTGTACATCCTGTTGTCTATGGTCACTTCAGGGCTAGTAATTATTTATCTTTATCAGCTTGTCACCAAAATAATCCTAAATAATGTGGGTCATAAAAATTTTCATGAATGTCACAGAAATTAAAATGAACGAACCCGTCTCGAATCTTAAGCGTTAATCTTTATTTGTGTAGGAATATTTTTCTTCTGGGTAACCGAATCAAACCAGATGCTTTACTAGCTCTTTGTCCAGGGAAAAATTCGTTGATATTTGGTTGACTATCGATTTTCTTTATCGACAACATATTTTTTCTATTTTCCAGGACCGACATCTTCGATGATACATTAATTGTCTCTTTTTTTATCGACGGGAAGTGGGGAAGGACTGGTAGTCAAACTTACTGAAAATTAGTTACTAGTTAAATTTGGGTTCGATTCTCCTTGGAACTGCTTAACTTTTCGATCCACTTTTCTGCGAATTTCAAAAATTGTCACTCAGTAGGCTCTTTCAACTTCCTTTTTCTTTCTTTCATTTTTTTTGTTGTTTGATTAACTCCTTGAGGTCCAAGTCTCATACAAGTAGTACTAATTGACCCATAGCTGGTGTGGAGAACAGGTGAGTTCATACCTTTCTAGTGGGTATTTGTGCGTAAGTGAATGTAACGAACCCGACTAGAACTGGAACTCAGCTCTCCAATTTCTAATTCTGAGGCGTTATCCAACACACCACCCGCACATCTAAGCTGACAGCACTTGGTATTCTCAAGCGGTAACCATATAGGTACTGACCAAGTTCGATGTTGCTTAAGTTTGCTGATCCTACGAAAACCGGTGTTTCAACGCGATATAGCCGAGAAGTCACAATATCCGCACATCAAAGCTTACAGCAGCTGATGTGTCCAAGCAGTCACCCAGATAGTTTTTGACCAGTTTCGACTTTGCTTAACTTCGGTGATCGTACGAATTGGTGTTTAATCGTCGTATGGAAGTAAGCCATATCACTGGAGCATCCAATATTGCAACGTCTGGTTTTCTCAAGCGCTCATCCATCTGGATATTGAACAAGCTCGACGTTGCTTAACTTCGCTGATCGTACAAGAATCAGTGTTTCGACGTGATTTGACCGTAAGCCTTAATATTAAACTGAATGTGTTTTTCTGTTTTTCTGTCTTTGTCTTTCGCTCTCACTCTCTCTCCCTCACTATGTGTGTGCGTGTGTTTGATTAGTTGTTCCTGTGTGTGTGTGTCATTCTCTCTTTGTGTGCTGGTATATGTTTCTGTGATTTGTCATATTTATTTTTATTTGTGCGCGCGCGTGTGCGTGTGTGTGTGTAAGTGTATATGGCAGCGGTGGTAAGAAGTGGGGGCGGCAATTCTAGCTATTTAGACAACTATACTGTTTCCTCGGGGAAACAGTCTGTTAAGATCGATTTCTTGTTAACGCTCCCTCGCAAAAGAAGGAAAACTGCGCCGAGCGAAATAACATTTGAAAGTGGGCACAAAATGGAGGAAAATCTTGTGCGGTGGCGCGAAAGATTTTAATTGAACGGCGCCTTGACATTTATATTCATTACCACTTGTCTCTCTCGTATTTTACAAGCACAAAGCCGATCTTTTCAGAACCTCATTACATTACCGATCGTCACTTAACACTTAACAGCTTTAGCCGGATCTGTGGAAAAACCGGTGAACGCAAAACAACCGCCAGCCTCGTTTCAACATTCTCGCCTTACTGTTGCATTGTTGGGTTTTCTGGGAAAACAATCTAAAATTAACCTGGATATATATATATATATATATATATATATATATATATATATATATATATATATATATATATATATGGTGACCCCCAAAAACGGGAACTTTTTAACAATCCAATAAAACCAAGAGTGATGGAAGAAAAATATTTAATTCATAGTAATTGAAACCTTAAAACATGGCATTTAAAAAAAATGATAGAATTTTCATTTTTAAAAAAATACGTCCTGTAGATGGCGTCCTCCTGTACGAATGCATTCTTGAAATCTGCTGTTGAGATTCCTCACTAACTGCTGCAACATCTCAGCTGGGATACTGTAAATTTAATTCTCGTTACTAAAATGGCGAAATGTTTACTTGCTCAAGGTCACTGTCTTGCAGTGTTGCCACTTGCTCATGTATGGCAATACGCATTTAAAAAATTCCCGTTTTTTTTTGGTCACCCTGTATATATATATATAAGGGTGTTCCAATAACTTGGACCGATTTTAATGTGAATTAAGTTGAAGCGTCTAATGATTTTTTTTTCTTTTTCTCTCAGATTTGGCGTACATTTGGGCGATATTATTTTTCACACATAATTGCCATGACTTAAAAAACATGATCCGATAGAGAAATTGTTGTGGCCTTATTAGGACCAGAGATAAAGACACAAGAGAGGAATTGAGTTAAACAAATATATTAATAAAAACAGTAATACAAACATATACACACGAGAGTGTTACTGCAGGAATGTTCGGTCCGACTGTCAGAGCTGACTGCTGGAAACTTCCCTCTCCAAAAGGCAGTACCTGCTCCTATTTATAGCTGGGAGAGTTCATGCGTGCATGGGTAAATTACCATAACAGAAATAAATAAATTTTCACCAGTAACACTAATTTATTTACTGCTGACTTTGATCCGTCTTAATGAAACACCCTTATATGTAATTCGTCTTAATGAAATACCCTTTATTATGAAATGGACAATTATTTTAATATATTTTCTGTTGATATGTTATTTTTATAGATACAATTATTTATGTAAATGCTCTGTGTATAATAAACAATATTAATTACATTTACCGGCCTGAATGTCCGAGAAATTTCGTAGAGCCCTTATCCATTACACTAGACGTACATCCAAGATTACAGTACCTGGTATTTCTTAAGTGGTCACCCATCCATGTGCTGACGAAAGTCGACGTTGCTTAACTTCAGTGATCGTTTCAACGTGATGTGACTGTAAGCCGAGACGCCGACGTAACAACTTGCACGTTACAAAAATAAAGAAAATGTTCTTCCCAGCAGGATTCGAACCTACGTCCCCCCCCCTTTGTAGAAGAATTCAC
>OZ038501.1:53792798-53822798 GCA_964036315.1 Acanthosepion esculentum
GAGAAGGACAGAGCATACAACGGTCGAAATGTTGTGATAAATATGTCAACAAAGATGAGAATGATAATCCGAGCAATTTAAATAGTGTACATAATACCTCATCTCAAAATTAGACACATTTAAAAGATATATATAAATATATATGAATATATATAAATATATAAATGTATATAAATACATGTGAATATATAAATATATACAAATATGTATGAATATATAAATATATATAAATATATCAATATATATAAATATATATCAATATATAAATGTATATAAATATATATGAATATATAAATATATATAAATATATATAAATATATATGAATATATATAAATATATATGAATATATAAATGTACATAAATATATATGAATATATAAATATATATATAAATATATATAAATATATAAATGTATATAAATATATATAAATATATAAATGTATATAAATATATATGAATATATAAATGTATATAAATATATATGAATACATAAATATATATAAATATATATGAATATATAAATGTATATATTATATATGAATATATAAATATATATAAATATATATAAATATATAAATGTATATATATATATATATGAATATATAACTGTATATAAATATATCAATATATATAAATATATATAAATATATAAATGTATATAAATATATATAAATATATAAATGTATATAAATATATATGAATATATAAATATATATGAATATATAAATGTATATAAATATATATGAATATATAAATATATATAAATATATATAAATATATAAATGTATATAAATATAAATATATAAATGTATATAAATATATATGAATATATAAATATTTATAAATATATATGAATATATAAATATATATAAATATATAAATATATATAAATATATAACTGTATATAAATATATATGAATATATAAATATATATAAACGTATATAAACATATATGAATATATAAATATCTATAAATATATATGAATATATAAATATATATAAATATATAAATGTATATAAATATATATAAATATATAGATGTATATAAATATATATAAATATATAAACAAATAAAATAAATAACAACAATAATAACGTTTACTCATTTTCGCTTCTTCGGCATTAAATTACCTCACCTAGCGTCTGCCATAGTTTACGTTGCCTTTCACAGTTACTTTGAAGAGTATTTATAATCATTCTTAAAAGAAAAAAAATACCTGAAAATCTAGCGATATTTTTATTTCTGTGTATAAATACTTGTTGCAAATGAAATTCTTACATTTACCTTGATAAAGTCCATCAGAGAATGAAACGCATCGCTAAGAACAATTTTCCTTTTGTTTTTATTTCTAAAAATTTAAAATGGTGACAATTTACCCATCGCATCCTGTATATAAGATAAAAGGAGTTAAAAGTGCTCAATATCTGAGCGCATGTAACTATAAAAGTGGACGTTGACGTCAACACCGAGCGGTGACAGTCTGTTTCATGCTTGAATACAAACTTCAGGTCTGGTGAAAAGAGGCTGAGAAAAAAAGGAGGAAAGAAATACTAATAGATTGATAGATAGATCGATAGATAGATAAGAACAGATTGGTAAATAAATAAATAAATAAAGACGGAAGGAAAGAAAGAAACCCAGTAAATAGGTAGATAGATAGGAACAGATCGAGAAAAAAAGATGAAAGAAAAACTAATAGATCGATAGATAGAGAGATAGATAAGAATAGATTGATAAAGAAAGAAAGGCCAGTAGATAGGTAATAGATAGGAACAGATCGAGAAAAAAAGGATGAAAGAAAGACTAATATATATATATATATATATATATATATATATATAGAGAGAGAGAGAGAGAGAGAGAGATAGATAGATAGATAGATATATAGATAAGAATAGATTGAAAAGAAAGGCCAGTAAATAGGTAGATAGATGGGAACAGATTGAGAAAAAAAGGATGATAGATAGATAGGTAGATAGAGAACGGAATGAAAATGAAAGAAAGAAAGAAAGGAGAAAGAAAGAAAGAAAGAAAGAAAGAAAGAACTAAGCATGAAAACAGACTTGGATAATTAGCTCGATAACATCTAACAGCCTCAATTTGATGTAAAAACTCCCAACAGCAACTTGTCCACAATGTTGAGGAAACCTTAGAAATGTCTTTGAACTTTCCCCAACTTATGTTACAAGTGAGTAAATTCAGTAGCCAAGAAAATGTGTGCCACATGATATTAATCAAAGAACAGTCTTGTTCCACACAGAAAAAAAAATTGACACGATAGTAACTGGGAATGAAAAATAGTTCTGTTCAACAATACGTTGGGTAGTGTAAATGAAGCAGAAAAAAGAAGTTTTTTTGAATTAAGGAAGTCGGCTGGTGATTTTGTCCCGTTAGATGACACCAACAATCCACCAGTCCAAAAATATGATGTGTAAGCTGGTGTGGGATGTTCTTCCACACCCTGCGTCATTTTATTCACTTCAGGCCAGACGCCTTCTCTGATTAGCAATTCCGGATTTTGAAAACGCCTGTAAGAATTCATCGAATTAAAAACGCAATAGTTCTTAATAGAATGAAAAACGTTCTTTCCTAAATAATAATAGAGGTAATTATATATATATATATATATATATATATATATATATATATATATATATTGGACTCTCCCGTCGTATTCGATGTATGAGGGTCAAGCCGCTCAGTACCTAGGAATCGACAGCCCAGACTTCAGCACATATGATTTGATTATCGTGGTGAAAGCTTTATGCGGAACCAACCACACTTATTGAAGGGCCAAATACAGAAACCTGGTGCACTCTGTGCCACAAGGTCCTCAAACGACCCTCCGCAGGTTTTGAATTCACAGTTGTCCTTCTCCTAGACCAGTTGCCATCCAAGGCTAAAGAACCCAGTCTGTCCTGCTATTTACCCATAGCTGGAGGGACAAGAGGACTAATACCTTTCCCAAGGGTATTAGCACGTAAGTGAAATTAATATACAGGGTCTCCATAAAGTTCGTGTGCACTTTAAAGTTATAAATTTTTTAAAGTGCACACGAACTTTATGGACACCCTGTATATATTACCGTAAGGTTCACGTTGTACAAGGTCCAGGGGCACTCGACGTAGAGGGTTGCTTTAAGGGTATTTTATACTCATAGGAGTGGAAGATAACGGTTAACTCTAGACATGAACAGGATTGTAGCGACCAGAGAAATACCCCCTTGTGATCCTGTTCCACATAGCAGCGGTTTGCGGGAAGAGCCTGTTCGAGTGGAACTTACTTTTCAGCGATGGAGTGCTGAGTGAATACGGGTGGTATGCTACAATATAAATGGCATGGCGGGGCCTAGCCGTAACGATTAGACCTGGCGGAACCAAGAAGTAGAGATAGAGCAGTGAGAGGCTCGCCACCTATATTCTGAGCGCGCTCGCTCGCGAGAGATGTCGCAGGGTGGAAAATAATTTGTCACTCGGCGGTTATTATTACTATTAAGTGTAAATCAATAGAAATAAGACGAAAGATATACGAGTCAAAAATGAATAATAATCGCCAATGCTTTATCTAAGAAATTCAGACGACACAAAAAATTGTTTATTACTATTAAATGTTAAGCAATAGAAATAAGATGAAAGAAATAATAGTCAAAAATTAGCAATTACCAATGCATTACACAACTAGCGTACGAGAAATAGGTTTGGCTATAAAAGAGAAGAAGGAAAACAAGAAAAACAAGAAAAATGGTCGGAGGAGAGAAAAAAGCGGGCATTTTATATAAGAAAGTGAAAGGGGGATGGATAGAAATTGTTGGAGAATAAAGGTGTAAGTGAAGAAAAAAGAAAGAGACGGAAAAAGGGTGTCAAATCACGGGAAAGGGCCAATGAAAAGGTGAGAGAAATAAGTTTATTACGAGTGTTCAAACGTTTTCAGTACAACAGCGGTTTCCCACTGTATTCAGTCTTTAGGTTGTTTTTAAAAAGGTGGCGGGAAATTTTGAAAATTCTACGTATAAGTATGACTGACGGAAAAGCAAAAGCGTTAAAGGAAAAATGTGTGTGTGTGAGAGAGAGAAAGAGAGAGAGAGAGGGAAAGTGAGAAAAGGAGAGCGAGAGAAAGTGAGAGCAACTGAGAAAGAAAGCGATAGAGACACACAGAAACAGAGAGAGAGAGAGAGAGAGAGAGAGGGGGGGTTGGAGGGTGGAAAATAATTCATTACTCGGCGACGCTTTTGAACTCTATCAAGACTGAAAGTGAGGAATGGGCAGCTCCTACCCAAATATGACAACACTATTCCATTTTCGGCCTGATTTGACTCTCATGAAGGTAGAGGATAGCATGAGGAGTCAGATATTATTGCGGCATTACACGGTGCTGATCATTTTAATTGATATCTGGGTTTTCTTTAATCTCCATGGTTCACTATAGGCATTAGTATATCTGCGATAAAGTTATATAATTTTAACGCGACGAAAATGAGGAATGGAATAACGCAAAGAGATGAACTTCAGAAATAAGTTAGACATGAAAAAATAATATATAAAACGTTGGTGCACATGGGGTGTATTGTCAGTAGTATACCTTTGCAGCGAAGCAGTCGACCCTGTTTTACTCAGGTGAATTGGGATTCGGAACTGTACTGGTTCACGGCCTACATCCAAATCTCACACACCAAGAAGTCACATGGGCACTGCGACGGCCACCCCCCAGTCAACGGCAAAGACCTGTCGGCTAAACTCTGTGAGGATAGTCGGAAGAGTTTACCAACTCTACCGGTGAAGGGGAACGCTTCTCCCCAACCCGCCTGTACCAAACAGGCATCGGTCAGCCGCCAGCCTGGGCGTAGGAGATGTGCCTCAGAGGTCAGCGGCCTTACCAGTGGGCGGAGAAACTTCTGAGATGAGTGACGGGTAACCCAAGCATCACTGGTGCAAAAGGAAACGGCAAGCCATTGCGCTGTTTGTATCATTAATGTCACCCTGGACCAGAATTACAACGGAATTAGGGGGAGGGGTGACCACAGCGGCACAAAATGCGCCAACTGAATAAATGATTAGGGCACATACGTGAGTCAGACTAACATAAATTATATATATATATATATATATATATATATATATATATATATATATATATAATAGTTGGCCACTCGTATTCAAGGATACCCGTCTATTAAGGCGGCTAGCCAATCCCTATTTCAGATGCTCGCTCAGGCACATTTGTGTTTGTTCAACACCCACAAAGCCAACCTGTGGTTTATATTGAGCAGACGGTAGTTACAGTTTCTGTGAGAGACCGTGTTATCTAATGTGATCAACAATTTGAACAAGGTCAGCATACTCAAACCCACAGCTTTCGACGGCCCCTAAGTGTTCTGTCTACCCAATTTCATTCACAAGGCTTCAGTCAGCCCGTGGTATGGTTTTCAGGAACTTTCCAAAGGTGCCGGGATCGTCCCCCTCCATACCGATAACATATATATATATATATATATATATATATATATATATATATATATATATATATATATATATATAAAGTGCCACAAAAGTCTGTTTCACGATTAACACAATCGTCTGTGTGTTGACTTCATTGTCCATTTTTATATTTACATACGCTTTATCCTTTATGTTGAGAATTTTAACCTATAACTATAACATTCCTCAATATATATATATATATTAATTGATTTAAAATATGGTTTTATCGTTACACAGTGATAACCATGTTTCGAAAATGGAAGACAAAGCCTTTGAATTCAATTTTGTTACCAAATTAAAGACATTAGTTCCATTTCCTCGTTATCGAAAATCTTGTCACCTAGTACACGGATATTACAGAAGAAGAAAAGAACATTATTTTAAATGCGAAGAAATCGGTACTGATTCATAAAGGTGAGCAATGGATAAAGAATTCATTTGACCACTTTGACATCACAATGGGATCACTAGACTCAGCTGAGTCTTCTGATCTCATAGGTGTTTTTATATTATACAACCTTACAGCGCACTGTGATATTGATTCAACAGACATTGGTTTATACAGAGACGATGGTCTTATGGTTATTAGTAACTCTACTAACTTCAAAATAGATAAAATTAGAAAGGTATTATATAAAGAATTTAAAAGCATGGGTTTAAAAATTACCGTCAGCACTAAATTAAAAAAAGTTAACTTCCTTGATATAACATTAGATTTAAAGAAAAATACATACACATCTTATAAAAAGCTCAATACCAATCCTTTATATATACACCCTAAATCAAATCACCCCTCATCTATAATTAAACATATACCTTTATCTATCCGAAAAAGAATTAGTACAAATTCAGCAAATGTGAAGATTTTCGATGAACATATTAATTTCTTTAATAAAGCTCTAAAAGATAGTGGCTACAAAAACCTAAAACTAACTTATATTAAAAATGAAAATGGTAATCATAGAAAAAACAGAAGCAGGAAAATAATTTGGTATACACCCCCATACAACCAAATGGTAAAAAACAAATTGGGTCAAAAATTCCTCGCATTAATAGTCAAGCATTTCCCCAGTGAAAGTAAACTAAGTACTATTTTCAATAAAAATACACTAAAATTAAGTTATAGCTGTACTGATAACCTAGAAAAAATTATTAAGAAACATAATGCTAATATCTTAAATAAACACTTATATCAGAACCAAAAAATTTTAGACAATGGAAAAATAAAAACAACAACTAATGAGAGTAAACAAAAATTATGTAATTGTAGAAACCCTCAAAACTGTCCCCTACAAAATAAATGTTGCACGGAATCATTAGTATACCAATGCAATATATCTTCTATTGAAAACCCTGAAAACATAAAAATATATATAGGTTGCACTAGCCATGAGTTAAAAAAAAAGGTTCAACCAACATCAAAGTTCGTTTAGGATAAATAAATATAAAAATCAATCATCTCTCTCGAAGTACTTCTGGCACCTGAAAGAATCCAATAAAACACCTACAGTAAAATGGAAGTTAATAAGAAAAGCTAGAATATGTAGGTCAATAAATGACCCATGTCCTTTGTGCATACATGAGAAACTATATATTACTAAGTTTATAAAAAATAAAAATTTACTGAATCAGAGAAATGAAATAGCTATTTTGTGCCGTCATTGTCCAAAATTTTCTTAAAATAATATTTAAAAAAAAAAAATTGACCTGATAATATGCATACTCATATTTGATGTGAATAAATAATTTTAAATACTGTAAGTAATTCTATCACATTTACTTGTTTTATAAAAAAGTATAGCTGATTAAATTTTAAAGTTAAATGTAAAAGTAGAATTTTTTAAAAATTGATTTAAAAATTGTAATTAAATAAAACGGACTTTAATCTAAACATCTTAAAATTATAATTAAATAAAACGTACTCTGAACTTAACACCTCTCTCAAAGCAATTCAAACACTTAAAAGAATCCAATAGAACACCTAAAGTTAAATTAAATTAATATAAGTTAGAATATATAGGACATTAAATGACCCATGTCCTTTGTACATACATGGGGAAATTTATATTACTAAATTTATAAAAATAAAAGTTTACTGAATTAGTGAAATAATTTAGCTATCTTTGCCGTCATTGTCATAAAGTTTACATAAAAAGAAAATAATAATAATCTGGTAATATACATACTTATACTCGATAGGAAAATATAATTTTACATACTGTAAGTAATTCTAATACATTTGCTTGGTTTTAAAAAGGAATATAGTATATTAAATATTAAAAATTAAACTTTTTTTAGAAATGTAGTTAAAATATATTCTAACCTAAACAGCCCCACAAAATCTTTAAGTATACAAATAGAAAAAATACCGTAAAATCTTTGCCGTTAAAAATATACAAAAAAAAAATAATTTACAAAATAACCCAGACGACATACATTTAGCAGATGTCAGAATGTGTTGAAAATACATCCCTACCCATCCTTAAACATAACCCCGCTTTCGAATGTAACTATTAACTGATACAATGAAAATTAAAAAATTGAATACCCTACCACCCCTTGTCTAGTTGAATGGATTTCTCGGTATCCTTGGAAACACTCAATCTTTGCCGTGCCTTTAAAACCGTAGATATAAAAAAATAAGTTACTCCAAAATTCGCTTGACGAGGAAATGGAACTAATGTCTTTAATTTGGTAACAAAATTGAATTCAAAGGCTTTGGCTTCCATTTTCGAAACATGGTCATCACTGTGTAGCGATAAAAAACATATTTTAAATCAATTAATATAAAATATTAATGCTCTGTAAATTTACATTGAGCACTATTGTGTAAAAATAAAAATATCTATAAGAACACCGGATTTTATATCTTACTGTTCTTTCCTTTATATATATATATATATATATATATATATATATATATATATATATATATATATATATATATATATAAATTGATTATATTGGTGAAGGCTTTATGCACAACCAACCACAATTTTTGAGGTGCGGAATACAGAGATTTGGTGCACTACGTGCCACAAGGTTCCCAAACGACCCTCCGCAGTTTTTGAATTCAGAATTGTCCTTCTCCTAGAACATTTGCCATCCAAATATTTACTCATAACTGGAGGAAGAAGACGAGGATTAATGCCTTTCCCAAGGTTATTAGCACGTAAGAATTCGACTGGAATTCGAACTCGGCCCTCTGACTCCTCAATCCGCTACTCTATCTACTACTCTACCGTGCCTCTTTTCCGATTTCTATCTATATATCTATATGTATGCGCGGTATTTATTGGAAAGCGCTCAATATCGGCGATAGAGCTAACGTACTCAGTTGTAGTGATGTGAGTTTGTGATCCGGTGTTTCACGTTCTCTGCGATCGTCAGACAAAGTGATTTATTTTTAAAATGTTGGATCTATTTATGTCAGTCTCTGTTTGGTGATGTTTGATGGTAGTGGGAGGAAAAATTCTCCTCTGTGTCCGTTTCGAGATGTCACTCATACATACGCAGTCATACATACATGCAGGTGTACGTATTGTAGTTCACACAAACATATACATATATGAACAGTGTGGGACTGGGCGCAGACGTGTGCCCGAGTGCGTATACATACGCAACTGTGGTTGTCTACGGTGCTGAAGAGAATGATCCCACTCACTACCATCAAACATCACCAAACTTAATCAAACAGAGACTGACATAAATGGATCCAAAATTATATATATATATATATATATATATATATATATATATAATGGGGGGAGAAATATTCGTACACATACAAATTTTTAATTTATTGTACACAACAAATGAATAAACAAGTTTTTCATGTAATTAACTGTACACAGATGCATAATAACTAAATATGGATTGAAAACAGAAAAAAAACTTGATTTAATAGAAATAAATCTCATTTTAATGGGTGAAAAAAGTATTCGTACAATTCAAATTTCAGATTTAAAATTTTTTAAATTGCTTTAATACTCTAGATTATTTTAATTGGAATATTCTAGAATGTTCAAATAATGTTATTCTAGAATGTTCAAATAGTAGTTATTTTTAACCGAAAATGTACAAACAGAACATTCTGTAATTGATTTTCGTGCAAGAAGGTTATCATCATGGCAAGAGGTAAAGAATTGACAAATTTGCAAAAAGAATTGATTGTTAAGCTCCGGAAAGAATGTAAAATTTTCAGGAAAATTTCAGACAACCTGAATATTCCATTTATTACCAATAGTTCATTCATTGCTAGGTATAAAAAAACACAAAAATGTTGAAAACCAAAGAAGAACAAGTGCTCTACGGAAGATTTCTTCAAGATCTTCGAGGAAATTAATGCTGCAAATTAAATAAAATCCAATGGCTACACGTCAAGAGTTGCAGGATCATTTGCTTTCATCAGAAATCTGAGTCACTAAACGGACAATCAGCAATGAAATTCATAGGAACAATCTAAAGTCATGCTCCCCTCGGAAAACTCCACTGTTATTGAAAAGACACAAAGATGCCAGGTTGAAATTCGTTCGTGAACATACGGATAAAGAAAAATCATATTGGGAAAGCGTATTATGGACAGACAAAACCAAAATTGAATTTGGACGTAATTCTAGAAATCATGTATGGAGGAAAGATGGTGATGCCTTCAAACAAAAGAACACAATTCCAACAGTGAAATTTGGCGGTGGCAGCATCATGGTTTGGGGATGTTTTTCTGCAAAAGGTACTGGCAACATATCAGTAATAGATGGTAGAATGAATGCCGCAGCATATCAAAATATTTTGGAAGCAAATTTAATGATTTCGGTTGAAAAACTTTAACTTCCAACAAGACAATGATCCTAAGCACACTGCAAAATCTATAAAGAAATGGCTTTCTGAAAATAATTTAAATATCCTGAAATGGCCAAATCAGTTTCCATGTAACACTGTATCCTCACACCACTGGACCCATGCACTCCACAAGACCAACTGTTGGTCCGGTATGGTCCAGTATTACAGGTTAAACACAAGGCTCCGATTCCCAATGTCAACTAGAAGCCACCCTCCAACCACGTTGTGATTGTTTTGATCCTGGAGAGTGCTCACCAGATAGTAGAAATCCAGAAGCACTCCGTTGGTCCACCTGCGATTTCGTCGGGTGAGAATCGGGTTAACTGAGAAATAAATATAACCAAGTCGATTCGATTTTGAAACTTTTTTTATATATATATAAAAGCAAACACACAAAAAATAATTCTTGTTGCACAAGGTTGAATGTTTCTTGTATGGGAACAATAACCAGATAAACACAAATACTTCGAATAATTTCGATAAAGGAGAGATGTGGCTTTCGTTTTAACCCTTTTTGGTCTGTTCTTAATGGCACTACTACAACATTCGATGTTCTCGTTCTCAGTAGTAGTAATAGTAGTAGTTGTATTAGAAGTAGCAGGAATAGCTGTACTTAGACGTTAGCGGCGGTATTTCGCTTCTTCGCCTTCAGCTTCAGCAAAACACTGCGGACGCTTCCTTTTCAATCTCTGACGTCTCTCCACTCAGTTAGACTGCATTCGGAGACAGACGAACACAAAAACTCTCTGCCTCCTCCGGTTGGTTCGCCTCTTTATTAAGAGAACCGTGGTGACCTATCTGTTTTTCTAGTGCGAACGTATTGACATACTAACAAAGTACAACTTCACTCCTCCGAGAATAAACAATTTACTATTTCATCGATTGGTTTCCAAGGTTCACAACAAGACGCTATTATTTATCACCTCGCTATTAATTATTCTGCCGCTATTTGTAAACTACAGAGATTCTTGTTTTAAAAATAAATTCTAGATTAAAACGTCCTTGATTTTAACTTCGATTCTTATAGTGTCAAAATCCATTTCTTTTTTTTAAAGTTCCAAATTATTATTGTTCCAGGCATTTTCTATTAGTAATCTGATATCCTTTGTACACTTACAAAAAGATTGTATTTCGTGTTCGAAATGAACTTTCTGTAACATTTACATTTCAAAGTCTTTACGCCTCTCTTTCACTTGGTGTTTTCTGTTTTACAGCATATTCTCCTTTATTATCATTATTATTATTTCCGGGGTGAATACGCCCCTGCCACACCCAGATTTAAAACCAATTGAGAATCTGTGGCGGTATTTGAAGATTCAAATCCAATCAAGAGTTTCAACAAACATCCCGAATCCGAAGACCATATGCGAAGAAGAAAGGAATAAAATGCCAACTAAAATTTGCAAATCATTAATTGAGAAATACAAGAAGAATTTGGTTGCTGTAGAAGTGAATAATGGCTATTAAACAAAGTGCTAAATGAAGATTATTCTTTTTTGCATTGTACGAATACTTTTTTCATCCATTAAAATGAATAAATGATATTTCTTTCTTTTAAAACAAGCTTTTTTCTGTTTTCTATGCATATTTAGTTATTGTGCATCTGCGTGCAGTTAATTATATAAAAAGTATGTATATTCATTAGTTGAAAATACAATAAATTGAAAATTTGTATGTGTACGAATATTTGTTTCTCCCACTGTATATATGTGCGTGTGTGTGTGTGTGTGTTAATATATGTGTGTGTGTTAGTATGTGTGTGTGTGTGTGTGTTTGTTTGTTTGTGTGTGTGTATGTGTGCGTGTTTGTGTAAGAAGGAAGGAATTGTATAAAAATGTCTTAAATATAACGTATCTAAAAGCGGCAAAATACAGCCATGTGGTACCTTTTTGTATTCTCTTCAGAACGCCTTTGATTTGTATTGTCTCTCGTTGGTAGACAAGCAGCAACTGTCTAGCCTCGCCAACGACCTATCACGTGGGCAACAAAACAAGGGCCCCCTAAGATATCAATAATTGTTTTCCTGTTCAAAAGGAGATAATTGCCTTCTGCATTCCTACAATTTGTTAAAAGAAATAATGGAAACATTTGCAAATGCAACCGCATATGAATTGATCATAATGAGTGATTATGTTTTATTATACGAGCGAAATTATTATTAAATGATCACTTTTGACATATGGATAAAGAATATAAGGGTGCGGCAGAAATATCTCCCACATATAACTCCCAGAAATACCTCCCACTTAATGGTAAGGCATTAGCTGGATGAAAACACCATTGACACTGATGTCTTACCATTATGTTGGAGGTATTTCTGCCAACACCTGTATAATTATTTAAGAAAAAAAGAAAGAAAGAAAGAAAGAAAGGGTGCCGAATATTAGCATTCAAAACTTTTGTTCACACACCGAACAATGGAACATTTAGAAAATATATCCAAGAGGCGTTTTAAAAATTCTAAGCCTTGCCCAGAAGGACGTGGAGAAGAGAAGACAGTTTTTCACTATTTTTCAATATAGTCCTTGCCATCAATGCGCTTGGTCCAACAATGCTTAAGCATTGCAATCCCACTAAAGAAGAAGGCGGCGTTCTGGTCCTCCAAAAACTTCCCCACGGCACATATGGTCTCATCATAGTTTCCAAAATGGCGATCATGCAGGTGTGACTTGAGTTTAGGATACAGGAAGAAGTCAGATGGAGATAAGTCTGGTGACTAAGTCGGATGGGGTAGCAATTCAAAGCCACAATTGACTGATTCAGCTACTGCAACCTGAACAATGTGAATGGGCATGTTATTCTAGAGCAAGATCACACCTGCCCTCAGCTTCCCTCTGCGTTTCGACTTCATTGCTTCCTTCAGTTGTCTTAATTCTGATACATAGTTTTTCCTTTTTCCAGATAGTCTATCAAGATTATCTCTTCAGTATCCCCCAAACCAGAAACCAACAGACACTGCCTACTTAAACGTCTTCGGGAGTGGAGAACCAGAATATTTCTAATATTTGCTTTGAATCCTTGATTCGGGTTCGAAGTGGTGAATCCAGGTTTCATCGAGTTATTAATCTGCGGTGGAAATTTTCACTGTCAGCCTAGAAGCGAGTCAGAAGTCTCCTAGAAATGTTAATCCTTTTCAGCTTGTGGTGTGAGCATTCATAGGATCCATCTTACAGACAGTTAGAAGATCTCAGTTAAAACAGTATGGACTGAACCAGAACTGATGCCTATGAGGACTTAGCTGGACAGTAAGACATCTGTCATCCAAAACCATACAGTGAGTGGCATCAACATGTTCATCAATGATTGAGTGTTTGGGACGATCTGACCCAAGGTCATATTTTGTGCTGTTCCTGCCCCGCTTGAATTCCGCAGCCCACTTCTTCACAGTTGCGTTGGAAGAGAAGTCATCAGGAAATGTCTGTACAATGGCCTCATGGATTTCCTTGAGTGTCATACCTTTCTTTTGTAGATACTTTATGCGGCCCAGGCACCTGTTTTGTCCAATTTTAGATTTGTCGCACAAATCTCACCTTTGTAGTTTTTCTAGTTTTGTAAAAAGTGGTAGTGTGTTGTCACAACAAAAATGTTCAGCTATGCCTCTTCTTTCTGGGTGAGAAACTTTTTGAACGACCCTCGTATCTATCTTACACAAGAAGAAACTACCTTCTTATGTTTTTGTTTCCTGTCGAAGACCTAATTTCATTTGCCCGAAAACTGGTTTTACCGAAAGCGTTCTTTACTTCGTCGAATGGTTCATTATATCGAAAAGACAAAAACTTTGAAAAAGGAAAGGAAGATGGCGTTTATCAAGGGATTTTTTAAAATGATGAATAATTTAAAATTGTACTCGTTATTTTGACAGTTGCTTTTTGTTTTATTCATGATAGTGAAATGCCATTTATTTTCCAGATATTGATTCTGGAAAATATTCCCTAATATATTGTCATCATTATTTGATCATTTGCTGTAAAGGCAAACAAAATTAAAATATAAATAAATAAAACGATTAAAATATAAATATTTAAATTTAAATTTAAACCCATAGCTCGGGAGACAGAAGAGGTTGATTCATACCTTTCCCAAAAATATTTGCGAGTAAGTGAATATAACGACACCAACGGGGTTTTTGAACCCGGCTCTCCGATTAACAATTCCGGGTCATTATTCATTACTCCACCCGCACACCCAAGCTTACAGCACCTGGCATTCCCAACATGTCACCCATCTAGGTACGGACCAAGCTCGACGTTGCTTAAATTTGGTGATCGTATGAGAACAGGTCCTGTTAAAAATGAAAAATATTCTCACTATTGCTAAGATATCACTTGCTACCAATGCGAACCAAAGTCTTACTAATTAACCCATAGGTCGAGATGCAGAAGACGTGGATTCATACCTTTTCCAAACATATTTGCGAATAAATGAATGTAACAAATCCAACGGAACTTTTGAACTCGGCTCTCCGATTAACAATTCCGGTCCATTATTAATTACGCCACCAGCACACTCAAGCTTACAGCACCTGGCATTCCCAACACGTCACCCATCGAGGTCCCAACCAAGCTCGACGTTGCTTAACTTCGGTGATCCTACCGGAACCGGTGTTTCAACGAGATACAGCCTTAAGCCAACACTTGATATCTGGAGCGAATATGAGACGCAAGCGATGTTCAAAGCGTGGAGCCTCATTGAGTGTGCAAGCCTTCATAATGATTGGATGAATAATCAGAGTCGGATTTGTTTTTAATGCATTTACAAGTCACTGAGCTGGGTCAGGGGTGACATAAGATCATAGTATGTTCGACTCTCTATGGCACGCTTTAATTGCAGCCTTATGTCTAACTTAGCTTAGTAAATATTTGACTGAGTCTTGTGGTTAAGATTACTAGTCAAGCAGCTTGTGTCGGGGGTTCAACACTTTTCACCGCCCTTAAATAGTAGTCTTCTTATTTATCTTTAACAGTGCCATATCAAGTTAAGTCGTTGGCGACCATAACTCTCCACTGGTTCCTTATCTTTATTATCAGTGAATTTCCATGAATTCTTGGGAAAGATAGTCGAGTAGTTTCCTGTTGACTACTCCACTGTTTGAATTCCGTTATTCTTTACATAGTCTATTTGCTACCAAAGGATAGAGATCACAGTCTATCCTTCTATTTAACCCTTAGATGGACGGAGAAGAGACCGATTCACATTAGGAATTAGTGCGAATGTGAGCTCAAAAGTCTAGTACTGGATTTGAACTCGGCTCGCTCATTTCCCTTTTTGTACTATTCGCAGGTCTTTCTGTCACACTAAGCTACGAAAATATTGATATTGTCTGACTTAGTGTAGATGTGTCTCCAAAGTATGAGTTTAAAGTGAGAGATCCACGCTTACTGGTGACAAAAATTGCTGAAGACCTCCTCGGGATTTCCACTTTGGGGATACATCAATTGTCAGCGATTAATCTAGATCCCCCTCCTAAAGGAGAATTATTGCTTGGGTGGACAACCCAGCGGGTCTAACGCCTGGCTTAGAGTAGAGAGTTGGCAAGTTAGTTGGGTAGAATATTAGCTAGGTAGCTCCTTCAGTTCATATCACTTCTCTGGTCATATTTAATATCTCGAAAACCAAACTAGTGTCGTTCCGACATCACCTACTGGACCCGAAATTTTCACCGGTCACGATGATCGGATGTTCTTCAGAGGGCTCCGTGCCGTGAGCTCCTATTGGGACTTAAACTCAATCCAGACCACATTTGGAGCTCCAATAAGTACCTGACTCCTCTACCTTTACAAGAAGCAGATCAAACAGAAAATGGAGTATTGCAGCTATGTATGGGCAGATGCTGCCCAGTCTTCATTTTCCAGTTTTCATAGACTCCAAAAGCGTCTCCGCGTCCTTATTTAAGACCTGTGTCACTAAAACCATTATTATCTGTTGTAGTGTCTTCCTTCTAAAGAGTCTTTGTTCGACTCTTCCGCCTACTATAAGATTAGTAGGAGAGAAGGCCTTGTGGGGACAGTCGCATAAATTGTTCATTACTGTCAAACTCTCTGCCTTGAGCAGAGAGGAACTCGAACGAGGCATTGCCGAAGGGCAAAGTTTCGTACGAGGAGGTAGACAGGCCTTGAACCCGTTTATGCGGGTTCTAAGGGAATATTTTTGACCGAGCCTACGGGCTCGGAAAACCCACGGTAAACTAGGCCTTGTGCCACATAAATTCCTTGTGGGTGGGGGCTGTTAAATATAACAGTCGCATAGATTGTTCATCTGTCGAACTCTCTGTCTTGAGCAGAGGGGAACCCGGACGAGGCTTTGCCGAAGGGCAAAGTTTCGTCTGTGGAGGTAGACAGACCCGAACCAGCTTATGCGTGTTCTATGGGAATATTTTTGACCGAGGCTACGGGCTCGGAGAACTCGGCCTTGTGCCACATACATCCCTCGTGTTGGGGGGGGGGCTATTAAATATTAACAGTTAAATAGATTGAACGCTGGGTCAACCGACACACACTCACAAGTCGTGTAATACTCTTCTGATGTAATTACTGTTTAATATATGATATATATGTAACACTTGTTTTGTTATTTCTTTAACCATTTACTTGGTCACAATATTATCTAAAGAAAAATAATGCGTTCAAAGTATTTAAATTTCGGCATTGGATAATAAAAGATCGATATGCCTCTAGACGAAAATAACCACCCAACGGACCAGACATCCAGTGGAACACATATATACGATTCATTGCTGAAGGTGGTAGGACAATGGTTGTCCCAGAAAGTACATGACTACACCTGAAACGCTTTATGTTTACAAGAGTCAGATTAGACAAAAAAAAAAAAAAAAAAAATGGAGTATTATTTCCATATTTGGGTTGGAGCAGTTCAATCCACATTTTCCAGCTTCGATTGAGTTCACAATCGGCTACGCGGTCTTGTTGGAGATGACAGATTTTCCATTCTGCAACCTCTTTCGGCACAGGCGAAACGTCGCAAGCCGCTCCCTACATTACCGCAGTGACATATGTTTTGATGAGCTACACTTTTTAGGTCCACCAGTTCAGACGTTTATAGCTGGGACTCACCATGTTACATCCACGGAGCCGAATCACCCAGATTACCTCCGTATACCAGTTGTAAGGAAGAAGATCTACTCACTCAGACAGCTTCCACGCCCAAAGAACTCCGGCGTGGATGCTTCCCTGAACACGACAACCTTAACCTATGCAAATCAAAGGTCAGTCGTTATCTCGTTCTAACGCTCACAATATTTCTTCTCTTTTATCTTCTCTTACCTTCGCATCACACACCTCATTCGGTAACCCTCTACCTTGAGTGGCTCCTGGGCCTAGCACTGGCTGAACTTTAGTAAGAAAAAAAGAAAAGAAAACGTTTTCTATGCTTTACTCTAATTTAGATGCTTGAATTTTACCCTTCCATTTTAAACCTACTCAAACTCAAATATATTATCTGAATCCATAATGGGTGTAGATAGGTTCTCCTATCGCCCGGTTCACACTCCTACTCTGTCTTTTGAACAGAAGAAGAGGTTTATCCCTTGTTTTCTATTATTGATTGAGGTTCTGGTTCATAAACTTAAAAAAAAAAAATTGTTTCATTTATGTTTTAAAACCCAGGATCTCATTTATAAATATCAATATTTTAAGCGCTTTTATTTCCAGTGTCATAACCTGTCGTGCAAGCTATTTTTAATTCAGATCTTTAATACGGTTCTTTAGTAATCCATTTATTTAACCGAAATATTTTGAACTAGTGCTGTAATATCGTTTGGCGAAAATCTTATCGTTCTATTAGTTGCATGTTCAAGAAGCTTGCTCCCTGGCGAGGAGGCCATGTCACTGATACAAAATGGCGTCGTTGTAATCGGAGACAAAGTGAATCATTAATTCACAACGTCTGCGGTGGCAAACATCTTTCCACCGCTCGAAAATCCGATAGATCTGATGAACAGTAGTAAGCAGCTACTTCCTCTTCGCAGTGCCATGTCAGAGACTTACACGAATTAAATCTGCTCGGTTGAATCTGTTATTCATGACCGTCTTTAGAATAGAATTCTTGGCTCTGATCGAAAAGCGTTTGCCGCCCTTTTTCAACTCTGGTTATTTGTGGAGGATGTTCTTTGTTCCGCCATTTTGTTTTCGTGGTCTCTCTTTTTCTCGTTCTCTCTCTTGTTCTCTCGTTCCTTCTCTCTCTCTCTTTCTCTTGTTGACTTTTTCTTTTTGTTTTGTTTTTATTTCGATCTTTACCAAAACCGGATCAATAACACGACTTTGAGGTTTGGCAATATTCTAACACTGAACGGATAGCTTTTATTTATTTATTTTCTTCATTCTATTTTATGACTTTTTGATTTCCTTTCTCGTTCTTTTCTTTTGTCTCTTTTCATTTTTATTCTTTTTCGTTTAGTTACTTAATTTACTTTTCTTAGTCCGCTGTCCACTTCAACAGCGCCATATTGTCATCTTTCTTCCCTACCTATTTTTATGCATATATTTTATTCTTACAGGCATTTTTTTAAAAATCTGTTCTCGTTGCTATTTCTTTCTTTTTTTAATCTTTCCATGCTAATTCAGTTTTCGTTATGATATTATCTAATCCGCCATTTTTTTTCTATTTACACCATGCGTATATTTTACAGTTTTCTTTCTATTTTCTCTCCAACACGCGCCCTTTATCTTTTATTGTATTTTGAGCCAAGGATTAAAGGAGAGGTCCGTTGCTGTCTTGGATATGTGACAGAGTTTTAATTCAAAGCAATGCTATTTACCAACTATTTGACTTTCTTCAACTGGTCTCAAATATCTTTTATCAATACGTTCACTTCTAAATTGTATATTTAAAACCACACTCACTGTTACTTCCGATACTTGAACTGCTACATAATGGTAGAATTAATCCAAGTAAAAGGTTTGTCACTTAGCTGATCGATCTAATCTTCAGCATCCCGGCTCCAGAGTTTCGTAGACGGATCTGTACATCCACTTGTCAGGAGGTATCAGCAATTGACTGCACATACTTCTCCATTTTTCTTTTTTATGTAAACTTATCATTGGTGCAAGCTTTTTTAAGTTTTTTTTTATAGCATATACGTGCGTCTGTGCGATTGCGCGCGTGCAGCCATGTTCTTCATATCCAAATGTGCACATATATAAACATATATGTACTCAAACGCGCGTACAGAGACACATGCAAACTTGTGTCCGTGCTTTGCTATTAATATATGTATATAGAACAATTTTTGAAAGCTCCTGACGAGTGGACGGAGTGATTCTTGGATAATCCGTCAACGATGGAGTCGTGATGCTGAAACACCATTAATTGTGACAAAACTTTTACTTCACTTTCTCTCAATCTATCAATCTATCTATCTATCTATCTATCTATCTATCTATATATATATATATATATATATATATATATATATATATATATATATATATATATATATATATATATATATATATATATATATATATATATATATATATATATATTGTGTGTATATGTGTGTGTGTGTTTCGTACAGTTACCATTAAAATGATGCTTACGGCCATATCACGTTGAAACACAGATTCTCGTAAGATCACCGGAGTTAAGCAACGTCGAGCCCGGTCAGTACTTAGATGGGTGACCGCTTGGAAATACCACGTAGTAAAAGCTCGGATGTGCGGATGGTGTTACGGGTAATTGCTCCGAATTGTTAATCGGCGATCCGTGTTCCAATTACAGTCGGGTTCGTTATATTCACTTACGAGCAAATATTCTTTGGAAAGGTATGAAACCACCTCTTTACCTCAGCTATGGGTTAATTAGTAAGGCTTGCATCAGTGAAACCATTATTATCTCCCCCCTCCAAAAAATAAAATTTCGTACAAAATGTTTAGATTTCGGCATTAAATAACCAATCGAAGTTGCCCTGCCGCTAAACAAAATACAACCAACATAACTACAAATTGTAGTTGTGCGTTGGTGTAGTGGATAGTGGCTCGGAATGCGAAATTGGAGAGCTGAGTTCGAATTCCAGTTGAGATCAATAAGCGCAAATATACAGCTAGGATAAATAGTATAACAGAATTGTTTTCTCTTCAGGATTGAGTTTCCGGTTCCGGTTCTTTCACTTTCACTTCTGTTGGCTCCTTCCGGCTTGGTGGCATTATCGACTTGCTTGGGTTAGTGCCTCTTACTCTGTAACCCTCTACCTTGTGTGGCTCTTGGGCCGTGTGCATGATGAACATCATTGTGAAAAAGTACACTCCAAATGGTTAGATGTAACGTAAGTCTACAATTCGTTCTTACTTTGGATATTACTGCCGCATATGGTCTGCTATATATTTAGGGATTCTTGATGAAATACAAAAAATAATCTGCAATTTTATTTGTTCGGACCGGGCATCTCGGCTTCAGTCCCTTTCTCACAGCCGTAACATTTTTTTTTTCTATAAATACTTTCATGGTAATTATTTTGATGAAAATTCCTCTATGGTACCTAGACTTTATGAATTTAAGCGTAGTACTTGATTGGCGGCAAGATCTGATCAATACAGTTGAAATGGATTGATGTAACCGTAAGTTCTATGCTAACAGTTTCTTCTATCGCACTTCTCGCTTGTGGGACTCTCTTCCGGCTTCTTACTTTCTCAGTCAACTTTGATCTTGAAAAATTTTAATGTAATGTCAATCGTTATCTTTTGTCTTCTTAATTTTTATTTTCTTTAACAGTAGTTTTTCTCATATTCTCTAACACTCAGTAATCTTTTGCATCCTAGTGGCTTTATTGCCTTGCTTGGGGTGAAATGATTAAAAAATGATAGAAGTGATAGAAGTCTATTTCAATGAAATGAAAAAATATTCTCATTTGTACCCCCTTACTTCTTAAAATGACGACCAGCATTCATATTTATGATTGTTATTGTAATATTTTGTAAAAGCTCAGATATTTAACGATGCCACAGGGGAACTTCTATAGATATTTAATTACACAGGTCGACATTTTGTTTTTGCCCCAAATGTTGTTGGGCAATGGGCACATGATTCTGGGCTATTTTCTCACGATGAATCTGAAAATCAAGTCCATTATTCTCATCACATCACGTTTTCATCACGTACAGATAATTTTTATTTTTTTCTTAAACTAGGCCAAAATACCCATTTAACAGTGATATGCCAGGGCCAATAGAACCAACCATAAACGTTTTCAGGTTTGAATAACTTATCATAAAAGAAAAAAGTATCCCAATAACTTAAAGAATGCATTTTCAGAATTTTCACCCCAGAAAAAGTTTTCAGAAAAATTTCACACAAAATTAACTTAAAACAAACATGGGTCATCGATTTTTGATTCAAAACAAAGATACAAAGGAATGAAAAATAGATTAATTTTTGTCCATCGAAAGGTATAAATCTTCTCTTCTTGGAAACTCTACAGTGCTTTTGAAAAGGTTGATCTCTTTTGATGCTCCAGCAGAAATCAACCATTATATTAACATCCTATCTTCCATTGTATCTTAACAACCTCTTAATTGCTGGTGTTCCCTGGTCCATCCTGACCCGGGGTGGTAGTACCTGTTAGGGTCCCAGCTATGGGCAAATAGTTAACTGTTACCAGCAATACTCTTTTGAAACAAATTATTAACAGCAATACAATTTTGAAGGAAAAATATTACCAGAAACAGATTTTTGACAAAACAAAATATTACCAGCAATAAAAAATGTTGTCAGCATTAAATAACCCATTGAGGTTGATATGCCGTAAAACAAAATAAGCCAAATAAACCAAATCCATTGTATCTTCCTTCTATTACCTTGAGATCCTGATGAAACCTCTTTCCTGTTCATCCCTATAATCACCAAGATTACAAGATAATAAGGATGTTTGCCTTAATTTAATTTAATAGAACTCGACATGAGCTTATTCCATCATTAACTTAATTAAGATTCAACCGAATATTCCAATAGGAAAACCGTGAAATTTTCACGGGTCTTTTCTAGCTATTGTAATTTGTTTTTAGTGTCATTTTTTCTTCAAAGTGTAGACCTTTTGTTTATCACGAATTTTATTTAATAATCCTTGAAGGGAAACATTTCTGTTTATTATTGCTATACTATTTCCTTTATCTGGTTTTAATATCACAATATCTTTATTATCCTTAAGTTCAAACGTAACTTCTATTCTAATAGTTTATTTCCTTACGCTTCTCACATGTTGAACTCTCTTCCGGCTTCTTCCTTTCCTGTCACGTACAATCTTCATATATTTAAATGTAACATCAATCGCTATCTTTTGTCTTCCTGATACCTGTTCTTTGTATTGTCCTTTCTTCTCACTGACATCTTCTCATTTTCTTTCATTCTCATGCACCCCCCTGCGTCTTAGTGGCATTATCACCTTGCTTCGGGTGAAATGATTACAAAAAAATCTATATCTGTCTAGAAACTGATATTCATGCAACTTCTGTTATTGCATGAAAAATTTATGCTGTATCTAAGAGCTTTCTCGCGAAAGATTGCGATCAGTCTATGTTACAAATTATCCTAATGAAAACCTTTTGGCTAAACCTGGCAGCTGGGCCAGGGTGCGAACCCATCTCTTCTGCCGCTAGCTATGGGTTAATTATCAGGACTGACTGCGTTTGCTTGACTTGAGGTGGCAACTAACCTAGTACAAGGCAAACACATGACTTGAAGACCAGCCTAAATAAGATTGGGCTCCGTGAGCTCTATATTGCCTAGACACAAAGCTGCTACTCTGTATACAGTACACGAGGTAATGACATCAAGGAAAAAGCAGAGACTGTTCGTAAGTTCTTGTACAAAACAATTGCAGAGTCTTTTTTGAATTTTGTCAAGAATCTCGAGATATATGTCAGGAGCACCAGACCGGATATGGCAACAATATTCAATGCACAGATGAATGGTAGATTTATAAATGTGCAAGATGGATTCTGACGAGAAAAAAATGTCTCACACGGTACAGTGAATCAACTTTCTCAGCAGCAGAGCTAGCAATTGATTCAATATAATAACTCCACTTCATTTCAGTGGGAAACGTTAACCTTAATCCAAGGAGGCGCAACTAGTTTCTTTCTTGGAGGTTAGCATCAGCCATGCTGATAGAAAGCAAAAATTATTCTTTAAGATGACTAAAAGAAAGCAGTTTTCGTTTTCGAGGCGTTAAAATTCAGAAGCCATTTCTTGCCCCAGTTAACAACTGATTGGAAGTAATTTTCAAGATCAGCTACCAGTCTTACTTTATTAATGATTAAGACAGGAGTAAATAGTTGTGTAATCTGCATAAATACAGAGTTGGAAAGTGGAACCTATTTACATTCTTCGAACTATTGTCTTCTTCTTTGTCGCCATATTTATTACAACGTTTCGGCCGTTGTACGCTCCGGCCTTCTTCAGGTAGTCCGAATAATGTGAATAGCGTACATAATACCTCATCTCAGAAATATAGACAGATACTGGAAAATGGAAGTTAGTTTTGATTTTTTCAAATATATTTTGATCTATTTTCTTAATATAATAAGTATCTCTGAGTATTTGTCTATATGTTTTAGATGAGGTATTGAAGAAGACCGGAGCGTACCACGACCGAAACGTTGTAATAAATATGATGACAAAGATGAGGACAATAGTCCGAATAAAGTATCTCTGGATCGGAAAGAAAAACCTCTGGATCCTCCTGAAATTTAATCTTTTGCTCCATGACTCACCACTCCGGAAATCACTTTTGAAATTAATTGAGAATTTTCCGAGATACAGCGTGGACTAACAGACATACATAGATGAATATATAACTTCAGACCAGCGTTGATGGCAAAGCTAACAATGGCATTGCTGACAGAAGAAATGCAGAGGACGATACAGAATGATTGACGTATTTGAATAACAATGGGTAGCGAATGTTGCAATCGTGGCAAAGCCTTCAACAGAAATTTAAATGGGATTTTCCCCAGCGGCTGAACTGACATCTGACACGTAATACGTCACAGAGGCTGGAAGCCATAGAAGGTTGTCAGGTGCAAACTTTTCGCGTGTTCTTTCTAACAGGTTATAATGATGTTAATGGAATATATCTGGATAATACTCGTGTAATAGTCGATCGCCTGTCGAAGACGAGCCAAATAATTTTAGCAAGAAAGAAAAGCGGACACTATAATTTCTTTTAACTTTTAGCGTGTCGATGTCAAACCATTTCATCCGAAGCAAGGCGTTAATGATACTAGACCGCAGGTGGTTACAGGTAGTGAAAGTGAAAAAGAATGGGAAGTCTGAGACGAGGAAAGGACAGAAAAAAGAACAGGGTTAAAAAAAAAAAAGAAAGAAAATAGCCATCGACGTTGCATTTCAATTTTTGAAGATCGAAATTATCAGGGAAGCAAGAAATCGGGAAGGAGACCCGCAGGCGAGAAGTACGAGAAAAAGAAACTGTTAGCGTACAAGTGGCGATTATATTTAGCTAGTTCAACAGTAAAAGGGCTACACCTAGTTGCCAATCTACTAGCACGCTTAAATTCATGTGACCGGGTCACCAGTGGAAAACAAACAAACTAATCAGAGCAGTTGCTATGAAAATATTTTTTAGAAAGGACAGAGGGAAGCCACATCACGTTGATGAGAAAGTGACTGGACTCGAGATGCCTGGTCAGGATCGATTACATTACAGATCCTTCTTTGGATTTTCAATTAAATTACGTATAAAAATTGAACATTTTTCCAAGAGCACAAATATAGCTCTGAAGTACACACAAACCCACCCATATATATATATATATATATATATATATATATATATATATATATATATATATATATACATATATACAGTGTAACCCGGATATAAGAGACCCGGATATAAGAGAAACCCTGATATAAGAGAGATTTTCTCTGGTCCCAAATTAGAGCCTGTGTTAATGTATATATAATAGACCAAACCAGGATATAAGAGAAACCCGGATATAAGATACTTCTTCTCCGGTCCCGACAACTCTCTTATATCCGTGTTACACTGTATATATATATATATATATATATGTATATATACAGTGTAACCCGTATATAAGAGACCCGGATATAAGAGAAACCCGGATATAAGAGAGATTATCTCTGGTCCCAAATTAGAGCCATACTTACCTAAACAAAATAGACCAAACCCGGATATAAGGGAAACCCGGATATAAGAGACTTCTTATCCGGTTCCGACTACTCTCTTATATCCGGGTTACACTGTATTATAAAAATATATATTATAAAATATAGTTTAAAGACGACTGAGAAAGTACTGCGATTGAGCTATTTATTTAATTTTTCATGCGTTCGTATCGTACAAGTGTTTTCTTTTTTGGACACAAAATGTGCAAAAACTGTCCAAACGTTCTGCATATACGAGCACTTTCTGCTATTCCTTTACCCATTATCATGGGTGACCTTTTCTTATTTTTGACTAAATGCGTGTTTTTTATGTATGTATCTAAAGTTATAGGAATGTTTTATTTTCCGAACACGGTCACCATATTTTGACCGTGTTTATTTAGTTAATACTGGCCTGTACTTTTTTTTTATTATTAGGGCTTCCATTATTGTTAATCGTTTTTTACATGTCGTTGAGGCTATCATTCTTGTATTTTCTACTAGTATGTTTCCGATGGATTTTTGCTAGTCTTTTGCGCGTGTTTAAATGGTTCCTCGTTTAAACACACACGATATATCAACTAAATGTCAATCTCGTCGAGCTGGGTAATTTCAGGAACAAAATAACGAACTTGTAATTTCTCTTAACCCTTTCAGCCATGAGTTCCTGAACAATTTTAACCTTTCTGCCTGAATTTCCGAGTCAAAATTTGCAAATAATTCGAATGTAATGTTTCACGGTAGATATAAAAATAGTTACAAGTGTTTATCCACCGTTCAATCGGTGGCTGGGCATTACGTCATTTCCCTCTAACACCGGTAAAGCGGTGGTTAGGACTAAAGGGTTAAATCAAGGGTAAAAATTAATACTTTTTTAATGTAAGGTAGATAGCTCTCAAGCGTATATATGTATGCGTATGAATATCTTAGAAAAACGAGTAAATGTTGATCCCGTGTAAAAGTCGAGCTCCCTAATTTAAGAAGAAAATGGTCTGGAGCCTCCGCTGTTCGTCTTAAGGTCCTCGACAAAATCCGGAGATGGATATGCAGTGTGGTTGGCCCTGATCTGGCATCTCGTTTGCAGTCGCTCTCTCACAGACGTGCTGTTGCCTCCCTCTGTCTTTTCTACAAATACTTTCATGGTAACTGCTCCGACGAGCTACTTTCGCTAGTGCCCAAACTGCATGAATTTAAACGTGCTGCTAGGCTGGCATCTCGGTCCCACCCTTTCACTGTCGAAACGGTTAAACGTAGCCGTCTCTTTTACTCTAATAGGTTTATGTCTCGCAATTCCCGTGTGTGGAACTCCCTTCCTCTTACTTGCTTCCCTGATAGCTATAATCTTCAATTATTCAAATGCGATGTCAATCGACATCTCCAGATGCCTTGATGTATTCCCCGTCCTTCTCTTCATCCTTTCCTCTATCACGCCCTGTTTACTCTTGCTCTCACTTTCTGTGACCTCGTGCGTGTTAGTTGCTCTTCCGCCATACTTGGGGGGAAAAGCTTAAAAAAAAACTGAAGCATTACTCTGACTTCTCTTAAATGGAGTGTAAAATAAAATAGTTCTTCAATCAATTATATATGTATGTGTGTATACAAAAACTGAGGTAAGTGTTGATCCTATCTACAAGTCGAACCACTTGATTTTAGAAATCAATGCAAACGTCTATTTACTCTTAAATCGTATGTCTATATACTGGTCGTGTCCATGGAATTCCTAATGTTCTTATATATCAGCATATTACACAGCATTTGCAATAACGCAATCAAAATCTTTAAAAATGGTGAATAGATTAGCTGAAAGCGCTCGGAACGAATAGTGATTTGGATGAATTATCGATACACAATGTCCAAAAATAAATCTTTTTTTAGTACCCAAGAAAAAAAAAAAGCAGTAACTTAACAGAAGTACATGTTGGCCATTTTTAATGAAGCATATATTAGAGAAGGATTTGTTTTGCTTCTGGTGACGTGGCCGATCGGTAAAGGACATCGAATCAAATGACGGTTTCCTCCTACAAAGGGAGACGCAGAGTCGATACCTGCGTGAGAACGCATTTTCTTTTCACATTTCTGGGGATTACAGGCCGACAGACGTAAAATGTACTGCTTAATAAGTAAAAATGAGGCGTCTATTTTAAATGCGAAATGTTCACTATAATAACGTTTGAACTAATATATATATATATATATATATATATATATATATATACCCAAGTTTAGGATTGGTATATACGGAGTAAATTCCAATAACCAACAATTACTATTCTTTAAAGAGTGCTCAATACAGAGTAGAGCAGATATAATTATTTATTTGAATATTACAACATAAATATGTTATAAAATCACTACAAAAATAGCCATTTTGTTTCAACACTTAGGGTTAACAAGACACCAGAAGTGTTGAAACAAAATGGCTATTTTTGTCGTGATTTTATAACATATTTATGTTGTAATATTCAAATAAATAATTATATATATATATATATATATATATATATATATATATATATATATATATAAATAAAATATGTGGTGCAGTTCAATTTATATTACAATGAATCATTCATACAAAAAGTAGATTAGTAAAGTTTATGATATAAAATGGCGAAATCCCTTCGCAAACAAAATTTTGAAGTTGCATTAACCTACGAACCACTCGATACACTTAATACAACTTTAAAATTTTGAAGAGATTTCTCCATTTTATATCATTACTAATCTACTTTTTGTATGAACGATTCATTGTAATATATATATATATATATATATATATATATATATATATTGTTACGAGGGAGTATTTCTATAAAAAGTATTATTTAAAGTCATTAAAATAGTTTAAATGTATAATAGGCCACTCTAGATTGTCCCAGTAAATAGCTTTTGGAACTTTCTAGAAAAATCGAGAACGCTTTAGAAGGTCCCAGAAAATTCTACCTAGTTGTTTCGTCCCTATAAATAGGTTTTTCAAAGGCACCCATACAGTTTGTAAGTTGCTGTCGCCAAGCTAACTCCGGTCGATTCACGGATACAAAGTCCAACCGTAAGAATCCTTCTACTTTTTCTCCAGCCACGGAACGTCTGCATGAAACCCTCCTGGGACCAGTGGTAAATAGATATTTTGAACTTTTCATTGACCAAAGAATGTTATTTTATTATTGTCTTTGAATTCTTGTAAAAATAGAGTGGTCTGTTTAAAACTTAGCGGTTGTCCATTCCTAAAAAGTAACTACCTTCCTTCTTCCCCGTGAACTCCTTACCTGACCCCGTATTTGACCTTCTCGGTTCCTGCCTTAGGCAAAAGATAGTAGTTTCCTAAAATCCATTATGTTAGCTTTTGTATTCATGTTTGTTAACTGTTAATTTTTATGTTGTTAATGTAAATAAATTGTCTCATTACCAATAATCACATTTCAAGTTTTTATATTTTTTATCGCACGTGAGCGTAATAATATATATATATATATATATATATATATATATATATATATATATATATATATATATATATATATGTCATAGGCAACAGGGTTTCAAGCTAAAAACAATCATCAAGCCTGATAAAGGTATAGCCGAAAGCGCTCGGAAACATAAAACATTTGGACAGTTCCTACACACCCTTTGTCCTGTAAAGAAAGCTCTTGTTCGAACACAAGACAAATTAAATAAAAAGCTCAATCGTAGTACCTTGTCTGTCGTTTTTAATGTAACATGCATATATATATATATATATATATATATATATATATATATATTGCTTTATCAGCGGTGTTTAGGATACGCCGATTGAATCCTCTGAAGAGTGATATCCCCCCCAGCACTACAACAAGCGAGTGGTAGTTGTTGAATCGGTTATAAACCGTAATAAAAATATTCCGTTTTGACCCTAGCGTAAACCAGTGCTTTTTTAATAAATGATCGTATAAAGATGATATTAATCGAACTAAGCTATATATATATATATATATATATATATATATATATATATATACTGAAACCTCTGAGGATCAACACATCGCGTGAAACTAGTTGTAACATTGAAGCTTGTTTTGTTTGTCCGGTTGGCATTGTCTTCCTTCTCTTTTCTTGATTGATCTCCATTGAGAAATCTTTATTTTGATAAGGTAGGTTTCTGAATGTTTTTTTTCTTATCTCTGGTGGGTTAGACCTGTTTTTTTCTCGTTGGTGTCGTTTATTCTGGTTGTATATATCGTAGTTTTAATGGCAATAGTAACTATTTCCTTATATGGAAACATTTTCTATTCATTGAACGAACAGCCAGTTCTACTGCCGATTGAAATTGATAAAAAAAATCCTGTTAAAACAGTTTAGTTTCTCAAGTTCAGTAATTATCGCTTTTTCCAGTATTAATGGCGGCTTCCTTCCTAATCTTTTCTTTCAAGTATTGATTATGTCATTGTTTTCTGTTCTCATTATACCGTGATCTTCATTTTAGTTAATTCTGTTGTTGAAAGTCCTCAAGCGATGTGGTTGCTTTATTTGGCACAGATCTTAGTCTACAGTTCTTTTTAGTGTCA
>OZ038501.1:53832798-53835298 GCA_964036315.1 Acanthosepion esculentum
TATTTTTCAGAAACTTTATTTGAGGAATATTAGCTGATTTGAAGTATAATTAATCTGATTTGAAACAAATATTATTTGCTTTAAGTTAAAAATATAATAAAAATGCATTTTTAACAAAGCTGTTTATTTGAGCCGTTGACATGTTTGACATCGTGATGACAGATTGATGTTTATCTAATGTTGTTCTATGGAAGCTTTAGTCGTTAAAAATAATTGAATATAACTTAAACGCCTTTAATATATAGTTTTTAAGAACTCAGTAATCTTAAAAATTTACGAAAATATTATTCGTGATCAAATGTTTTATTGAATTCTAGGTACTTTCTAGCTTTAAATTTACTATAGTTATCGCTCTTATTTTCTGATAATGTCGTGTATGGGCCACTGTATCTATAAATATCGGTACGTTTATACACATACTAAACAAAACAATTCATTTTTTTAAATATTGGTGTTTGATGATTTGTACTAAGCTTTCCCATTTATAATTAGTAAATATAGTTTTTACTAATAATATCTGCTAAAAGGCTGAAATTAATACAGGATTTTAAAAGATTTAAAACTTAATAAATTATTCCAATTGAAAATTAAGAGAAATAAAAACAATTCTTGTAAAAATTCATTATTCATGGAAATTTTGTGTCCTTAACATATCTTATTTATAAAAGCAATTAAAATATTTTCTAATTAAATAATATCTAAGTTTTATTGCATTTTTTATTTTACGATTCAGCGCAGATTTTCGGTAAATGGTGTTTCTGTTTTACAAAAAGAAATTGATAATTTAAATTCTCCAAAGACTACTGCTTTTAAATAAATATTTTATCAAGGTTTTCTAAAAATAAATATATTCAAAAATAATTTCATTCTTAAATGAATATGTCCTGAAAATTTCATTAAAATCCGACAATTATTTGCGTTTTGGCAAGAATTTCCAAAACAACGCTAGATTTCCAATACTAATCTTTGTCCACTCGTTGACGTAACAAAAACAAAATTTTAACTAAAATTTCGGACGTGGTAGAAACGGCTAAAAAATTTTATAAAATAATGAAAACATATATTGATCTTTCCTCTTAATAATAACATAAGTATTTTGCCGATAAAACTTTGTTTTTATCAAGTTTGGGGTAGTTTTTTTTATCATGGCATCCATTTTTTTTACTGAATTTTTTAATGTATATATATATATATATATATATATATATATATATATATATATTTCTTTTTGAAGGAATCAATGGATTTTTTGTCCGTTATTATTTCCTACTGCTCCAAACGTTATTTTGTGGATAGTTATGTTTAAGCAGATGCCCTGGCTTTTTTTAATAGATGAAAAGGAAACCTGAAGCAACCGAGATATGGTTCGACGAAAGGATGATGAGAATACCATGGATGGAGTATATAAGCAATGAGGAAGTTTTAAAGCAAATGGAAGCAAAAAGAACACTTATACTTAGAATCAGAAAGAAATTTGGGACGCCTAATGGTAAGTTGGTTCTCTGTGCCGAGCCAGGAAATTTTTCTCCCCGGAATCGATCCTTCAAGTCTATAAATCGACCATTCGCCCTTGCATGGAGTATTGCTGCCATATATGGTCTGGGGCCCCTGCTGTTTGCCTCGGGGTTCTTGATAAGATCCAGAGATGGATAGGCAACGTGATTGGCCCTGATCTGTCATCTCCTCTGCAGTCGCTCTCTCACAGACGCGATGTTGCCTCGCTCTGCCTTTTTTACAAGTACTTCCACGGTAATTGCTCTGAGGAGCTGCGTTCGCTTGTCCCCAGGCCTCGTGAATTTAAACGCCCCACCAGGCTGGCATCCCGCTCCCACCCCTACACCGTGGAAATTGTTAGATGTAGACGTCTCTTCTACTCCAATAGCCTCATGTTTTCGCACATCTCGCCTATGGAACTCCCTTCCCTATTACTGTTTCCCTGATAAATACAATCTCCAACGGTTTAAGTGTAGCGTCAATCGACATCTCCAGTTGCCTTGATCTATACACTTCCCTTCTCCACATCCTTTCATTTCTCATTCCTATCTGCTCTCGCTCCGGATCTTTTGTGGCCCCCTTGCCTTGATCGACCCACTGTCTTTCTCTTTCTCCACACCCCCTCCCTTGCCACTCCTATCTGCTCTTCCTCCAACCCCCTCTTTAACCCCTTGCGTGATAGTGGCCTTGCTTGGGGTGATATGATTAAAAAAAATAAAAATAAAAAAATAATAAAATAAAATAAACGTAGAAAATTGTGTAAAGACCGAATATATGACCATTAGCAACAAAATACTCTATGTCAACTATGAGGTTCAGTTATAAGTAATTTCCGTTTTTGGGAACTGATTGTAATGACTAAAATATAACCATACCTAACTGTTCCTTACATATATCAGAACAGGTGATGAAAAGTGGGATGCATACAATAAGGTTCAGCGCAAAAGATAGTAGGTTGACTAGGATAGATATCAACAACCGACCCCCCAAAAGTGAGCACCATGAG
>OZ038501.1:53840298-53920298 GCA_964036315.1 Acanthosepion esculentum
GGTTTTATAGAACGTGGTGATTTCTTTTGCAACTAATTTTTTTATAGTCGTTAGTGCCTATTTTGTAGATGGTTCGAGATTTGTCGGCTGGTATATAGAGATTTTTGATTTCTTTATCGTTTTTGGTCTTTTTCCAATTGTTTTTTGGAATTTGTAGTTTGATTTTCTTACTTCGTGTTTGTTTATGTTTATTAGGTCGTTTTCAAATGCAACAATGTCGCTCTGTCATGGTGAGCATTTTGTTGACGATAATCCAAAGTTATTGTGGTTATTATCTTTGTTAAGGAAGTAAAGTAATTTCCATCGTATACATTTTATGAAATGTTCTATTTATCGGTATGCTTGATTTTGTAGTCATCGATGTTTGATGTGGCTATGTTTTTTTAGTGAATAATTGAATTGTATTTGTTCCATGTTGTTGAGAGGCTTTTAGTTTGAGGTTGCAGCAGCAGCGTTGGTTGTTGTCAGAAAGTTGTTGTATGAAGCTTCCTATGTTCTGTGCCTAAATTGCTGGTTCTTTTTCCGTAGTTCACTGATAGAAAAGCACTTTAAGCGGGCAGTTTTTTTTTTCCTTAAAGTGCTCGATATAAAAAAAGTAAGGATAGAGCGTCAATAGAATTAATGTGGAGAAAGTTATCACTTAAGTGAGTGATGTTATTTCAGTCATGCTGACTTCGAAGTTTCGTGAGTGCATTGTTGTAATGCCTTCACTCTTCAGGGCTATTGGCTCCTCTACTGCTACTTCTTAACCTTGTCGTATTTATGTATAGTTTGGTGGAAAAAAAAATCGCACATTCACACAAAGATATCAAATTGCACCGAACTAAACGTTTACTAAGATTTCTCGAATGCATCATGTCCTGCTGCATTTGTATTACATTTATATTTACAGTAGGCAAAATTCCCATACGATCACCAATTTTCGCACTTCGACGTGGTGCAATGGTTAGCAAGATGTCTCTCTAAATCAATTACGACTGAATTGTGAGTTCGATCCTCACTGGATGACACATACATTCAGTTTTGTGCAACGTCTAAGCTACGCTCAGAAAATCACCATGCGGTCACCGATTTAAGTACTGCTCATGCTAGCCACTGCTCGAGTTCGTGATTTGTGCGTGTGTATATTTTGAACAGTGATAATTTCAGATAAAATATCACTTAATAAGTACGTGTTACGCTGTCTACTATATGACTTTCTCTTTCACTAATCTGATTAAATGACAAGATGCTTAAGATGCTAAGCCGGTTGAATTTGAAGGAGGCAGTAAAACAGAACAATTTAATCATCTGATCTTTTTTGAGTATATTTTGCGACGTTTCGCGCTTGTATTATTTTAATCTTTACTGTTGATTTCTTCGTGACAATAGAAACGTTATGTGATTGGCGGGCTTGATGCCAAGACTTTGTAACAAACAGAATTTCCCATAATTCATTGACGACTGACCAAGGGTGAAGTTTTCATTCATGATCAAATTGGTATTTTCGCATCTATATCGTTCACTATCTATCTATCTATCTATCTATCATATCCAGTTCTCTTCAATATCTATCACAACCTATTCATTATCTATCTATCAAGCTATCTAGGTATATATATATATATATATATATATATATATATATATATATATATATATATATATATATATATGCATATATATATGTGTTTTGAACAATAAAAAATATTAAAAAATTAAAATCTTCAGACACACTGGGTTGTATATTAATATTCTTTCATTTTTATTATTTCAATTAGATTCCTCGACTAGTTTCGGCCAGCATGGCCATCATATATATATATATATATATATATATATATATATATATATATATATATACCTGATGATTGCATTCAGCATGAAACTCCGACTTGTGCTGTCGGCATAGGGTATTATATATATATATATATATATATATATATATATATATATATATATAATGCCAATGTCAGTGTGTCATACCTTTCAACTAAAGGGACACAACTCTCAATAATACATCTCTCTGGAAATAAAACGGAATAATCTAGCTGCGACATAAACAATTGCACTGATTCAGATTCTATCCATGATGAAGAGGAATCAAGCGACATTATAGCAGAATGAAAGCCCTGATACGAACAATCGCATCATTTAAATAATCAGCAAAGTAATTCGCACACAATATAAGAAAGGGACCGACTATTAAAAATTCATATGACAAACTCCAATAAACATATTGTGCAAACATATAACGCTGCATTGCAAACATTGTTAACGGACAGACCACTAGAAAAGAGCACAGAAGTAAACAATGTCATATATGCAACAGCTTTGTCAGCTACTGGAAAACGTAATGCCAAGACAAAGAAAAGATCATACAACAGACAAAAAGAAACTGTTTGGAAGGCAAAATTAAAGCGAAAAATTGAGGAAATCATATGTGAATTATCGATACTAGATTAGATTTCAAGCAATTCAAATTTTTCCACACGGAAAAGCAGGAGGTTCAAGTGGAAATATCAAATTAAAGTAGTAAATGAAATTCTGTCAATAAAAAAATACTTAAAGAGAAACTGCAATTAAAGGCACAGGGAACAAGAGGATATGAAAAGCGTTTTAGATTCTGTCGATAGAATAAAATATTCAAAACAGACCTCAAGAAGTTTTATAGGAAGAAATTCTCACCGCGGTAAGGTTTCTTCTCCAGCCTTTGTATAAATATTCTCATGGTAATGTTTTGCTATGATGCCTAGAGTTTTCGAATTTAAGCATCGAGCTGAGCTGGCTAGATGTAGCCGTAAATTCTATGCCAACTGTTTCTTCTCTCGCACTTCTCGCTTGTGAAACTCAATTGTTTCCAGTCAGTTTAATCTGCAAAAATTTAAATGCAATGTCAATCGTTACCTACTATCTTCCTCTCTTTTACTCTCTTCTCTTTCTGTTCATTATTGTTTCTGCCCGTAATTCTTCTACATCCTGCAACCACTTCTCTTTAGCGGCATTCCTGCCCTGCATGGCGTGATAGCGATTTAAAAAAATAAAAAAATTGGAAAAGAATTTATAGACGTCAAAATGTCCCAATCTACTGAAGAAGTGTGCAAAACGTGTAGGAGAGTATTTGGGCAGCCTCCAAGGAATCTAATCCCAATGCAGAATGGATGAAACGAGAACAAGAAAGAATGAAGGATAAACCTGTGCAAGAATGGGAAAAATAGCCAATAATGTTAGGTTAGCTGTAACGAAATCCCTAAAATGGAAATCCCCAGGAAATGACAAGCTACCCAACGCTTGGCTCTATCATCTGTCATTAATTCGTGCAACCCTCGCTCAAACTTTTTCAATGGTAATAAATAATTCTAATGAAGTTTCAGAATGGATCACTGAAGAGATTACATATATCCTACCAAAAACAAGTGAAACAGATGTACCAAAAATTTATAGGCCAATAACATGTCTGTCATGTTAATCACGCCTGTACTATCTGTCTTACCTTTTTCTCGATGAAAACTACATTCTTCCCTGGAATAGAAAAGTTGCCAAAGAGGTTTCATATGGTTACAGAGATCAATTGTTGATAAATAAAATCACCCTGGAAAATTGTAGAAAAAAAGGTAGAAATCTCGACACAGCTTGGATAGATTACCGTAAAGCCTTTGATAGTGTGTCACACTCTTGGAGCCTTAAGGATTTGAAAATGTACAAGGTCACCTCGGTGATAGCAAATTTCCTTAAATATAGCATAGGACTGTGGTAAACCACATTTTAACTACGTCACACCAATGGCTACTTCCAGTCATTTGAATATCCGACGAGGACGTTTTCAAGGAAACTCCCTGTAACTCTTCTGTTTTGCCTGTCCTTAATAGTCCTTTCACATAAACTAAATAGCAATAACTATGGATCCAAAGTAAGCAACAAATATTTAATCACTTATTCTACATGGATGATCTCAACCTTTTGCCAAAGACGATAATTAGTTGAAAGGTCTCCTCAATGGGGTAAACTGTTTCAGTGATGACATTGGTATGGATTTCGGATTAGATAAATTGGCAAAAGTAACATTCAAGAAAGGAAGAATTCAAGAAGTATATTCAATAGATCTCGATTTTGTCACAAAGATTATTGAAGTGGAACAAAAAGAAGTCTATAAATTCTTAAGAGTCAGTGAAGGAAATGGAAAACAGCGTACACAAAATGAAGGAGAAAGTAAGAAAGGAACAGTGTGTGCGCCTGGTGTTAAATACCGTTTTGAATTCACAAAACAGAACATCAGTCATAAATACTTTGTCTCTGTGTTGCAATACAGTTTCAACATCTTTAACTGGACCATAGATGACGTTACGCGAATGGATGTCAAAACGACAAAGCTTTTCACTTGCCACCTCATGCATCGTCCTAAGGCCGATGCTGTATGTTGTCCAGATATGAAGGAGACAAAAGATTAGTTCAACTAGAACTGTCTCACAACAATCGGTCTTCAAAGATAACTAGAAACTACAGAAGACTGGGTGATGATCTGTGTCAAAGAACATGAAAGAAATAAGAAACTGTATTGAAGAATAAAGGAAGCACCAAATCAAAAATGGAATTTCAAGTGGATAAAGAGCAATTATCATGATATACCTGCGGCAGCAGCAAAAAAATAAAAAAATAAAAAGATAAGGTAAAAGCAAATGCAATGAACCAAATGTAGAAACGATGGCAAGATATACTTTTTCATACTCCATACTCAAGCGGATATAAACAAACCCCATACCCCTCAATGTTTGCGTAGTGTAAGATTAAAAACTGAAACCGAAGCTTTTCTTCTTGTTGCACAGGACAAATTCTTGCTAGCTAGAAGTTACCAAGTAAATATTAAAAAAAATTCTGTTAACCCGAAATGCAGATTCTGTTATAAATATCCAAAAACAATTGACCATTTTGTATCAAGTTTCACAATATAAAACTTGGCATGACAAGGTGGGTCAATATCTGCGCTTGAAAAACTGAAACTTACTGGAAGGAAACTGTAAGAAATTGTCATGAACACCACCCAGACTCGATTACATACATAGGTCATGAAATAATTATGGGGTTTTACAATACACACAGATAGAAAAATCAGTTCTAATCGCCCAGACATAGCGATCAAAGACGACAAAATAAAGATTTTGCTTTCTTATTGAAATGGCAGTTCCTGCAGATTGTAATGAATTTTTGAGGATCTTCAGAAAACTATCAAAATATGAAGATCTTGAAGTGGAAATCTTAAAAAAAAAAAAAAGAAGAAAAGAAAAAGGTGGCAAGTGAGGATATCAATAATTCCAGTTATGGTAGGTGCCCTCGGTTTGATTTGAAAACGTTCTAATAGACTCACTGAAGGGATTCCTGGTAGCCGATGCCTTAAAGAAATACAAAAGATTGTTATCGTAGGTACAACTCACACCTTGCGAAGTGCTTTATTTATATAAAATATGTGTGATTATGAGTTCTTTTTTATTTTTATTTTTCACAAAAATGTTCAGTGGAAAATGTCAGGATGCCATTAATGACCTTAGGTCTCTGGTTGGGACCCAGAAGTAAATAACTCTACAGTAGAAATCAAAGGAAGCAATAATAATAATAATAATAATAATAATAATAATCAAGGAGACCTACCAAAATACGTAAAACATACAAGAAATAACATTTTCATAATAAAATACACAACCAATATCTCGAGCAACAATTGTTAATTAAGAAATATTTAAGCAACTTATCTTTGAACGATTCCAGAGTTTCAAGTAATATCGCTCATCAGAGAGTTCGATAAATCTTATGAATTGACATATAATAATTCAGTCTAATTATTAAGCTCTGGCCCTGACGAGGGGTATTACGGGAAAGTCTGGAGGAGGTCGAGAGATAAGTTCCTTGAATATTTATGAATTAATTGAGTATATATATATATATATATATATATATATATATATATATATATATATAATACCAAATCTGTAGGTGGTAGTGGTTATTCCAATAAGGTATTTTTAATATAAATATATTAAAAATTAACTCCATGATGTAGAAATTTATATACAGAGCACTATAAATAAATAGTCATCAAATAATGGGTTATATATATATATATATATATATATATATATGTGTGTGTGTGTGTGTGTGTGTGTGTGTGTGTGTGTATGTATATATAACCGATTATTTGATGACTAATTATCTCTTTTCCTTATTACTTATGTACATATATAGATGTGTGTGTGTGTGTGTGCGCGCGCGTGTGTAAAATATATATGTATATATATATATATATATATATATATATATATATATATATATATATATATATATATGTGTGTGTGTGTGTAATTCTTGTATATATATTATGTATATATCATATATATTCGCGGTACTTATGGGACAGCGCTTAATATCAGTGATAGAGCTAACATATTTAGTTGTATATATATATGTTATGGTTCAGGTTCCTTGTACCACGGTGATGGTCCAAGGTAGAACCTATGAAGAATAACTCGAACACAGGTATGGGATAACACAGCTATATATTACAAATAGAATATATGTACAAAAGAGTAGAAGTGTTAGTGGTAATAATCAGGTTAGGTTAGAGAGAACTATGTTGTCTCGAAGTATCACTATTCCAATGTCTTACAGTAATCGTCTGACGCGACTCTGTCTCTGACTGACTAACACTACTGCTTCCTCTTGTGGCGCAGTATTTATGGTGTACGGGATAGTCCGTTACAATTATGGGTAAGTACCCATGACACCCCCCTTCCGAAGCTTTCGCGTAGCAGGGGTTTTTAATATCTTTTTTTCTTTGGATCTATTTCCAAACATTCCGTAAATTTTCTTTTTCGAGACGATTTTCTTGGTTCTGGCATTGTTTGCGGTCTTTTTATATCAAACGTATCGAAAATCGTGTCCATTACCTCTTCTTGAGGTGGACAGTTAGCGTCCTGTAACAGTTTTTTCCTTATTTGGTTCACGTGTCTCCTGTGTGAGAATTTTTGTCCCTGAACTATGTAAACCATCTTGCCAATTCTTTTCTCAATTGTCCCTTGCTCCCAATACGATGTATTATTTTTGTGGGCTTTTAAAATATTTTTTCTCCTGGGAGAAATTTTCTTTTTGGTGCATAGGACTGTGTTACTTGTTTTACTTGGTAGCAATTTATCAAATGCAGATCTGATCTTTCTAGCAAACATCACTTCTGCTGGTGATAGTGTTGGTGGTGTAGCATTATTTGGCGTAATTCGATATGCCTGAAGAAATTGTTGTAATGCTTTCTACGTGGGCACATCGTAGGCTTTTCGTAGCGCTCTTTTGAGTGTATCAACGAATCTCTCCGCCTGCCCATTTGATCTCGGGTGATAAGGCGGGGATTTTATGTTTTACTTGATAAATTTCGCAAAAATCTTGGAAATTTGCTGATGTGAATTGCGTTCCATTATCTGTGACTAGGCAATCCACTACACCAAACCGAGGGAATAGCTCGTGGAGGCAATTTATGGTCGTTTCTGAAGTAGGATTTTTGCAACGAAACACCTCCGTCAATTGGTCCTGCATAATCTGCGTGTATTCTTGACCACGGACGATCAGTCTCTGGCCATGGCTTATGTATGATTGGCGGTGCTTTGGCTGCTAAATTACAACCCTTGCACATTTCCACCATCTGAGAAATATCCTGGTCCATATTCTTCCAATATACATAGTTTCGCATTAGCGACTTCATTCTACTTTTACCAGGATACCCCCTATGGAAATCCTTTAAGATCCGCTTTTGTAATGTTTTGGGAATTACAACCCTTTTGTTGTAAAGTAACACATTGTCGCATAAAGAAAAACTGTCCGAAATTTGCTCATTTTTTTCTGCTATTTTTGCTTTTGTTTCATTAATAAATTCGTCGTTTTTGGCTTCATTTTTTATGTCTTGCAATGTGACTGGGAAGTTTCTAACTGTACAACATAGTACTGCCCTGATATCTTCTTCGTTTCTTAAGGTTGCGGTCACCGTATCTTCCAATGGCTCTGTCTTTGTTGGTATAAGTCTTGACAGACCATCCGCATGCCCGATCTTTTTCATTGGTAAATATTCCAATCTGAAATTATAGTTCAGAAGAACTGTTCCCCATCTAAGTAATCTATTTGCGGTGTAAACCGGTAGGCCTTTTTTCGAACCAAAAATTGTTAGTAACGGTTTGTGATCCGCCTGAAGAGTAATATGTCTACCATAGATGTACCTATGAAACCTCATGACTGCGAAGATAATTCCTAGAGCTTCTTTCTCTATTTGTGAATATTTTTTCCGCTGGTAGTAGGGTTCAAGAAGCATGTGCGATGGGTTTTATTGTCCCATCTGGCATTTTACTTAATATACACGCTCCGACTCCGTAGGCGCTAGCGTCACTTGCTACAATAATTTGTAGTTTGGGATCATAGTGTGCCAAAAATAAATCTGAAGTTAGCGTTTTGATTATTTCGTCAAATGCTTTTTGGCATTGATCTGTCCACTGCCAAACTTTTTCTTTCTTTAGTAGCTTGTTCAGTGGTGCGCGAAGTTTATGCATGTGAGGTATGAATTCCTGGTAGTAACTTACTAATCCTCGTAAACTTTGTATTTCTCTTATGTTTTTAGGAACTGGCATTTTTTTAATTGCTGTTGACCTTTCAGGGTCTGGTCGTCTACCTTCTTGATCTATTATATGGCCAAGGTATTTGATTTCCTTCATGAAAAAAATCGCACTTATTTTCTTTTACTTTGAATCCATAGCTCTGTATGGTTTTAAATACTTCCTGTACATGTTTCTTGTGTTGTTCAGCGCTTTCGCTATTAATCAATACGTCATCCAGGTATGCAATTGTGTACTCTAGTCCGGCAAGCATCGTATCCATTGTCTGTTGGAATATAGCCGGCGCGACCTTAATTCCAAAAGGTAAACTTTGGTATCTGTACAGTCCTTTGTGTGTGTTTATGCATAGTAGTTTTGAACTTTCTTCATCAACTGGAATTTGCAGGTACGCCTCACTTAAATCAATTTTTGAAAAAAAATTTTCACCATTTAATTTAGTGAATACTTCTTCTGGACTGGGTAAAGGATAGTGGTAGTCCTTTATTGCTGCGTTCAACCCCGTAGAAAAATCAGCGCAAACTCGAATTTCGCCTGATTTCTTATTGACGTAGACCGTCAGAACGGCCCATTTACTTTTGTCAATATGCCAGTGTTTTCGAGTCTGGTTAATTCTTGATCAATTTTCTCAATTGACGCAAACGGTACGCTCCTATTTTTCTGGAAAATAGGCTGAACGTTTTCTTTAATTTCGATATTTGCTGCCATTTTCTTACATCTTCCTAGGCCTGCTGAAAATACTTCGGGGAAACTCGTTTTTAGTTTCTCTTTTAATTTGTCTGCCTCGGTTGTTAAGCTTTTTACATTTTGGCAGTACGTACTTATTGGTAGATCCCACAGTTCGAATTTTTGCATCCAGTCCGTTTCGAATAGGTTTTCGGTATTTCTTAAGACGTACATTTTTAGTTTTTTCGTCATTCCATTAAATGTTACGTTTGTAATTACTTCACCCTCGAATTTTATCTTTCTCCCCGTAACTGATCTAGCAATCTTATCAATTTTTAACATGGCAGGTTTGTTCAGTTTTCTCCATGTTTGTAGGTTTATAATCGTTAAATCCAGAATCCAGCTGTAGCCTAGCTTTTCTATTTTGCATTTCAACTTGTACGTATTTTCTTATGTTAGTCTCATCTGCTTGGTCAGTCCTCGTAATTCTTATTCTGCTTTTGTTTTCTCTTCTATTCCAACAGTGAGAACTTTTGTGGCCTATTTTTTACATGATAGATAGGTTTTAAAACGATAAGTACAGTCTTTAAACCAGTGTCAAGTTCCACAGCGATAGCATGAACTGGATGGTAATTTGTTTTGACTTTTAGAGTTAGAAAATTTTGTTTTACCTGTCCTTGAGTGGGGAAAATCGGTTTGGTTTGTTTGTGAGGAGGGTAAGTTGGTTTGTCTTCGTACTTTATGTATGTGCGCGATGTCAGCTTCTTCTATGTCTTTTGAGTCTTTCTTCTGCATCTCTGGCAGTCTTCGGCTAGCTTTTGAAGTGTCAAATCATGTTCACTCTCTAATTTAGTAAGGATTCTGCATATCATTTCCGCGTCTTTGGTTGAGACCAGGCCTTGGACGTAAATTAAGCATTTGAAATTGTCCGCGCTGAGTTCTGACAATTTGAAGTCGTCACAATATTTATTGACAATGGACGCGAAAGTTATGTAATCTTCGTTGTCCTTTTTTGTAAGGTTCATGCATTTCCATCTTTTGTGGAATAGTGAAGTATTATGGCTGAAAAGTTCTGTTAGCAGTTTAATAGCTTCTTTGAATGTTAGCTCACTTGTTTTTCTGGGAAGGATATAATCTACGAATTTGGTATATTCGCATGTGCCTAATTCTCTTAGTAATAGACGTACTTTATGTGCGTCTGATCAATCTTTGCCGTCAAATTCATATAGATCTTCGTACCTTCGGAAGTAGTTTGCAAAAGTTTTATCTTCGTCGGGTGCGTACTTGAAATCTTCGGTAGTACTCCAAATAGTGTCTTGTGAGAGAACTGTTTCGTTCTCAGATTTTTGCTCCTTATTTGACATTAGACAAAGCAATAATTCTTGCAATTCCAGATGTTTCTGTTCGTACTTTGGCTGCTGTTCAAATTGGATTTTGATAAGCTCCATAATGGTTGACTTGAAATCTTCCATGTTGACGTAATTTTTGTGTAACCTGATATTCTGTGACCTGTGTACGTAAAAAAAGTTTCATTGTTGCCAGTGAAATTTGATATCCAAAAAGAAAATTATTTTTTATTTTTTTTATTTTTTTAGAATCTCGCGTAGAACTTGTTTTGTTTTTTTTTAGAGTTTACTCGTCGACCACTGTTATATGAGACGGATAGCAAAAAAAAAATGATATGTCCTACGCGTAGAGAATTTGTTTTTCTTTTTGGGTTTTCCAGGTTGGCACTTGTTATGTGCAACGTATAGCAAAAAAGTATGTTCTCCGCGAATTAGTGTTCGTATTTCCTTGGGGGTTTCCTCGTCGCCACTGTTATGTGCGACGGATGGCAAAAAAGTATGTGCTCCGCGTATATAGTTCGCATTTCCTTGGGGGTTTCCTCGTCGCCACTGTTATGGTTCTAGGTTCCTTGTACCACGGTGATCGTTCAAGGTAGAACCAATGAAGAATAACTCGAACACAGGTATGGAATAACACAGATATATTACAAACAGAATATGTACAAAGAAGTAGAAGTGTTAGTAATAACAATCAGATTAGAGAGAACTATGTTGTCTCGACCAGTATCACTATTCCAATGTCTTACAGTAATCGTCTGAACGCGACTCTGTCTCTGACTGACTGACTGACACTACTGCTTCCTCTTGAGGCGCAGTATTTATGGTGTACGGGATAGTCCATTACTATTATGGGTAAGTTCCCATAACAATATATATATATATATATATATATATATATATATATATATATATATATATATATATGGCCGTTGTAATAAATTTATAACCGATTAAGTCTTTTTCTTATATATATATATATATATAGTATGACAAATTCAAAAAAGTTTTTGTGACGCGTTTCGTCCGTTAGAATTTCATCGTACTGAAACGCGTCACAAAATTTGTCATACTGTATATATATATATATATATATATATATATATATATATATATATATATATAATTAATACGAATAAAATGTGCCATTTATCTGATTTATGCTATATGCAACATACTGACTCTAAAGTTTTGCAGATGAAAGTTCTTGCAATTGTTTAATCAACTCTTCATGACGTCTCGGCAATTAACTGCTGTTTTTCTCATTTTGCCTCTTCATTATACGAATTTTGGTATATGTATATATATTTTTGGTATATATATATATATATGTGTATATATGTATATATATATATATATATATATATATATATATATATATATATATATATATATGAGAGAGAGAGAGAAAGAGAAAAGAAAAGGGATGTGGGGAAGATGGGAACGCAGTTCTCTTCAAAGAAAGCGCATTCTTGATAGGAAGCGTATTCTGTTACTGTGCTGCGTATAAAAATTCGCTTGTTTAAGTTGAATTCATCTAGGCGGGGTGGGGGGTCAATATCAAAACGAATCGTGGTCAGCCGATGATATTTCGACAACGGCTGTGACCAGATTCAACAAACATATCTGTCGCTGTTGGCCATAGACGGTGATGTCCTTATTAATCTGAAACAGTCCATACTGATTATGACAGTGATATGTGTGGACAGTCGCAAAGGTCAGTGTTGGCCGAAATGTCGCCGATGTTCGCCTGTCATTGAGGTCACTGGTTGGAATGACGGTCTCAAATTCAAGAGACATTTGCTATTTAGCTGAACGTTTTGAGTCATTCACGAGAGCAATCAGCAAGGGCACGTTTAGGTAGTTCGAGAAAATTGCAGATCTACGAGCGGCGTAAATGGTCAATGTTCGAGCCTGCATAAAAGTCTAAGAGTCCAAATAATAATTTTCAAGACATGCAGGTCTTCATACTCTGTTATTAACTGTGCACATTCTTTTCCCATTTTATTTTGTGTAGTATTAAGCTATGTTTTGCAAATATCAAAAATAGGCCATCGTCCATTATTATCTTTTCATTCTCTTTTCATTACACCTTTTCTTTCTGTGTCTCTTTTAATCTGTCTATACATCTATCTATCTATCTATCTATCTATCTATCTATCTATCTATCTATTTCAGTTTGTTCATATTTATCTATCTATGCAGCCATTAATCTATCTATTATAGCCATTCTCTCTATTAAAGCATTTCTTTTCCTTCTCTCTATTGCGCAATTTCTTTCTTTGTTTCTTTTCATCTATCTATCTATCTATCTGTCTATATATCTATTACAATCATTCTTACTATTAAAGCCTATCTTTCCCTTCTCTCTTAATTTTCTATCTGTCTTTTTATCTATCTATCTATCTATCTATCTATCTCTTCATTATCTATCTATCTATCTATCTATCTATCTATCTATCTATTACAATCATTCTTTCTATTAAAGCCTATCTTTCCCTTCTCTCTTAATTTTCACTTTCTGTCTTTTTATATATCTATCTATCTATCTATCTATCTATCTATCTATCTATCTATCTATCTATCTATCTATCTATTTCAGTCTGTTCATATTTATCTATCTATGCAGCCATTAATCTATCTATTATAGACATTCTCTCTATTAAAGCGTTTCTTTTCCTTCTCTCTATTGCGCAATTTATTTCTTTGTTTCTTTTCATCTATCTATCTATCTATCTATCTATCTATCTATCTATCTATCTATCTATCTATCTATCTATTACAGCCTTTCCTTCTTTTTTCTATTACAGCCTTTCTTCCTTTTCTTCCTCTCTATCTGTTAAATAATTTCTTTCTTTTTATCTATCTACTACAGCCTTTCTTTCTTTCTTTCTTTCATTTTCTTTCATTTAATCCATCTATTTATTCCAGTTTTCCTTTCTTCTCTTTTAGGATGCATGGGTGGTGTACTCATTATTAAACAGATAGAGAGGAAGAAAATAAAGAAAATCCTGCAATAGAAAAAGGAAAGAAAAGCTGTAATAGATAGATAGATTGATAGATAGAAAAGGCAGAGTCACAGATATATATATATATATATATATATATATATATATATATATATATATATATATATATATATATATATATATATAGATAGATAGATAGATAGATAGAAAGAAAGAGATCGTCTGGGAAATAAACAAGAAAGGCTGAGATAATTAAACGTAGTTACAAACAGGAAGCTAAATTTAATATACATATATTTTCTGTCTGTTATTATGTCCATTAGACATTCAAATATACAAGGAAGGCCGAAGATATAAGTTCAGATGATAGCTAAGAAAGATATTAGTATAGTAAAGTGACTTTCGAAGTTAAACGATTACTGATTTATTTCTTTTTCTCACCGCCCACTTTGAAACACTTATACGTTTTTTCTTCGTCGACCAAGTTAGATCCAGCCCCATGGCAATATGTTTCTGAATGCATTATGTTCAGAAACGTGTTCCAACCGAAGAGCGCCATATTTGACGTAATCAAAAGACATCTCCCTCCCCCCTCTCTCTCTCAATGGGCAACACGACACTTCCGGGAAAACACAACGCGTCGCTAATCCCGTGACCAACTAAGTGCAAGTCGTCAAACGGTGATGATTGATTTTTTGGCAATGATTAGCCTTCCGGCCCGGAAATAAAAAAGGATAGCAAAAGGACGATTTGTCCCTATTACTGTGTGAACTTATGACTCCCTCGGCAGTGTTTGTTTACAAGATTATAAAAATAAGTGAACCACGTAAAATGAGATATTTGTTATTAACTTTTTTTTAAGGGTTTACTTACCATTTTATAAAGAAATACATTTAAAAAGGAATCTTTTATTCAAAGAATTATAAAAATTACAAAATTATAAAAAATGCGTAAAATAACTACAATGCGACATTTATTACTTACTATTTTATAAATAACTATGAAAACAATTTATTATTCAGTTTAATAAATAAATGGCGTTTAATATCTTTGTTATCAATTGTCGAGAATGAAGAAAATGTATAAATGCATTCTAATCATTGCTTTTTAAAAACAATAAACAGTGCCGAGTGAGTCAAAATATATACAATAACAGCGGTGTCAAGGGAATAACTGTACTTTAAATACACCGTTTAATTACGAGTACAAAATCTAAACATCGTCGATTTTTTTCCAGGAAAAGCAAGTATAATAGCTATCAATAAAGCAGATGATTTGAATTTAAAAAAAAAATACTCCAGTGAGTATTTATTCATTTTTTAAAACTCGGAACCCTGTTTTTTTCGTGGCAGTGTCATTGCCATTTTGGCTACGAAGACTTTTTTGGCAGGAGTCGCTCAAATAAGTCACACTTCTATATTCCTTACTTTGTAATGAGTGTGAAATAATCCTTTCATCAATTCCCTTCAAATTCGAAGGACTAAGGAAGAATGAAAAAAATTCGTGAGCATATGTGAGATTTTTGTATTTCCCAGTAATTAATTGGTGAGCCACGAAGAAGAAGGAAAGAAATTCGCGAGGCAATTTGAATTTTTTTTGGGGGGGGGAATCAATGAAAATCTTACCTTCACAGAAATTAGCCAGTGAGCGAAGAAGAAGAAAGAAAGTAGCGAGCCTACGTGAAATTCTTTTTATATATATAAAGTGAGGAAAATTTTAATTAATCAGAAAAGTGTATGAAGTCATGTGAAAGGTTTAGTTTCAGTTCTTCGCGACCAGCGTTAAAGTACTGGCTAGTATAAAATTACTTGTCGATTATATTATCGGCCTCTAACCAGCACTCGACACTACAAAGAATTTTCTCTCAACAATCCAAGAAAGCTATTTCAAACGATCTCTATTTGTTTACGTATGCAAATCATTGGGCCAGCAACGTACTCTTTTACCTTTGTCGTAAATATTTTTAATAGTATTTTGTGTCAGATCACTTAATCTGTTATATGAACATTTCCTCTTCATGACAATACGTTAAAACTACGGACTTTAAGAATTCTGATTTATTTTCCTGAGACGAGCTACTGACACTACTTCAAACGTGTAAATTCGTGAATAAATTCCTTGTCTTATATTGTTAAAATTATCCGTGTTTTGTTTTCCTCGTCATTATCATCCTTCACTAATCTTTTTGGCGTGGGTAAATCAAATGTTCATTTTAACCCCTAAACACCACGCCATAATAATTTCTCTCACTCTGCTAAAAAGCCGCCATTTTTTTTCATATACCCCAATGGTAGTATTAAATGTTATAGTCTACGAATTTCATAGATGAAGTATCATATAATTTTGATTGTTTTCCGAGGTTTTCAGTTAGCACGTATGTTACAACATACCAATGCCTCATAAGTAATGGACTGTTTTATTTTGATCGCGTGGAAAGACGGTGAAGACATATAAGCGTCCCTACTTAGCTTCAGTGAAAAAATGAAAGTAAGAAAGAATAAAGAAATATAAAAGAAAGAAAGACAGAAAAAAGAAAGAAAGAAAAAAAGAAAGAATAAAAGAAAGAAAGACAGAAAAAAGAAAGAAAGAAAAAAAGAAAGAATAAAAGAAAGAAAGAAAGAAAAAAGAAAGAAAGAAAAAAGAAGGAAAGAAAGAAAAAAGAAATAAATAAAGATAGAAAGAAAGAAAAATAAATGAAGAAAGAAAGGAAGAAAAATAAATAAATAAAGTAAGTAAGAAAAATAAATAAATAAAGAAAGAAAGAAAGAAAGAAAAAAGAAAGAAAGAAAAAAGAAAGAAAGGAGAAATAAATAAATAAAGATAGAAAGAAAGAAAAATAAATGAAGAAAGAAAGAAAGAAAAATAAATAAATAAAGAAAGAAGGAATAAAGAAAAATAGAAGTGTTTAACGTCTGTTTCACTGAGATGGAAAAAGTTGGCGATTTCAAATCTTTTGATTTGTACTCCCTTCTTTAAATAACGACCAGCTTTCCTATTTATGATTGTTTTTTGTTGTTTTGTTTTGTTTTTGTTGTTGTTGCAATATTTGATTGAAATTGATAAGCTCAAATATTTACTGATGCGACAGGGAACATTTGTACAGACATGTTACTGTCGTAGAACTCGCCATGAGCTTATTCAATCATTAACTTAAGATTCATCAGAAAATTAAAATAGGGAAACCATGAAATGTTCACAGCTTTTTTCAGCCATTGTTATTACTGCCTCATTTTTCTAACCTCTATTCTCCGACAGTTTATTCTACAATCAATGAGCACAAAGAACTTGGTCAGATATTAAAAATATGATTAAAAGTATAAGCCTTAGTTGAGATTTGTATTCGAATTCCTCAGTAGGTATTCTCCACGGTGCTGTAACTTTGTGTTTGAGCCCAGGTAAATGAAAGCATTTGCGTGCTAATTTTCCAGGTAAGGAAGTAATCGATTTTTAAAAGATTGACATAACTCTCTCTGGGCGTGTTATTACGCTTATCTTATTGGTTACCAATTTAAATAAATTTATTCTCTCTTATTTGTTGATACTTCCATCACTATTTAACCACTGGTATTAGATAATACACCTTGAAAGAAGCGAAAAAGAACAGTCACAGTCTGGTAAATAAATCGGAAAAACGGCGAACGAGATTTGCAGACATCGTATATTTGCCACTGTGACTAATACAAGATTGTCGAGAGCGAAGATACGAAAGTAGGGTTTATTTAACAACGTTAAACGTATTTGAGGATTTTCCCAGAATTCAATAACTGTGCAATGATCACATTTCTTAGCAGTACCCACCTAAAAAAAAAAATCCCCCACCAAACATTTAAATATCTTTTTGAATTTATAATACGTTTAAATTCTTATTATGCGTTATCGACAAGACATCAGCGTTCGAAGGTCCCAGATCAGTAATAACGCGGTTCAACTAAGATGGCTGCCGTCTTTAATCGGCGGCCTCTTTCGTCAGTTACCTCAACCGTAACTGAACGCTCAAAATTACACATCTCAAAAACTAAATCGGTTCAAATCAACTAACATCATGAATATGACAATAAACCTGAGCCGAAATGTCCTGAATATGACAATAAAGTTGAGTCGAAAGGTCGTGAATATGACAATAATGATGAGGACAACAGCCTGAACAATGTAAATAGTGTAAATACTTGCAACACCTCATCTCAGAAATATAGACACATGTTAAATCAATTAGTTATGTTTTTTCGATTCATTTGTGTTATATTGTTATTTATTGTATATAAAATACAATTACGGCACAAGGCCAAAATGGGGAGAGGTTGAGGCTGGTCGTCACTAACTATCTTATACCTAGCTAATCTGATTCACGACCCATTCACTCATTACAATTCCCACATTCACCATAAAAACTCGTCCGTCACCAATCAATCCTCCATACACCATAATACCACATCCTCTCAAGGGGGTCCTACAAAATGTACTCCATGCCATAAAAATCTAATGATTATAAAATTTATACTTAAAAATTTATGGATGGATAGAATAAGAGGGGAAGGAATGAACCCCAAAACAAACTAAACACGAACGCAAAGTAAATTAAACATAACTGATGTTAGTAGGGCCCGTTCAACCCTCAAAAAAGAGAGGCCGCTGTATTCTGCCCATAGGGACAAAATCAAGAAGCTCTCTCGCTAAGGGAGTGGGGAAGGAGAAAATATATACAGGCATGGGAAATATAAAAGCTGACCTAGTCGAGATGAAAAAGGGGGCCAAAACAAACTGGGGAGGTTGGGAATCTCGACTTGGATCATAACCAAAGATGCAGCCGGGAGCAGGCCATTCATTTGTGTTATATTTTTGGACGGACGTTGGGCAGATGGCTTTTTATAGCTATTCGTTAACTTCTCGTCGACTAACATCCTCATCTCTGTAATTCTTTATGATGCTGAAAAAATATCAAAAAGGAAATATGTCAAGGAAAACAACAGACCATAATGATCTAGCAAATGGGAATATCCTTGAGCGTACACCTACAATTAGCAACATATTTAAATTTAGCCAACTTTAATCTTCAAAAATTTAAATGCAATGTCAATCGCTATCTACTATTTCCCTGATTACTCTTTCATCTTCCACCTCATTATTAATGTTTCTGTTCTTAATTCTTCCGCACCCTGTAACCCCCTTATGTCTTAGTGGTTTTATTGCCTTGCATGGGGAGGCCCGGTCGAGTAATGGAGGGAGGCACGGGTGAGTAATGGATAGCGGCTTGGATTGAGGAAACGGCGAGCCGAGTTAGAATTCCAGTTGAATCCCTGACATTCACTTTCGTGCTTTCCCTTGAATCCTTTTCTTCTCCCTCAGCTATGGGTAAAATAGCAGGACAGACCGGGTTGTATAGCCTTGGATGAAAACTGGTCTACCGCAGAAAGAAATGGCAACCTACTGTGGGAAAAAATCTGGCTCGTCAGTCATGTATTTATCGCTTAAGCGTGTAACACGCATGGCACATCACTGATTGATGGGATGATACCGATTTAAAAAAAAAATGTTTATGCAACAAATTCATTATAATTTTCATTTCAACGAATAATTATATCTTTCAGTTTAAATTTTGATTTCATGTATATTGTAACGGAAATTACCTGTTATTTTATTTTTTCAGAAGTACGACAATATTTTACATAATTGTAACACTATAAGAAATTTTGTAACCGGGGCGTGTTACCACATCCATTTTCGGAAAATGAGGGGACTTAAGCAGGGTTAACAAAATGATAACGAATATCTTCAGGCTATCGTACATAGATATAATTTATGAAAGCAAGAACTAGGAATGCGATTTTAAGCATGGTATCTGCATGTGCGTGCACGGCTAGCGTAAAGGTCATCAGCGGAGGGAGTTGGATGGAGGGCGCGTCGATGTGAAATTCCGGCCGAAAACTCCGGTACATAAAAATCATTCAAAAGAGGGGAGTTCAGCACCACTCTCCTCAACTCTCAGGAGTTAATATCTCTGGTCTCTCTAGCTTTGGTTAGCAATAAGTCTAAGGGAAAGACAATTCTGACTGGAAAACTCTTAAAGCGTGATGCTCAACTCGTAAAAGCCTACATGCCACGAAAGGCAAAGCGGGCACAGCAAACAAAGTTGTCTCTATGGACATACACTCCAGAAGAGGGTCTACTGGTACTAAGAAATAGAAGCAGGATTGCATCGGCAACGTGCTCATATCGTAGCGGTTCAAAGTACAGGAACTGGGTTTAGAGCGTCTGGGGATGATGAGCTTCTCCCCTCATTTGTGGGATATGAGATTTGGGTGGTAACTAAACTAGGGGAGAGACAACTTAATTCAAAAGCAGTTGCTCGAAAGTCTTAATGAAATAATGAAGAAAATGTACCCCACACCCGAGATTTATTTGATCCGCCACTGAGTCAGCTTGTGACACAAGGTCGGTTGTTAATGTGGGGACCGAGTGTTTCTACTGGTCTTAGCTTGTCTAAGCTGGTCATAGCCGGTCATATCACAGCTACGTAACATGTTACGCAAGTGCGGGGGAACGCAAGGAAGGAGAGAAGGCATCCGGCACGGAACAGATACTACAACCGCAGCATCTAATCCGATAGAAAAAAATCATTCTCCTCCTTTGTCAATCCTCTCGGAAGGATCCGGAAGGAAAAGCCCCTAATGTACCCAACACCCTGTCAGGAAACAAACCTGCGTTCTTTTTTTAATCTGGACAAAAACAAACAAACTTTCAAGCTAGGTTAAATATTAAGCTACGAGAAGCTATAACAGAAAAGCAAGTCTCAATTGTATACTGTTAGGAGAGTAATTTTGCTTATTAAAACTTCCGATCTCTTAGACATCTAATTCATTCATTACAAACTACAAACTATGCTCTGTCTACTTGAAACCTGTTCTTTTATTGTTCTCTCCTCAATATCGTTTTCTCAGTTTTCTGCGTTTTAACGGCTTTATCACCTTGAATTGGGGAGGGGATGATTAAAAAATGGAGAATAGGAACAGATAAACGGCAAGGTTTTTTGACCTCATCGCCCATTGAAAAATGTTACGTGTCTGGCGACAGCAAAAAAAAAAAAAAAAACAGCTACAAAAGATAAACATCCGTTAACCTTAGCCTGGACCCACCTTGGACTGGGTTTGAGGATAACGTAAAAAAATGTGGGTGGCAGATCAGAGAAATTCTGGGAGAAGTGTTTCTATCAAGAATGGTAAATAGCATTTAGTAATTAGGCTGAGAGATTAGCAGAAGAACGAAAGATTTAAAGCTTTGCAGGATCAGGAATTTGGTACCACTGATTTTTGAAACGGCATTTTTATTGATGCATACATGAAGATCAATTGCACAGAAAATGACAGCTGATTATGAAGATTAGCGTTTCTTTCTATTAGGATTACATTTGGATTTCATGAATTCTGTGATAAATACACGAATGGAATCTAGTTTTGAACTGGGCCAAATGGCGAACATACTAGATTTTCCACTGACATTTACCATGGAAAGAAAAAAAAACATACAAATAACTTTTTTTTTCTTCTTCCTAATATATCTTGCTAATATGTAAGAAGCGTCCAGTATTCGCCTGCGTCTTTTATAATGTCAAAAACGGTGAATAATTATTGTTGTCTGTCTGTCTCTAAAGATTTTGTCGTTAATTAACTGCAATTTGTCGCAATGTCACATTCGGTAAAAATAGATCCAACAGCATTTATATGGTAATCGAGCCATTTGAATTTCGCATTTATCCCAGAGATGCAATATTATCATTCGTGCCCCAATTAATCAAAATTCACTGTAAACAATTTGATGACAGTGCATTGAACCGCATATGGGAGGTAATCAGTCCATTTGGGTTTGTGGTTGGCTCATAAATGCTGTATTCTTGTCGTGTCCTAATTATCCGAAATGTATTGTAATGATCAATTTGATAGCTGTTCATTGAACTGCATATATGAAGTAAACGAGCCATTTAAGTTCACAATTGGCTCATAAAAGCTGTGGTGTCCCAGTTATCCGAAATGCATTGTAATTACCAATTTGATAACTGTTCATTGAACTGCATATATGAAGTAAACGAGTCATTTGAGTTCACAATTGGCTCATAAATTCTGTCGTGTCCCAGTTATCCAAATTTTTATACTGAAGTCTCATCCACTACAAGAGCCACTCAAGATAGAGGACTACCGAATGAGGTATGTGAGAAAGAGGGGGTAGAATAAAGTAAATATTACGAGGATAAGGAGGATAGATAGCGATTGACCTTTTTTTCGTTTTTTATCATTTCACCCCATGCAAGGCAGTAGAGTCACTAAGTTAGGACAGGTTACTGAGTGTAAAATAATAAGAAAAAAGAAAAACATTATTAAGAAGCGAGAAACAGTAAAATAGTAATCAGGAGGGCAGTACATAACGATGGACATTGCATTTAAATTTTTGGTGATCAAAGTTGGCCGGAAAGTAAGAAGCTGGAAGAGAGCTTCACAGACTAGAAGTGCGACAACAGAAACTGCTAGCATAGAACTTACGGTTCTAGTATTGCGCTTAAATTCAAGATTCCTGCGATGACAATGTATTTGTCTGCATGTATGAAGTACTCGAGTCATTAATGTACAGAATTGAGCTAATTAGGTCTGCTGTTGCGGTGTCCTAATTAACCGGAATCTGCTCTAATACAGGTGTCCTACGATAACAATGTGTTCGTTTACATGTACGAAGTACTCAACTCATTAGAGCACACGATCGAAATAATCTGCTGTGTTGTCGCAGTGTCCAAATTAGCCGGAATACACTATAATTCAAGGTAGCAATATGTTGTTTACTACATGTATGAAGTACACGTCTCATTAATGCACAGGATTGCAGTGTTGTCGTAGTGTCCCAATTAACCGGAATACACTATAATTCAAGGTCTGCGGTAGCAATATATTTTTTACTACATATATGAAGTATGCGTCTCATTAATTCACAGGATTGCTGTGTTGTCGCAGTGTCCCAATTAACCGGAATTTACTGTGATAAACAATGGTTTCAGTAATATTGGTTCGAGGTATATTTGGTGATCGAACGATTAGAAGCTCTTGTCATTATACAACTAAAGTAATTAAACTGTAAATAAATAAGTTCACAATGAAGTAAGAAATTGTCTTTTTTTCCTCTGTCGATTTGTCTGTGAACGAGATTCTAGCAGAGTTTGCATCTGTTGGCATCAGTCTCCACTATCTTTGCACCGCTCTCGACCATACCTCACTATGTGTCTCCCTGTCTTTCTTTATATAGAAGGGGGAATCAATCAATCTATACACTGATACAGTTATGAGTAGAATTTTGCTTTGAAATAGCCAATGTATAATGTTCGTTCTTTCGGATGAACTGGAAGCGTTGGATAAGTGCATTGACAATAAAGTTTATGTTGAAAAATAAACACCTGTCTTGAAAAAGAAATGTCTTTTTTCTTTACACCAGACGTAGCGATATATATATATATATATATATATATATATATATATATATATATATATATATATATATATATATATATGGATATAAGCGCGGTTCTTGATATCTCGGCCTCAGTCACCTTGTCAACGACGTGGCGTGGATTCGTTCTGTCTTTTCGACAAAGATTTTCATGGCAACTGCTCTGACGAGCTTTTTTCCCTGGTGCCCCGACTGTATGAATTTAAAGGTGCTACTAGATTTGCATCAAGGTTCCACTCGTTTACTGATAAAATAGCTAAATGCAACCGCCACTTCTACTCCAACATTTTCTTTTCTTGCACTTCCCGCCTGTGGAACTCCCTTCCATTTAGTTGCTTCCCTGATAAATACAATCTTCAAAACTTTAAAGGCAACGTCAACCGCCATCTTCTTATCTTATTGAATCCCATTCATCTTTTGTCCTTTCCTCAATCCGCTCTATACAGTCTTCTCTCTCACTTTCAGTCCCTGCGTACTCGTGCCATTCCCGCCTTGTCTGGGGTGAAATAATTCTAAAAAATCACCTTGTGTCTTTTTCTATTTGAATATGACTTAATTCCTGTTCTTTTATTTTCCTTTCTTCTTAATAATTTTTTTTCTTCTTTTTCTCATATTCTCTCACACTCAATAACCCCTTGCTTCTTAGTGACTTTATTGCCTGGCTTGGGGTGAAATGATTTAAAAAATCTCCAGATCTCTTTCTCACTCTCACGCTTTCTATCCCTCTCTCTTTCGATGTCTACCGTCACTCCACCTCTCTCTCTCACTCTCCCCCTCCCCCCCTCTCTCTCTGTTTCTCGTTATAATCGGTTTAAAATGTGCGGGTGGTTTAGCGGCTTGGAATGATAAATCAGAGAACCGAGTTCAATTTCCAGTCGAGATTGTTACATTAATTTACGCACAAATACACTTGCGAAAGATGTGAATGCCCATCTAGTCTCATTCTCGAACCCTTTTCTAGCAAAAAGCTGCAATAATGGACCACCGGAATTGGCACGAATTCCCTAAATTAATTACTTTTTTGTGCCGGGTCAGTTTTGCTATAGCGGTTGAGGTTGAATATTTTTACGTTTGTCTGGCACAAGGGTATATGAAAAGGAACATGACCCCGCACATTAGCGAATAAGACTACTAGACCAGGATTTTTCAAACTGTGGGCCCCGATCCTTCTGTGGGTCGCGCAATAAATAAAATGGGTCGCAGCAAAAAGAAAGAAAGAAAACAAAATATGCAAGTGCAGAATATAAACAATTCTAAATGTTGCACAGCACTCATAAATCGTCACTAGTTTTTCACCGAGGTTTATTTTTTTAATGTAATTATATATATCTATATATGTGTGTATGTCTGCGTATGTGTATTTGAGTGTGTATGTGTATGAATGTGTGTAGAGTCTGTTCTCATTGAACATATCTATCTTGTTCGTCAAACTCGTTACGGGCTGAGTGACATCAGTTCCCTCTCACAAAGAGAGCTCGCGCCAAAACTTATCTACAAAAGGTGTGCAGTGCATTCGTCTTCATGGCTGGTGAAAGCCGTTATGATTGTTGAATAATTCAGTTGCATCTGAAGTCAGGGCTAAAAGTGAATTACCCGACTCAATGTCGAAGTCGAGTATCGTTACATTCTTTCTGTGGTAGTAAGATTATGTGTTGTATTCATTTGAAGTCTCTGAATTTTCGGTAAAATCTAAGAACAGGCTATTTTTTTTTCAAAATAATAATTGTACATCCATACTAACAGATAATACAAATAGATACATGATATTCCAATATGTGTGGATCATAAGAAATATATTTCGATGTCGATGTTAAATAAATGGACCGAGTGATCAGAGTTTGTCTTTGATTTATAACACGTAGGTATAATGGGTCGCACTGCAAAATGTGGTTCTTGCTGCGCGTCGCAGTAAAAAAAAGGTTTGAAAAAATCTGTGCTAGACGAACTCGATTAATATCGTATTTGCTTTTGAACACTCCTGGGCAAAAGACTCAACCTATAAGTGTTTGCAGTCCTAGAGATGTGTCGGTCCGACATTTCATTCTGATCTTTCGCTTTCGAATTCTCATCGTTAAAGGTTATCATCGAAATAAATTTTATCTTTTGAAATCGGAGTCAGTTTGTAATCTAACAGTTTTTACGAAACTGATTAAACAGATATTGAGTTTTGTACAGAATGGATTATATCTTGGGTGCTTTTCAATTAATATGCAGTAAACAATACAGATGCGTTCCTCTGATCACTTTCATAATTGATTCGGTAGATTTATTTTGGAGTGGAGCCGTTTTTATTTCGTGTCGAGATCAAATAAAATATGATAATGAAAGAAATCCATTGTTGATGCAATCCAGTGAATTAGCCTCAGTATGCCATTTTGAAATGATTTCATTGTCGTCTGCTTTTTATATTTCCAGCCCGACATGATGGAAATTATGATAACTCTTGTTATTTGATTGTTTTGCATTCTGTTACAGATCCTAATTACATTCTTTACACTTCAGTTTTAATATTATTTACTCTTATTTAGATTTTACTATGTAATATTATTTTGGCGATAACTTCCTGCATCTGAGTGTTACGCTTTTAGACAGCATTCATTATCTTTCGCTTTACGGAAGCAGATGACGGCATTTTCGAGACATGTCTGTATTATCATGATAAGAGAAGATTACATTATTTTAAAGGTAGAACATGTTCAAGTAATAAATATTTAAATAAGTTATATTGTGTCTTACGTCACTGTCTTCGGTTTCTCGCTGTCTTTCTCGTTGCCCTGTTTTGTTTTGTTTTTGCTTTCCTTCTTTACTCTTTGCAAAACACCGGAGTCAACAATTGTTGTTTAAATGACAACGTGAATTCGGTCTTCCTCAAAGTGTCACAGTGACATTGTCTTATATCCTCACTTCTTTCTTTCTTTCTTTCTTTCTTTCTTTCTTTCTTTCTTTCTTTCTTTCTTTCTTTCTTTCTTTCTTTCTAGTCTACCTCATTCATTTTTATTTATTGTTTATTAAACGCGTAAATTTATATTTTATATGCAAATAATACCTTTTTTCTTTTACTTTCCACTATGCCTTTGGAAAAGGCATGAGTCTATCTCCCCCATCTATGTGTTAAATAGCCGAGTAAACTAGTCTCTCTGGTGGCAGCCAGTCCATAAGTAGGAAAAACCTGGATCAATGAGCGTTTTTTTTACGGGGTTGGGTACGTATTAAAGGACATATTCTTAGGCTTTGACATTATTCCCAGAGAGTCTAAAAACAGTGTTAATAAAATATGACGTCGGGTTTTCGAAGAATTCATGGCACACTGTGATCAGTTCTTATTACCCCAGTCAGTTTTAAATTCTGTTATCCTTCTTCCAGACACCTTAGCAACTAAGGCTTAAGAAGTCAGTCTGATCTGCTATTTAACCAATGGATGTAAAGATGGAGTCATACTTCTCAAACAAATGTCACTCCCTGCGTCAGAAATAAGTTAAATTAATAGACTCCCTTTTTTTTAGGTGCGAACCAGTTTAGAAGAATTTAAAACAAGCTTGAAAAGGAATGGGCTCTGTCTGGCTATCTTACCGAAAACACACCACTACTGCGAAGGCTGCAATTCATTTGATGCCCTTACAAACCTAATGGGTTAGAGGAGTCGGGACGTGGCGAAAATAATAACGCTATTCTGTCACTAATTGCAGCCAAGCTAAAGACCACATTGTGAACCACCTTGGATTCTCTGAGTGCCAATCAGTCGTCAACATCCAGGGAATATCCACGGTTTTAACCAATCTTCAAAAAATTTAAATGCAACGTCAGTCAGTTTACGGCCATATTACGTTCAAACAACGGTTATCCGATCACCGAAGTTAAGCAACGGCGAACTTGGCCAATACATAGATGGGTGACCGCCTGGGAATATCACATACTGTAGGTTTGGATGTGCAAGTGGGGTAATGGATAACGGCTTGGGATTGGAAATTGGAGAATCGAGTTTCAATTCCAGTCGGTTTCGTTATATTCCCTTACTCGCAAATACTATTGGGAAAGATACGAATCCATCTTTTCCCCTCCCAATTGTGGGCTAAACAGCAGGATTTGTATCAGTAACTTATCATTATCTCCTAAAAATCCTTTCAATTCAAAAATATTTTCTGGCTTGAAATAACCTGCAAAAGGTTGATTGACCGTAAAAAACAAAGCAATCAATCAGCAACGTCAGTCGTGTTCTTCTGTGTCCTTTAATTTATTTTATTGTCCTTTCTGTTCAGTAATGTTTTCTCAGTTTCTACCACTGTCAGTAACCCCTTGCATCGTAGTGGCTTTATCACCTTGTCTGAGTTGAAATTATTTAAAATTGTAAATAATACAGTTATTTTCTCCCCATGATATTATGTGACACATGAGCTTTTCGCCAATTAAAAAAAAACACGTTTAATGTGTTTTAAAAAGAAAACTCAATGATTGATTGACCTGAACTATTGGTTTTGAAATCTAATGAAAACAAAGAAGCCACTCATTAGAATATTGAAACAATCAAACACTTCTTTCTTTCTTTCTTTTTTTTCTAACCTGGTTTCTATTACGAGATTTTCTCAGTGGTCGCCAAAAGGAGTCGTATCTATTCGAATCAATTTTTTTTTCACTCCCCTGATTAACGGTCAGGTTTTTGCGTTTTCTTTGGCTGTTACCAATAAGCGGATGCTATCTCTCTCCTAATAGGACACGAAATCCAAGCCATTCATTTTAGTTCATTGTCACCGCGATGTTTAATAATAATTTTAAAAAAGCTACAGTTTAATACGCTGCATTTGACATCACCAACCCTTTATAATGTCTAATGCGGAAGAAAGTAGTACAATAATTTAGAAAACGCTGTCAAATCCTCACGCAAGCAACCTCCAAAGAAATCACGTACAATCACGTATAAAGAAGGCTCGAGACGAGTTAAATCTCGTAGGTTATATTTCTTTCTTTTTGGATTGAACACGTTTTGCTGAATTTTAAGTGTACTATAAAGAAACCTTTGTCGATCGTTTACAGAGAAGAGGCCAGTGGAAATTATTTCAATATCAGCGGGAAACCTATAAAAATATATTTAACGCTCAGAGTAAATCAGCGGGACCATTAATTCATATATATATATAGTTTAGCCAAAAGTGTCCGTTCTTTTTGGGTGTTCGGTTGCATCAGGGGCGTTTAGTTTTAACTATCGCCACTTAAATAGATCGCTTTTGATAGCTGTCGTATAAACGTGCATTTTTATCGGGTTAGTTCTGTTTGTGCGTCCGATGGCATCAGGGGGTGATTAATTTTAAATAACATCACTTAAAAAAGAGCTATTTACGTTGTAATGTGATAACCGTCAGACCTACGTGTAGTTTTTCTGGGTCTGAAAAAATATTCATTCCGTTTGAGTTTTTGGTGTCATCAGGAGCGTTTAGTTTTAACTATCATTTTTTTTAAAAAGATCGCGTTTGACTCGTTTTATGTGGCAGCTATCACAATACCCTAAAAAGTTTTGAGAGTATTGTGATAGCTATAAATTATAATTATAGTTGTTTACGATTTGATTAAATATGCGTTCAGTTGCTAATAAATGTTATATATATATATATATATATATATATATATATATATATATATATATATATATATATATATAAAGCAGGCGGATAGGCGTAATACAGACTGTATCGTCTACCTCAAATACAAAGTATCAGCTATAGTAACGTTTGAAGAAATATAAATGTCGGATCAAAAATAAAATCCAATATATATATATATATATATATATATATATATATATATATATATATATATATATATATATATATATATATATATCTCAGGGTTCTTGATAAGATCCAGAGACGGATATGCAATGTAATTGGCCCTGATCTGTCATTTCGTCTGCAGTCGCTCTCTCACAGACGCGGCGTTGCCTCGCTCTGTCTTTTTGACAAATATTTTCACGGTAATTGCTCCGATGAATGAATCCTGGTACTTAAATAACGAATCCTAGTACTCCTGGCGTTTCCCGTGATTCGAACTAAATATCTCTAATCATTTCGAAGATACAAAGCTTAATCTAACAATTTGACACCTTTGGTGTTACACTCGGTACATACAAACACACACACACACCCACACAAACACGCACGCACGCACACACACACTCATATATATATATATATATATATATATATACATATATATATATATATGACAAGTGGAAACGTTTCATGAAAATAGATCTGAAAGTGGAAACGTTTCATGAAAATAGATCTGAAAATAGATCTGAAAATAGATCTGATTGAGAATGAATTTTATAATTTGATAATGCATTTCGCCATTCATGGCTTCATTAGATCCAGAAACGAAATAATGAAATGTGTGTATGTGTGTAGACTTAAATAATGAATCTTTTCCCCTAAGCTGGCTTTTCTCATGATTAAAGAAAGAAAATGAGTGATTTTTTTTTTAAAATGTCGTTAATATTTATTCTGGTATCTTTTCTTTACTCTTAGTTCAGAAAAGCCTAAACGAATTTCATACATTCGAGCCATTCTTATAATAGGAAGAGGATTTGCCTTTTTTAATTCGATACAAAAAAAGCTGGGAAAATACATTAACAACTTTCGACTCGAACTAAGAGTAAAGAAAAGATACCGGAATAAATATTAACGACTTTTTAAAAAGTCACTCATTTTCTTTCACGAGAAACACGAGCTTAGGGGAAAAGTACTAGGATTCATTATTTAAGTACTAGGATTCATTATTTAAGTACCAGGATTCATTATTTAAGCGTACACACAAATACACATATTTCATTCTTTCGTTTTCGGACCTGAGGGAGCTTTGAATGGCGAAATGCATTATCAAATCTAAGCTGGCATTTCTCTTGATTAAAGAAGAAAGAAAATGTGTGACTTTTAAAAAAAGTCGTTACTATTTATTCCAGTATCTTTTCTTTACTCTTAGTTCGAGTCGAAAGTTGTTAATGTATTTTCCCAGCTTTTTTTGTACCGAATTAAAGGCAAATCCTCTTTTCATTATCAGAATGGCTTGAAAGCAAGAAATTCATTTAACCTTTTCTGAGAATATATGCATATATTTCTATACACATCTACACATACACACACACGTGTGTGTGTGTGTTGCACAGATAGATAGATAAATAGATCGATCGATTTAATTTGATTCGATTTGTTTGTTTAAAGGCATATCATCTCCTTATGGGTCATTTAATGCCGAAATTTTATTTTCTTGGGAGCTTTGAAAAATTATTCTGCTTTCAAAATTGAATACATGGTAGATGATACTCAGCTTTTTTGGTACATAATTACTAGAGGCGGTGATATGTGTGTTTTATGTTGTAATTTTATTGAAGTTATATTTTAGAACACAATTTGATTTCTTTAAGGAAATGTAGGATATTATATGGATTAATGTAATGAAAGAGTTCATTCATATAGCCTTCTTGGTTGATTTTGATTTTGTTTAGCGGCATATGAACCACTGTAGGCTATTTAATGCCGAAATCTAAATATTTTAAACACAATTTTATGGCTTTAACGAAATATATTTTGAACGCAATTGTATGCGATCTACTACAGATAAAATGTATTGTTCGTCATAAATAAGTATTGTTGGTAATTTTACTATAAAAATGTATTTTTAAACTCTCATAGTGTTTTGATTTTGTTTGGGAGTTCACTATTTGCCCATAGCTGGGGCCCTGACAGGTGCTAACATCCCAGATCAGAGTGAAACCTGGGAACAACAGCAGTTAAGAAGTGGTTCTATGCTTCACAAAACCACCAATCTCCCGATCATAACCTTGCTGCTGGATATAGTTTATCGACATACCCAGAACTGTGATAGATAGATAGATAGATAGATAGGGTACTGTGATAGATATATAAGTAGATAGGTAGATAGATAGGGGACTGTAATAGCTAGCTAGCTAGCTAGCTAGATAGATAGATAGATAGGGGACTGCAATAGATAGATAGATAGATAGATAGATAGATAGATAGATAGATAGATAGATAGATAGATAGATAGATAGGGTGCTCTATAATTTCGAACTTGTGTCATATCTAAGCTATGCTTACTAAATCGGTAAAGAGTCAAGACATTTCTCAGGTGTGGCTGCTCAATTCAGCGTAGAGTCGCCTCACCATGTTTTACCTTAGTGAGGCAGGCAGTCGGGTCGAAGACTTCTTTGCGCCGTCTCCAAATATAAACACGCCGTGAAGTTGGGAAATGGATAAATGATTCATCAAAGAAGATGGTATTGTTCCACTGATCCACAAACCACTTCTATGATAGACAGCTTTGTGAGCAGAAACTTGCAGAAACACCGTCTATCCAGGGCTTCACAGCAACTTTCAACAACTTCAGTGTAACCAGCAGAATTCAACCGAATACCCTGATTAAAGAAGTGGGCTGGCATGAAGCGTTCTTCACTGCTCACCACGCAAAAGCTGGAAATTTGGTGTCCCTAACATGGAGGACATAAGAAGGATCTGGCCGTAGCCACTTGGCATTTCTCTGGTTCACTTTTCGATCCTAGTTTAATTTTTTTTTTGTCTGAACAGATCCGGAGCATGCCAGGTTCTTCTTGATGTTTCAACTTGTCCAGTAATCGTTTTGCTCGGATCAACCGTTCTTCTTATGTGTGTGCAGTTACGAACTGCCTTTTCTTCACCACATATGAATTATACCGAATGTCCTCATTCACCACTTTTCGGAATGGGTCCTCGAACACATCGAGATCTCTGGCAGTGGCTTTCATGGACATTACGGGATTTGCATCGATGTCCTGCACCCGCTGTACGAACTGCGGTCTCCAGACACTGTCCGAACGTTTATATTGCTTATTGCTCTTCGTAACAGTTGACCCATCCTCGCTGGTGGCGCCCAACAACACCGGAACTGACCAGGCGACTTGCAAAAAATCTTCAATCTCTGTGCTTTGTGTGTATTGTAACAATTACAGCATGTCGCTTCATCTCATGCCTTCGATGATAGTTTGACATAGGTGTTCCGAAGGGATAACTGCACTTTAACTGATGATCACATAACTGCAGATGCCCAATTTCATGTCCTCAAATAACTTAGGCACACTATAGACTCAAGTATAACCCGACCCATGTTTACCTATTGACTTAAAATACAAGCTCATAAACTGTATTTACCAATGACCGTCCTGGGTATGACGATAAACTACATCCGACTCCTGGGTAAGACGATAAACTAGGTTCAACAGCAAGGCCTCTGATCAGGAGGTTTTGAGGAACGTGGAACCACCTCTTAATTGATGGTGTTCTCAGGTCCATCCTGACCCGGGGTGGTAGCACCTGCTAGGGTCCCAACTATGGGTAAATAGTTAACCCCCCCAATTGGGATCAAAACACTATGAAAATGTAAAAATAGGTTTTAATACCAAAATCCTTTATAAAAATTATTACCAGCAATACATTATTAACAGCAATTTTGAAATAAAAAAATTACCAGCAATAAAAATTTTGTCGGCATTAAATAACCCATTGAGGTTGATATGCCGTAAACCAAACCAAACCAAACTGTTTACCAATGCAATCAAGCATATTCTCAACCAATGTTTGCCTGTATGTATGTATAGCTGGCCACTCGCATTCGAAGATACTCGTCTATTAAGGCGGCTAGCAAATCCCCATTACAGTCGCTTGATCAGGCGCATTTGTGTTTATTCAACACTCACAGAGAGCTCCTGTGGTCTATACTGAAACTATGCTTAGTTATAGTTTCTGGGAAAGAGCATGTTTTCTAGCGTGATTAACGATTTGGAACAAGGCCATCATGCTCAAGCCCTCGGTCACGATGACTTGTGGCTTCGTGCTAGCACAGCCATCGACGGCCCCCAAGTGTTCCGTCTACCCAATTTCACTCACAAGGCTTGGGTCAACCCGTGGTATCGTTTTTCAGGCACTTTCCAAAAGTGCCGCACGCTGTGATCGACCTCTCCAGTCCGATAACATCAGAAAGTCTCCTTTCTGGCAAATCGACCATGGTGAGATTGGAACCCGTGTCTCATGGTCAGAATGCGAACGTTTTAACCATTCGGTCTCGTGCCCATGTTTCTTTGCATGTATACTCGCGTACCAACCCGACAATTGTTTGTCTATAGGCTTAACCATAAACCTGACCAATGTTTGCTTACAAACTTAAATGTAAACCCAACCATTGTTTGCCTATAGACTCATGCATAAACTCGACCAATATTTGCTTATAAAATCAAACATCAACACGATCACTTTTTGCCCATAGTCTAAAGCAGAAACCCGATTACTATTTGTCTATAGACTCTTGCAAAACCCGACCAATGTATACCTATAGAGTTAAGCTTAAGCCCGACTATTGTTTGCTTATAGACTTAAGCGTAAACTCGACCATTGTTTGCCTATAGACTTGTGTAAACCTAACCATTGTTTGCCTATAGACTTGTGTAAACCCAACCATTGTTTGCCTTACTCATGCATAAACCCGGTTAATATTAGCCTATAGACTCATGCATAAACTCAACCAATATTTGCTTATAAATGCAAACGTCAACGCGACCACTGTTTGCCCATAGACTCAAGCAGAAACCCGACCAACATTTGCCTGTAAACCCATGCTTAAATTCGACAAGTATTCACCAATAGACTCAAGTATAACGACTGATATTTGCCTGTCAGCTCAAGTATAACGGCAAACGTTTATCCATAGACTCAAATACAATCCCTACTAATAAAATCAAGTATAATAAAAAACATATACTGGTATGAAAAAACTGCAAAAATATTAATATGTCATATAATCCACTAACCAATCAACGAACAGCATTCGGAGATGTGAATTTGTGTTTATTCTAAAAGTATTAAGGCTTAAAAGAAACTGAAGAGTTTCGGATCAAGTGATCATGAACTCAATCTCTTAAGGACGAGATGTTTTGCCAAGACAGCCATGGTTAGGGAAACGAACAGATTTAGCCGGATTTCGAACTGAGTTCCTCGATTTTCCGTTTTTTTTTTCTCTCCTCCCTTGTAACCGTTTCTCCACCCGGCTCCAACGTACAAAGGACAATAGAAACTTTAAATATACATAATTACAAAGAAAATAGCACGTATTTTTATTTATTTATTTATTTTTTGGTTCGTTATTTTTTTGGAAGAACACACCAAGAGAGCCATGTATACTCTTTTACAATCGCAGACCTCTTTCACGCGCACGTGCCCAGAGAGAAAAATAAAAACAATAAATATGTAAAAAAAAAAAAATAAATAAATAAATAAATAAAATAATAAAAATAAAGGCTAACAATAGCAGAGAAACTCAGAATCAAAACAAGCAAAGGAATCAAAAAAAAAAAAAAGAAATGCAAAGTCAAGAACTAATGGCAAAAAGCGAAGAGACGACAAAAGTAAATCGTGTTCTTTTTTCTGCGTCGCCATTATCGATCGCAAAGCGCTGAAGGCTTGGAGCGAAATTTTTGCCTTTAACATGAAGCAGACACGGGCAGACAAATTGCAAAATATTTGATACTAGAAATATTTCTCGCTCCCCATCCAACTCCTCCCATTCTCTATTTCTATCTCTATCCCTATCTCTCTCCCTCTTTCTCTTCGTCTCTACCCCATTCCCACCAGACCCGCACCCCCACACGTTCTTTCCCAAGCTGCAACACGCACACACTGGTGAGAGAGAAAGAGGAAAAGACACACTTTCCTATTTCAATACCTTGATCACTTTTCGACTTTTTTTTTTAATGGACGTTCGTTATTTTTCGCATATTAACACGCCTGTTCTCTCTTGTCTCTCTCTTATCTCTCACCCACTCTTGTTCCCCCTCTCTCTTTTGTCACTCTCTCTCTCTCTCTCTTGTCTCTCACTCACTCTCTCTCTCTCTCTGATGGTGTTTTCACTCTCACTCGTTGTCAGTATTTCTTTTATTTTTACTCATCCCTCTCTCTATTAAATATTAAGAAGTAAGAGTTGACAGAGAATAACAACGATCGAAACGTGTTTGGAGAGAAGGAGAGAAAGGTGAGTGTGAAAGGTTAGAGGAAATTAAAAAGAAAAAAACAGTGAATGACAAAGAAAGATATTGCGAAGAAAACGTAAGAAGCAAATAAACAAGTAAATAAATAAATAAAAAAAAGAAAGAAAGAAAGAAATGGAATGAAGAGAAGGGAAAGATAAAAGAGAAAAAATGATCTGAGGGTTACTGAAGAAAGAAAGAAACAAATAAATAAAGAAACGAACAAACAAAGAAAAAAGAAAGAAACAAATAAATAAAGAAACAAACAAACAAAGAAAAAAGAAAGAAAGAAAGAATTAGAGTGAAAGGAAAGAAAAAATAGAAGAGAAAAGTCAGCTCAGGGTCACTGAAGAAAGAAAGAAAGAAAGAAAGAAAGAAAGAAAGAAAGAAAGAAAGAAAGAAATGGAGTGAAGGTAAGGGAAAGGTAGAAGAGAAAAATGATCTGAGAGTTATTGAAGAAAGAAAGGATGAAAGAAAGTATCAAAAGACACTATTTTTTTTAGTTTTGAAAATATTATTGATTTAAAAAACAAACACTACCTATTACGAAACAGGCAATTAACCACAAATAATAATAGTAATTATTATTATTATTATTATTATTATTATTATTATTGTGATGATGATAATGACAAGCATTTCATCAGGTTTTTAAAAGACACTCAGTAAAGAAGAAGAAGAAGAAGAAGAAGAAGAAGAAGAAGAAGAAGAAGAAGAAGAAGAAGAAGAAAATAATCGAATCTCCGAATCTATTCGCTTGTTAGGAATGTCATCTAGTTCTGCCGGGTGACCGACTGATACAAATCACGCCTTCTTTTGGCGACCTTCCGTCGAGATGCCAATGTCCATGGAGCCGATAAAGTCTTTCAATTATCAAATCGGCTGGCAGAAAATGAAAATAAAACGGAATAGGAAAAAAAAGATTTTTTTTGTTAAAATAATAATAATAATAATAATAATAATAATAATCAAGTTAAGGACCGGAAAGAGAGTTGGTGGAGGGGTTGAGGAGAACGTCGGACCTGAAAAAGTGAGAAATAGAAAGAGAGAGATAGAGATAGAGTGAGAGAGAGAGAGAGAGAGAGTCCAGAAGGAGAAACAATGGAAGGACCGGTGAGGTAGCGGATGTGAAAAGAACAATGAGTGAAAAGTGATAACGAAAGAAAGAGACAAAGAGATGAGAAGAGTTATAGCATGAGAGAGAGAGAGAGAGAGAGAGAGAGAGAGAGAGAGAGAGAGAGATTAAGAAAGAGTTAAATGTTTCAGAATGACTTGAAGGAATTAAGGACGAAAAGAAATAGGGACAGAGAGAAAAGTAAATAAATAGAGAAAAATTAAGAAAGTGGGAGAGATAATAAAGAAAAGAGAGGAGACAGTGCCAAAGAAGAAAGAAAGGGAGATAAAGAGTATAAGAAAAAGAATAATAGAGATAAACAGAAAGTAAGGGTAAGGGAGGCGGGAAAGGGGTGACCGAGTAAAGTAGAGAGGTAAAAAAAGAGAAAGAAATAGTTAAATTAAGAGAGTGAACAAGAAGAGAGAAAACCCAGTAGAAGAGAGAGAGAGAGAGAGAGAGAGAGAGAGAAAGAGAATTGATGAGAGTGAAAAAGAAGTAGAAAGCATTAGAGAAATAGAAGTAAGAGTGAGACAGACAAAATGTGTACGAATGAGCGAGAAAGAAAGAAAGAAAGAAAGAAAGACAGAAAGAAAGAAAGACAGAAAGAAAGAAAGAAAGACAGAAAGAAAGAAAGAAAGACAGAAAGAAAGAAAGACAGAAAGAAAGAAAGAAAGAAAGACAGAAAGAAAGAAAGAAAGACAGAAAGACAGAAAGAAAGACAGAAAGAAAGAAAGAAAGACAGAAAGAAAGAAAGAAAGACAGAAAGAAAGAAAGAAAGAAAGAAAGAATGAAATAGAAAGAAAGACAGACAGAAAGAAAGAAAGAAAGAAAGAAAGAAAGAAAGAAAGAAAAGGTTGATACGGGAGATAAATAGACAAAGGAATGTGTCTGCGGAAGCAAGAGAAAGAAAGAGAAAGCTAGTAAGCAACGAGAGAGAAAATGAAAAGCTCGAAAGAAAGACATTGGAAACCGGAAAGAGAAGGATATATATATATATATATATATATATATATATATATATATATATATATATATATATATATATATATATATATATATATATATATCGAGAGAGAGAGAGAAGAATTTTTTTATAGGCACAAAAATAGAAAGTATATATTAAATTAGAATGAAAAGGAAAGAGAAAAGTGAGAGAAATACTAGGAGAGAGTGAAAGATAGAGAGAGAGAGTGTGTGTGTGCTTGTGTGTGTGTGTGTTTGTGTGTGTTTAAAAGAGAGGGAGACGGGGTGGGAGAGAATGATACATGAAAACTGAGAGAGAGAGATTATAGAGAGAAATAGGGGAGCGAAAAATATACAAAAAGTTAGTAGAAGAGACAGATACAGATTTAGAGAAGTTGAATGAGTGTGTGAAAGAAATATGTAGAAATTAGCGAGATACGGGTAGAAAAAGAGTGGGTGAAAAGAGAAATATATAAAGTGAAACAGAGAGAGAGAGAGAGAGAGAGAGAGAGAGAGAGAGAGAGGGGTGTCTAAAGAAGGAATTAAAGATAGTCGAAAGATAAGAGAGAGGGAAAAGAGAGTCTGGGAGAAAAAAATCGACAGTGAGCGTGAAATAAAAAGTGAAATAGATTCTAAGCCAATAATAATAATAATAATAATAATAATAATAATAATACGAAAAAGAAGAACAAGAAGAAGCTAACTCATTTCTTTTTTCTTTCCATTTTAGACCAAGACCCCTCCCCCCCAAAAAAAAACCTTGATGAGATTTAAATCAATAACTTAATCAAAATTGCCAGCTAATGTCTGCTTTTTTCCTGAAAACAAAATTCTATTTGGGAAACAGTTTATAGGGAAGTTAACACGAACGGTGTTCTGTAGTGACTTCTGATGTCCAACTATGCGCAGATGAAATCGTAATCCATTAAATTAGTTATGTGACCACAAAGTCATGATATGTTCTCGTATTTATTGCGATAAATGAGATCACTCAATCTATGGAATTCTATACGAGCAATAAAAGGATTTATTTTTATTGATAAAAGTTTATTTTTGGCACGAACAATATCGAACGGCACATTGGTATCAGACATATGATTACAATTATTGCCTTCATATTTTAAGCGTGTGCGCACACACAAACATACACACCCAAGAACATTCAAACAAGTACATATAAGGTGCTGATCAAAATATCGGGGAGCTGGAAAAGATGAATTAATTCATTCATATCTCAAGCTGTCTTACGTTTCCCATGTCTCGAAATTACTCCCTAAGTAAATTAAAAAAAAAGATACAATTTTTCTAAATCTTTTTCTTTTTCTTTCTACGTCTAAAGTTCCTTGAGTTTTTGGTTAGCATCTCGAGGACGTGTGATTGTCCGATACAGAGTCGATCCGAAAATAATACCTCCTATATTATTACGTTAGGCCATGAGGTTACAAGGCGATATTTGTGATATGACAGTAAACTTGAGCTTTTTTTTTTTTTTTTTTGCTCTTCTACATATCACAGTCTGGTAAAATAATATCTGACATGAAAGTGCGCACGAAAAAGTGGAGCGATATTGATGAAAAAAAAATGTTACCTATTGACATTCATCGATGTTTGGTGAACGTTTACGAAAACGAAACTGCAAATTCGCGCACAGTGAGACGACGGGAAATGTTTTGGATATGCGGGAAGAATAACTGCTAGTTGCTCGGAAAGAGAAATTGGCGGGACGAGTTCGAATCAAGGCCGAATTCGTTGCGATCACTTTCGCACAAATACCCTTCTCTCCTTTAGCTCTGGGTTGAATAGAAGGGTAGACTAGGCGCTCTAGCTTTGAACGGCAACCCAGTTAAGGAAAAGGAAAATGATTTAATACACACCGGTTAGTATGCTGATGGAACCTCTTCAGCCTCTGTTTGAAATATATTGTTGAAAATTCCGCTAATTTTCGACGGTGTCGGGTATAGCTCTATCTCCCCAAAATAGTAAAGGCTCATAGAATGCCCAGGCAAGAATTGGTAATGTCGCGAAAAAGATGCTCTTTGCGACGAAGCAAAACAGTTTGAACGGTTAACCATTGTAACCGCTTCGTCTATTAATAAATAGGCTCCCTTGTAAGCCCAAAGCGGAATCACTTTTTAACCGGGCGGGAGAAAACAAGAAGATTCAGTCAAATCTCTGTACCAACTAACAGCAGTACATTTCACTCCTATGGGGTTAGTTTATCACTGATATGTTTTATTTTGCCCAATATCTAGAGATAATGACTCGAAAAGAAAAAAAAATCTCAAAGCAGCCGGTACAACGAGAACGGATGTGTCACAACATCAGAACGTACAATTTAAATTCTTAAGCGACGTGAGTCTAGGAATCTGCCGTTGGCGGATATATAATATTCTTTATTTTTCTGAGCGTTTCAACAATGGTGACAGCGATGTGTATGACAAGCCAAGTTAATCGCTTCTGTGACGTATTTTTGTTCTGCTTTCAGCTCGTTTTATTTCGTTATAATTATCACTAAACTTGTCCGCTCTGTTGAGGTATATGATTTTCTTAGTTCGTTTTCAAACGATTCCGCTAATTTCTCCATTCTGTCATCAAACCTGTCATTGCACAAGCATTATACATTTTATATTTACACGTGACCATGAAGCGTTTCATTATGTCGGTATAAAAGAGTTTCCAGCCAATCGTCATCAGTTGTTTTATTTCATTGTTATGACCTTTCTCTAATATTAGAGCGTGGAATAACTTCTTAATTACTGTTGTTCCTAGGTCCACTGTGACCCAGAGGCAGCGCCTGTTAGGGTCCCAGCAATGGGAAAATAGTGTATCTCCAAACTGAGATCAAAACACGAAAATATAAAAATATATTAGACAAAATTACCAGCATTATATTTGGAAGAGAAAAGAAAATTAGCAAATCTCACAAAAAAATAAAGCTTCAGCATTAAATGACCCATAATAAGTTGATATGCCGTTAAATAAACCAAACCGTTAATATTATCAGACTATCTATTTTAAGTATATAGGAAAGGTGATGTCATAATGTCACTATTTGTATTAAATGCTTTTCAGCCAATCGTTATAAGTTATTTTCAGCCAATCGTTATAAGTTATTTTCAGCCAATCGTTATAAGTTATTTTATTTCTTTTTTATGGTTTTAATTTTTGTTGTCTTCTTTTTTTAATGTAATTACATTTAATAATTTTTAATGTTATTACACGTACTAAATATTTTTATTGTTGAAATTATTGCAGTTATTCCTCTTCTATTCTTATCATTATTTTTTCGAAATGTTACAATTACAAGAATATATCAATAGTATAATTGCTATCGTCTCGAAACGAAAAGACGTCGAAGTGTGTTCGAATTCAGGTTGGGTCATTACATTCACATTCGTGCAAATACTTCCGGGAGAGTTATGAGTGCATCTCTTGTCCCACAGCTGTGGTTTAAAAGGCGACGCAGACTAGGCTCTCTCGGTGTATTTGGCAACCAACCAATCTAGGAGAAGGAAAACACTGAATTCAAAATCGTCTGTCGTCTTGTCGAAGTACATACTATATACCTTTTGTGATGGTAGACGGCTGCGCTTGTTACTTTTGTTATGTCAAGCGAAAGCTCGTTACCACTTCCAAAAATGCTCGTTAACTTCGAGACTTCGTAGACGCTGGTACTAATAGCAACGGCTTCCAATTATAGCCACAGAAATTCGCATTTATTATATAGATAAATATCATGGATATTATTACCAATATTGTTATCATTTGGCTGTCTTTTTATTTTTCAAATTTCGTTAACAGTCCATCTATATATATATTGGCTCCTGAAAATTAATTTCGGTTGAGCTCTGTGGGAAGGAAGCGTGGGTTTGTAAACAGTGACTATTAAAGCAAATATAGCATGATTCTTCGGCAGAATTGAGTCCTGTCAATCACTGTGTGTTTATCTAAATCTAAGAATAAATACGCTAAAATTCACTTTCATCCCTGCCGTGCGCCGACGGCTTAGTGGTATAATTTCCGACTGACGCCAATTCAGTCGGGTTTCGATCCTAGCTAGAGGCAACCGGACGTCTAGCCACACTGAATAGCTGTGATACAGCGAAACAGTCTGTCTGTGAATGACAATAATTATATATATATATATATATATATATATATATATATATATATTAAATGACAATTAGAAAAATGTTCATGAAAGTATTTTTCGAAAACATATCCGATAATGCATTTCGCCCATTTTGGGATTCATCAGATCGAAGACGAGAAAGTGAATTGCATGTCTATGCATTTGTGTGTTCAGTTAAAATAAACTAGTTTATAAATTAGTTGATTTAAAATGAACACACAAAATTGTTCTAATTTAAAAATACATTGGAAATTGTTTTAACGTAAAAATGCATTGAAAACTGTTTCAGTATAAAATTCCATTGAAAATTGTATTACTATTAAAATTCATTGAAAATTGTTTTAATATAAAAAAGCATTAAAAAATCATTTACTACACAAATTCAATGAAAATTGTTTTAATATAAAAATACATTAAAAATTGATTCACTATAAAAATCCAATGAAAATTGTTTTAATATAAAAATACATTAAAAATTGAGTCACTATAAAAATCCAATGAAAATTGTTTTAATATAAAAATGCATGAAAAATTGATTCACTATAAAAATCCAATGAAAATTGTTTTAATATAAAAATGCATGAAAAATTGATTTACTATAAAAATCCAATGAAAATTGTTTTAATATAAAAATGCATTAAAAATTGATTTACTATAAAAATCCAATGAAAATTGTTTTAATATAAAAATGCATTAAAAATTGATTCACTATAAAAATCCAATGCAAATTGTTTTAATATAAAAATGCATTAAAAATTGATTCACTATAAAAATCCAATGAAAATTGTTTTAATATAAAAATGCATTAAAAATTGAGTCAATATAAAAATCCAATGAAAATTGTTTTAATATAAAAATGCATTAAAAATTGAGTCAATATAAAAATCCAATGAAAATTGTTTTAATATAAAAATGCATTAAAAATTGATTCACTATAAAAATCCAATGAAAATTGTTTTAATATAAAAATGCATGAAAAATTGATTTACTATAAAAATCCAATGAAAATTGTTTTAATAAGGTAACACGTTGAACATTGGTTTATTTTAATATTGCATTGAAAATTGCTTTAGTATGAAAATGCATTGAAAATTGTTCTAATATAAAAAATACACTGAAAATTGTTTTAATTTAAAAATGCACTGAAATTTTTGGGGATCTAAAATATACCGAAAATTGTTTTAATATAAAATATATTGATTGTTTTTAATATATAGAAATGCCTTGAAAATTGTTTTAATATACAAATGAATTGAAAATTGTTTTATTATAAAGATTTGTTAGAAAGTGTTTTAATATGAATATTGATTTAATATAAAAAATCATTGAGATCTGTTTTACTATAAAAATTCGAGGAAAATTGTTTTACGATAAAATGCCTTGAAAATGTTTTAATAGGAAAATGCCTTGAAAAATGTTTTAATATAAAAATATATAGAAAATTTTTCGGATATAAAAATTAATTGAAAATTGTTTTAATATAAAATGTATTGAAAATTGTTTAAATATAACAATACATTGAAAATTGTTTTAATATAAAAATGCACTGAAAATTGTTTTAATATAAAATCCATTGATAATTGTTTTAATCTAAAAATGTATTGAAAATTCTTTTAATCTAAAAATGAATTCAAAAGTGTTTTACTATAAAATGTGATGAAAAGTGTTTTAATTAATGCATTCATTTTTTTCCTACAAAAATGCGTTGAAAATTGTTTTAATATGAAAATTCATTGAAAATAATTTTAATAGAAAAAACATTGAAAATAGTTTTACTATTAAAATGCATTGAAAATTGTTTTAATATAAAAATTCACTGTAAATTGTTTGAATATAAATAAGCATTGAAAATGGTTTTATCATAAAGTACTGAAAATTGTTTTAATATCAAAATGCATTGAAAATTGATTTAATATAAAAATTAATTGAAAATGTTTTAATATATAAATGCAATGCAAATTCTTTTAATGTAAAAATTTATTAACAATTGTTTTACTATAAAATGCATTAAATTTTTATACTATAAAAATGCGTTGACAATTGTCTTACTATACAAATGCATTGAAAATCGTTTTAGTATAAAAATGCATTGAAAATTCTTTTAATATAAAAATGCATTGAAAATTGTTTTTCTCTAAAATGCATTTAAATTGTTTTAATATACAAATATATTGAAAATTGTTTTAATATACAAATTCATTGAAAAGGTTTTGAATTGAAAATTATTTTATCTCAAAATGCTTTGACAATTGCTTTAATATAAAAATATATTGATAACTGATTTACTACACAAAAGCAATTAAAATTATTTTAATATAAAATTGCTTTGAAAAATTTTGAATATAAAAACAAGATTGAAAATTGTTTTAATATAATAAATGCACTAAAAATTGTTTTACTATAAAAATGCCATGAAGATTTTTTTGGCTACAAAAAAATGTTCAACATGTTTTTGCAAAAATCCTACATTGAAAATGAAGAGTAAATTGATTGTTTCTATATCGGAATTAATGCAATCATTACAATTAAAATAAGAACCTGATTTGCTGATTCCAAATCAAAGTTTGTTCAGCATAGCATCAACTTCAAGAAAGTTTCTTCATTGATACCAAGCATTTATGCAAACAGAATTGTGAATATATGATACATAATGTATCCGTCTTTTTATGTTTGCTCTATCCGTGTTGTTAGAAGCGGCTTTGTGTAAGTAAAAGTTACCCGAGGGCAAGTGACAATTCTGAAAGTAATTTAACCTCAGACAAAGTTTGGTGACCTTACTTTGCGATGTTCTCTCCATTTTATCACAGGTTCAACAGGGTTCAAGCCTTTGCTTGTTTTCACATGAACACTGGGAATGTAACGGCCGTTTTGCCACTGGCCGAGTCCAAGATCCGTAAAACTTTTTATATCTCACAGACAAATTACAAAATCAATTCGTAATTATTTTTCTGCCAAACACTGGCTCCTCATAGCTGTAAGCTATGTTCGTCTTGGCTTTAAACTTATACGGTTCTGAGTGTGACTTTGGGGGTTATATGGTCTTTCAGTATGGCCCAACAATGAAATAAATTCATAATAAAACAGGTATAACGTCAGGTTTACGTATACCCTGGACGCAACACATGACGAATTATTATCTTAGCTGGAAAATTGGGGCTGATTTAGTGGCCAGCAATATTTTAGCTAACAAGAGAGAAGAATCAAGTCTTACCGTTATGTATGTGTAGCTGGCCATTCGTATTCGAGGATACCCGTCTACTACGGCGGCTAGCCAATCCCTATTGCAGACGCTTGCTCAGGCACATTTGTATTTATTCAACACCCGAAGAGCTCATCTGGGGCTTTATACTGCAAATATGCTGAGCAGACCTTAGTTACAGTTTCTGGGAAAGAGTGTGTTATCTAGGGTGATCAACAATTTGAACAAAGCAAGCACGCTGAAGCCCTCGGCCACGTTGACGTGTGACTTCGTGCTCGCATACGTCTACCCAATTTCACTCGAAAGGCTTGGATCTACTCGTGGTATGGTTTTCAGTTAACACACGCTGGGGTCGACCCCTCCAATCCGATAACATCAAGAAGTCTCCTTCCTGACAAACCGATCAAGGTGAGATTCGAACCCGGGTGTCATGGTCAGAATGCGAACTTTCTAACCACTCGGCTACGTTTCCATTATAAATTACCGTTATAAAACGGACATGAAACAGTATACATGAGATCTAAGCAGAGGTTTCTAGCATTTTTCACAAACTCTTTTAACCAAAGAATAATCAGCAATATTATTGGTCCTGATCTGGCGGAACGGTTTCAGTCACTTTCCAACCGCCATAATGCTGCCTCCCTCTGTCTTTTCTATTAGTACTTTCATGGCAATTGTTCGGGTAAGCTCTTCGCTATGGTACTAGATTTTTTGAATTTAAGCGCAGTACTAGACTGGCGTCGGGATCTCATCAATTGACAGTTGAGCTGCCGAGATGTAACCGTAATTTCTATGATAACAGTTTATTTTCTCGCACTTATCGCTTGTGGAGCTCCCATGCTTTCCAGCCAACTTTAATCTGAAACACTTTAAATGCAATAGAAATCGCTATCTACTGTCTTCCTGATTACTCTTTTTGTTCCCGCTCATGAGTAATGTTTTTGTTTCTAATTCTTCCGCCCCTAGTAACTGCTTGTGTCTTAGTGTCTTTACTGCCTTGCTTGAAGTGAAATAGATTAAAAAAGGTATTCTTCTGGTGTCTTTTTTACAACATTTTTAATAGGAAATTCAGTATTTGTTTTCAATACACATTCTTATATCAATCCGTGTACATAAACAAACACTTACATATTATATTCCATTATTTGCTTGAAAAATAATAAACATTCAAAATACATTAAACAGCATTATTAAACAAATTTAAATATACATAACAACATTTATTTATGTAATTCACTCCGCTATATTAGAATTTTTTATAAACAAATATCTCGGATGTTTGGCAAGTAGTTGATAAGTAAAGAGGCTATGTGGTTGTCACAGAAAAACGTAATCTGTATGGGTAGAAATTGTGTCACATGACTTGATGTTAAATAAATAAGTAAATAGGTGCACGCTGGTTTGCCGCCGTCACGTATTTTGAATTAAATGTGAAGAAGAAAGAACTATGTATAATAAAAATATAATTATTATTAATTTTTATTATGTTTGATTTAAGTAATATTGTATTATGTGAGTAACAATAACTGTTTCAATAACTTGTATTGCAAATACAAGCTAAAATATGTGTAATTAATAATGAAATGGATAATATTGTTACCTCATCATTTTGTATCATGAACTGCTTTTAAAAGGAACCCAACGGATTTATTTGGGGTCTAGTATTATATAAATTATTAATCTTATTCAGCTAACAAAATACTGTTATGAAGTTTGTGTGTGTGACCGCAAGATGATAACACGAGACTTGAATCATCATTACGTAAGATTACACTTTATTATAACGGTATTTCGTCAATTACTCTCAGACAGTCTATGGGGCGAGTGTCCTCGCACCCTTGTCCCACACTAAGGCCTTACATACTACTCTAATCCTCTCTAGGGTCGATTTTTTATATAACCACGTGTATTACAAATATTTAACCTGATTGCAATGATCTATGGGTGGTGTAATAGATAGCTGCCCAAAAGGAGAAATCGGAGAGCAGAGTTCGAATTCTAGTCAGGTTCGTTACATTCACTTACGCGCAAATGACACTGGGAAAGATATGAGTCCATCTACCCCGAGCAATGGGTTAAATAGTAGAACTTCTTTCTAGATGGAAAATCATTGTCATTCTCAAATATTTGCTAATGCACTATTTACCTGAAAAAATAATTATTTGTAATCCAAGCATATTCTTCGAGAAAGGGGAGATAAATAATTTCATAGATTTATAACAATTATACGTTGTGCAAAAAAAACTTTTTTTTAGTTTCAAACGTCGAAGATTATTGCAATTCTCTTTATAGAATTTGAAATTGTTGAATTATCCCGTCTTTCTAAGAATTTTGAATTATTGTCCGTTCCATGTTTTTATTGAATTTTTGCCTTTGAACTTAAAAATTAAATCAATGTAAGCGTGCTACTAGGTTGGCATCTCAGTCCTACCCTTTCACTGTCGAAACTTTTAAATCTAGCCTCTTCTCTTCTACTCCAATAGATTCATGTCTCGCACTTCCCGTCTGTGGAACTCCCTTCCTCTTACTTGCTTCCCTGATAGCTATAATCTTCAATTATTCAAATGCAATGTCAATCGACATCTTCAGACGCTTTGATCTAATATCCCGTCCTTTTCTTCATCCTTTCCTCCATCACACCTCTTTACTCTTCCACCCACTCTCTGTAACCCCTTGCGTGCTAGTGGCACTCCTGCCTTGCTTGGGTTGAAATGCTTAAAAAAAAATGTAAATCTTTGGCTGATGAAGGGAATGGCAGTCTCGAAACATGTACAAAGGGGAGATAAATCGTTAAAATAATAAATTTAAAAAATACCACGATTGCAAAATACTTCTTCATTCGGCGGCCGGAAGTAATCCCAAGTCAGCTGCCTAGTGCATCCGGCTGCTTTACTAATCTGCAAGGTGTATTCTGGCATCGTAATACAGTATACTCCCTGACTTTTTATAACCTTACGCCACCGTTCAGTTAAATTGCGTTATCGCCGTACATGGCTAGTGAGAAAGCGAGACCAACTCTTATACGTAACGTGACGTTTTATTCAACGCCCGAAATTCATCAATTACTTTCAGCGGCTTTGTGTGTGCGGCTTCACCATTTTGCATCATGAACGGCATTTAAAAGGAACCTAACGGGTTTGTGGATGGTTTAGTATATATTAAATGGACACCTTTATAAATTTATAAACAGTGATAAAACCAAATAATTGGCTGTGAACATCTCTAACAAAAACTGATGTTATAAGCTAGTATCCACACAATATATTTATTAAATAAATACGAAAGTATCCTAAGTATTTTTACCAACACAAATATCATTGAGAAAACACTTACTCGCATAGTAAAATCTGATATAATGTGGATCTATAGATTTTTGATTTATTGATGCCTACTGATATATATATATATATATATATATATATATATATATATATATATATATATATATATATATATATTACCAGTCTGTGAGTGGAAGGGATAATTCCGAGGGGCCTATAAATCCAGGGAGAGCTCAATGTAGACTACAGAGCATTATAATGATAATAACAAACGGAGAAGATACCAAGGTCACACACACACATGGATGAATTTTTGCTGTTTAAATATAACTTATTCATATATATATATATATATATATATATATATATATATATATATATATATATGTCAAGATTTCAGATAGTGTATCTGTGAAATGTCGAAAGATATAGCTTTAAACAAATTAAAATGTTTTCTCCTCTCTAACAAATAAGTAAACATTTTATTTATTACACACACAGGCGCTGACGTATATATATATATATATATATATATATATATATATATATATATATATATATATATATATATATATATATATTGGTAGGTATGATTGAATAGTTTACAAACATTATGTCTGCTTCTTTTTATCATAATCCTTTCATAAATAAAAAAAATCATAATTTAATAATAAATAACAAATTTCATACATAAAAAAGCAGACATAATGTTTGTAATTTATTCAGACATGCGTAAAAGAAAAACAAATATATATATATATATATATATATATATATATATATATATATATATATATATATATATTAATAATGTTCGACGGGAATCCGACGTAATAATAAATATAAGGTGATTTTAAAATGTTTTTCTTGAGATGTTTCGTCAGTGATCCGGCGTTGTCAGATGAAAAATGTTATGACCTAAGAAGAACATTTACTTTATTGGGTTGAAAGAAAATTCATGGTAAGCGTCTCAAAGCTTGATTTGAATATTTCTAAGTAAAAGAAATATGAGTTTAAACATATAAGTATAAATATGTATAACTTAATAATAAATATATAGATCTTATACATATCCCCGATGTTTTTTCCCGTTCACTGTATATGCTTATGTATGTGCGGCTTAGTGGATACGATACATTTGCAGACAAAAACTGTATAACATATTTTTATTTAATCTTGGTACATGTTTCGAGACTTCCAGTCGCTTCATCAGCCAAAGATTTACATGTTTTTAAGCATTTCAACCCAAGCAAGGCGGGAGTGCCACTAGCCCGCAAGGGGTTACAGAGAGTGGGTGCAAGTGTGATGGAAGATAGGATGAAGAGAAGGACGGCATATTCGATCAAAACATCTGAAGATGTCGATTGACATTGTATTTGAATAATTGGAGATTATAGCTATCAGGGAAGGAAGTAAGAGGAAGGGAGTTCCACAGACGGGAAGTGCGAGACATGAATCTATTGGAGTAGAAGAGAAGATTCTAAATTTAAAAGTTTCGACAGTGAAAGGGTAGGACTGAGATGCCAACCTAGTAGCAAGCTTAAATTGATTTAATTTTTAATTTCAAAGGCAAAAATTCAATACAAACATGTAACAGACAATAATTCAAAATTCTTAGAAAGACAAGATAATTCAGCAATTTCAAATTCTATAAAGAGAATTGCAATAATCTTCGACGTTTAAAACTAAAAAAAAGTTTTTTTTTTCACAACGTATAATTGTTATAAATCTATGAAATTATTTATCTCCCCTTTCTCGAAGAATATGCTTGGATTACAAATAATTATTTTTTTTCAGGTAAATAGTGCATTAGCAAATATTTGAGAATGACAATGATTTTCCATCTAGAAAGAAGTTCTACTATTTAACCCATTGCTCGGGGTAGATGGACTCATATCTTTCCCAGTGTCATTTGCGCGTTTGTGAATGTAACGAACCTGACTAGAATTCGAACTCTGCTCTCCGATTTCTCCTTTTTGGCAGCTATCCATTACACCACCCATAGATCATTGCAATCAGGTTAAATATTTGTAATACACGTGGTTATATAAAAAAAATCGACCCTAGATAGGATTAGAGTAGTATGTAAGGCCTTAGTGTGGGACAAGGGCGCGAGGACACTCACCCCATAGACTGTCTGAGAGTAACTGACGAAATACCGTTATAATAAAGTGTAATCTTACGTAATGATGATTCAAGTCTCGTGTTATCATCTTGCGGTCACACACACAAACTTCATAAAGTTCTATAAAGAGAATTGCAACAACATACCGTTGTCATAAATCTATGAAATTATTTTCACACTTCAATTCTGGAAGTTGGTGTCGTGTTGAGAATTATTTTCTCAAGTCAGAAAATGTTTTTCTTTTTAGTTTTCAAATGAAGTTAAAATACCAACTGATTCTATAACACACATTGAATATAAATTTGAAACCAGTCATTGTAAAGTCAGTTACATCAATGAGGAGTTTTACGGAACATGAGGTTATTATTAAAAAGTTTCTCAATTTTCAAACACTTGTCAAATAACGATCAGTCTATACCAAAATGTAATTCTAATTGTTTCTCTATCAGGGGATACACACCATGCAAATAGGTGGACATACCATACAAATTGGTGAACTCTCCATACAAATCGCGCTGTTGATGTTAGTGAAACATTACATTTTTGGTTACTCTTCTCCGACGAATCGACAATGGTTAGTAAGCTGGTTTAACAGCTTATTTCAATCGAATAGTGAATTATGTACGCACTGAGTGTCCTGTTTGTGAGTAACTTTTATATTTGAGTACCACCAATTTGATCTCTAGAATGACGACAGCGTGTCGCTATGATAACGAATCAGGCTAATATTAATACTTGTGCACATCTGGACGTGTTGCAACTTCCGATTTTTTTAAGACGGTAGAGTCATTTTGCTACCGGGCAGTAGAGGATGTTATACGTATTCATGCTAAAGGAAAATGAGCGAGAGGAATCTGTATCACAGGATTAACATCAATTGGTAAAAATGCTAGTGAAACATGCTTTGAAGAAATCAGTATGGCTAGACATCCAATCGTTTCAAGCCGAGATCGAAACCTGACCGAATTGGTATCAGTCGGAAATTCTAACACCTAGGCTATCGATTCCCAGCAGGGAGAAAGGCGAAGTTTTACGTATTTATTTATTTCATAAACACGCCAGTTACAATCCAGTTTGAAGAGTCTTGTATTATCAGCAGTAATAATGACAGTTTACAAATTCCCCCTTTTCTCTCCACAGTGCTCGACCGAATAATAATAATAATAATAATAATAATAATAATAATAATAATAATAATAATGGACTCTCCCGTCGGTTTCGACGTATGAAGATCTGACAGCTTAGTTGATTCAGTTATGAAATTTTGTGTGATAATCTTAAGTGGCATTTAAGACCCGCTAGTGATTTACAAAGGTCACATATGGAGCAAGAGTAAGGATTGTGAGATGAGATCACTGTTGGATTGGCGGACCTTTTAGATCTTGCTCTCTTCTTGAAGATGATTCAGACAAGCAGACTGAAAATTGCTGAGTCCACTAAAACACGTTGATCTCCATTCTACCCGATCCAAGGCAAAGCGCTCAAGGGTGTTATGTGGTATATTGACTGCTGACAAGTTGCTTTTCAGCTTGTCTTTGTATCTTAGCCATGGGCATCCTACATTCCTATAGCCCTGATCTAACTGGCTGTACATTAGGATCTTGGGTATCCTGTCATCAGACATTCTCAAGACATGACCAGTCCACCGTAACTGATACTATATGAGTAAAGTCTCGATTCCTCCAATATTACACCTGTTAAATAGGTCTACGTTAGATGTCCTATCTTGAAGGTTAACTCCACAGACTGCACGCAGACAGCTTTTATGGAAAACATCTAGCTGGCGTATATGGTGCCTGTATGGAGTCCACGACTCTGAGCCAAACAAAAGGATGGCAAGTACAACAGCTCTGTAAACCCGAATTTTCGTATCCAGTCAAATACCCCGCTCATTCCACAAGCGAATGGCGAAGTTTGCCGAAAGCACTGGTAGCTTTAGCAATTTGATGCATGATTTCATCATCTAAAGTTCCACTAACTAATTTCTGCTATGCAAGACCAATGTTATGCATGAGTATACATGCCCACCCTCCTCGGTGAATGTTTCTATGTAAATAAAAAACACAAAACGTCTCACATAGGATACACCACAACCACATTCTCAGGGAGACTCACCTACCACCTATCGGACAAGTGTTTCACCAGATATCACATTAATAAACAGCATAAGCTTGATAGTAGCAGTTACTCACAAATAATACCAAAATACTAGAGTAAATATTAGGTTGGTGCAAAAATAATATCGTTTTTTGACGTTCAACTTCAGTCAAAAAACGACATTATTTTTGCACCAACTTAATAATATTGTTGGCGCATCATTTTGTATCATGAAATGCTTTTAAAGGTAACCAAACTGGTTTGTGTGTAGTCTAGTATATATTGAATGGATACCTTTTGAACTTTATAAACGTTATATGTTCGAGTCAAAGAGTAAAAACACACTTATGGTCCTCGAAGCAAGACTCATACAACAAAATAATCATCTATAAATAACAACTATTATAATTTAAGAGCCCGCATCCTCAAATGTATATAAAAATAAAAAGGAAGAAAATAAACATCCACACACATACGCGTCACACCTCGCCTACGCCACAACCCTCTTTGCCCACGTCACTACAGTCACCAGACCTACGAAAATAACCATTTGACCTTACACACTTTGATGATGAATTAAGAAAGTCGGAAGCTTGGACTATATTTATTTCAAAATGAACTCTGGACAATTTCTCATAGAATTTCCTCCTTATCTGAGAATGATTATTCGCAACTTGCAAAAAGACGATCAATAAAATTAATTGAGACTGGTGTCTTTAATAACATTTGCCTTAAAGAACATTTGCTGCTAAAATACACACACACACACACATACACACGCGCGCACATAAACACGCGCGCACATACACACACACACACACACACAAACACACACACAAACACATACACACACATACACACACAAACACATACACAAACACATACACACATACACATACACACAGACATGCACACACAAACACACACACATACACGCACAAACACATACACACACACACTATCTATCTATCTATCTGTCAATCTGTCTCTGTCTCTCTCTCTGTCTCTCTCTCTCTCTCTCTCTCTCTCTATATATATATATATATATATATATATATATATATATATGTTAGAAATTGTAAGGAGGATTTGATAATTATAATTAAGTAATTCATTGAGTCTGAAAGAAATCTCAACAGAATGCATTCTGTTGAGGTTTCTTTCAGACTCATGAATTACTTAATTATAATTATCAAATCCTCCTTACAATTTCTATCATATATATATCATTGCTTGATCCGGCTTCTAATGCTTCAGTTTGAGCGGCTTGGTGATAGTAATCGTGGCTCCGGGGGGCACAGTCCTATAGTTACAGAGAACTTCAGTTGAGTTCCACCACGGAATATGTGAGCGAGCGGCGCTATATTGAGTCTGATTTGCTATCTCTTCGTCACCGAAGCCCGTTGGAACAGTTGGTATGGTGTTTGCTTGAAAACCTCACTGTCAGGGTTTCAATTCTCGGTAGTGGATGCGCACTGCTGATGAGTCCCAAATATAGGACGAAACGGCCGTCCAGTGCTTCCTGCATTCTGTTAGGATTTCTTTCAGACTCAATGAATTACTTAATTATATATATATATATATATATATAAGCCATTAGTAGGCAGGGCGTTACAGAGAGTGAAGGTGAGAAACGAATGTGTAGGGTGATTGAGGAAAGGGCAAAAGATGAACGGGATCCAAGAAGATAGAAGACGGCGATTGACGTTGCATTTAAGATCGTAGTTATATGGGAAGCAACAAAACGGAAGGGAGTTCCACAGGTGTGAAGTGTGAGAAAAGAAAGTGTTGGAGTAGAAGTGGCGGTTACATTTAACTATTTCAACAAGGGTGGGACCTAGTAGCACGCTTAAATTCATGTAGTCTGGGCACCAGGGAAAAAAGCTCGTCAGAGCAGTTGCCATGAAAATATTTGTAGAAAAGACAGAGGGAAACCACGACACGTTGGTGAGAAAGTGACTGAAGTCGAGATGTTAAGTCAAGATCGATTACATTGCAGATCCTTCTTCGGCTTTTGTTAAGAACTTCGAGATGAATAGCAAGAGCACCAGACTAGATATAGCAAAAGTATTCAATGCACGGACGGAATGGTAAATTTGTAAATGGGCAAGCTGGATTCTGACCGAACTCTCCTTGCAGTAGATGCAGCTATTCAATCGATGTAGTCGTTCCACTTCAAGTCAGTTGAAAACGTGAGGCCACAAAATGTGCAGTGTGTTACTCTCCAGAAGTCTAGCATCAGCTATTCTGATGGCGGGCAGGAAACGTGGTGGTTAAATGAGAGTAAGACGAGATAGCTGATTGAATTTAGTAGAGAGATACGGAGACACATGTAAGAATGGTCTGAAGATTCAAGAGAGAGAGAGAGAGGGTTCCCTGGCCAGCGTGAGACGTTTGCGGACATAAACTCCTAGGCCATGCATGTGGACATTCCGAAGGAGAGGAAAATAGCCAGGAATCGAGAAATCAAAGTCAGAAGAAGGGATTGAAGAGTTAAGATTAGATGAGAGCAGTTTCTTTTTGGAGGCATTACAATTTACAAGCCATTTCTTGCCCTAGTTAACCACTGATTTGTGGTCCTTTTCAAGAGCAGCGGCCAGTTTAATTTTGTCACCTCTGACGGATTTGCTATTGTGACAGGGGTGTATGGTAGTGTCATTTTTCACAGATGCCTACTTGGCAATGACACCAGGAAGATAATTGAAGAAGATCAGAAGCATTGTAGGACTCAGGGGCGAGCCTCAGCGGACATCTGCGTTCGTGTGCAAGAGTCAGGAAGCGAGCTCGTTCAAGACGAAGTTCATTTCACGATTTGATAGGAACGATTGGATTAAATCAAACAATCGCCTCGTAATACCGTAGCCTTGGAGTTTACGTAGAAGACCAGCGTGTCAGACCATGTCAAACGCCTTCAAAATATCTATAGCTGCAGCTCGAACTTCACCGTTATTATCAAGAGGTTGATGTATATAGTCAGTGATGGCCATTATTACATCAACGGTAGACTTCGCAAAGCGGAAGCCATATTGTTTGTCAGAGAGTAGTTTGTGTGAGGTGAGATGCTTAAATATTCGAGACTTTAATCAATGCTGACATCAGGTAGCCTTGATTAAGGTCTCGAATACTTTTGTGATGTCAACCAACACTCGTTGACGCTTTTGTAATGTCAACAAATACTCATTGTCACTTTCGTAATGCTCGCAGATACAACTATAGTAACGCAGTTGAACAATGCTGGTGTCAGCCGCCTTCGAATAACACTCGCACTAATAGTACTTGCTCGATAATACTCCCTCGGAAGTAACCACCGAATAGTACTATGAATAGTGATTAGTATAGAGAAATAATGTAGGAATAGTGAATAGAATAGAGAATAGCGAACTGTATAGTCAGTCAGGCGATCATGTATCTTTCGATACATGACTGACAGATTTTTTCCCGCAGTAGGTTGCGATTTCTTTCTGCATATAGAACCCAGTCTGTCCTGCTATTTACCCATATCTGATGGGGAGAAGAGGATACATACCACGTAATTTAGCACGTAAGTGAATGTAATGGATTCGACTGGAATTCGAACTCGCTTCTCTGATTCCTCAATCCTAACCTCTGCCCATTACTCCGCGCCTCCTCCTTATGGGAGTTTAATTTAGAAATGATGTCTAGGACCAGTGACAGGGTTATGCGGATGTCATTCAGTAGAGCCTGTTCTAGCGGTGGGGGAGTCAGATGTAGGTATTCTAAATGGGTCGAGTGTTGAGTTTGAAGAGCATTTCCGAGCAAAGCATTCAGCCTTATCTGCTGTGGATGTCAGGACTTCGAATTGATTGAATAGAGGAGGGATTGAGGATTTGCTGTTGTTCAGCGCACTCTTGCACAGCCGCCGATAATCTTTAGAACCTATCTAGATGCTATACGTTGTTTCATTCTGTCAGGAAACGGTAACTTCGCTTCTTTTAGGGCTCGCTTGTGCTCATTACGAGCAGAGACAACGAGGCGTCTATTGCACTCAAACGTATCGTTCTGGTAGAGCCTGAAGAAGTGATTCCTGTGGCCTATAGGAGCCGAGCATGCAGGTGAGAACCAGATTAAACGCGATTTAATTTGGTGTTTCCTTGCTGGAATGAAAGAATCGAAGACGGGTTAGACCCAGGATGAGGCCTCTGACGCTCATTTTGGAAAAGGTTGATTAAAAACTTCATTCCAATGGACGCCACGAAAGGAAATCACGGAACGAGTCCCAATCCGCTCCTTGATAACAGAAATATATTCTGTCGGTTAGAGGTTCTTGGCTGATAGAGAAGTTAAGGGTCTGGGTCCCAGCGGGGTCAGTGACAGAGTGTTTAAACCACCTAGCCTGGTGGGCATTAAAGTCACTGAACAAAAGTATATTTGCAAACGGGTGGAGGGATATGTCTTTGTCTATATTATCAGAAATAGTATCTAGCACGCAACAGTCATGAGAGGAAAGGGAACTGTACAGAAAGACGAGCTACCTGACTGAATTTAGTAGAGAGAGACGGAGACACATGTAAGAATGGACTGAAGATTCAAGAGAGAGTTCTCTAACCAGCATGAGATGTTCGCGGGCATAAACTCCGAAGGAGAGGAAAAGACACAGGAATCGGGAAATCAAAATCAGAGGATGGTATTGAAGAGTTAAGATTGGTTTCGCAGAGAGCTACGATGTCCGGAGACTTTTCGAAGATAAACGATTCCACACGACAGAAAATGCTATATATATATATATATATATATATATATATATATATATATATATATATATATATAATCTGCACTACACAGGTTCCTTTCTATGACCACCTTAATAATATTTATTTACAGGTGGACGGCGTCTCTATGGGATCTGTCCTTGGTCCAACATTTAGCAATTTTTATATGTCACATCTTGAAGATAAAATGTTTGGTATTATTGAAACACCTAGCATATACCTCCGTTATGTTGATGATATCCTTATACTTGCTAAAAATTTTGATGAATTAACCTTTTTGCAACAAGCCTTTAAAAATAATTCAGTACTTAATTTTACACATGAACTAACTAAAGATAATAATATCCCTTTTCTGGGTGTTTTAATTGATACTAGTAATGACACTTTCACCACTTCTGTATACAAAAAACCTACAAGTGATAACAATTGCACCCTCAACTATCTTAGTGAATGTCCCATTAAATATAAACGGTCAATAATTTCTAACCTAGTTACTAGAGAAAAACTTATCTCTTCTACCAATAAAATATTTCATAAGCAATTGACTAACATCAAGCAAACCCTTATTAATAACGGTTTTCCTAACTATATAGTTGATAATGAATTTGATAGATACTTCTCAGACCTAACAAGAGATACACCCAGAAAATTATCCTCAATTAACCTCTTTTACAGAGGACAAATGCATAGACAATACAGCATGGATGAAAAGGCCCTTAAGTCTATAATACATCATAATGTGTTTCCTATTGATTCCAACAAGGCCTTAAAACTTAATATATATTATAGTAAATTTAAAACCTCTACTAAATGAGTAATAATCATTCTCCAGTTGCTGCGGTTGTTGATAGAACCAATGTTGTGTATCAGTTTAAATGTCCCATGGAAGAATGCTCTTCTAATCCACATACATATATTGGATTTACAACCACCCGGCTCTCCAGAAGATTAACTCTGCATCTAAATAATTCTAGCTCCATTAAACAACATATTAAGTCACATACCGTTTCCCTTGTGCAATCTGATATACGTAAAATACTTATAGAAAATACTAAAATTATAGATAAACATACAGACATTAGACGCCTTAAAATCTTAGAGGCATTACATATTAAAAGCAAAAGACCTCTTATTAATCGTATAGATTACAATATTTCTGGTAACATATTACAATGTTTATAATATATTTAAATTTTATAACGTATTCTTCGATCTTTTGGCTTGTGTAGTGGAAATCTTTTTCACGCTGTCATATGATAAAAATCTTCGCCCTGCACGTGATAACATCATCGCGTCTTTTGAATTTAAAAAGATTTTAACGTTTATTTAGTTTGTAAAAAAGTAGCAACGAGACGGGGGAAGCCGATGTGTGCGAAGGGGCCGTCACCGAGGAGGAAATCTGGGAAGCGCTGAAGCAGGCCGGCCGAGACAAGACTCCGGGTATAGACGGTCTTCCCTACGAGGTGTACTTGAGGCTGTCGCCCGTTTTTGTTCCGCTGCTGGCACTGATGTTCAACCACTGGTTGAGGAATGGGAACATACCCCAACGCTTCACCAGGGGTGTCATCAAGTTGCTACGCAAGAACAAAAGCGGAGGGGATGGGTTAGATAATTTCCGCCCTTTGACTATGCTCAATGTAGAGTTGAAGATTTTGGCGAAGGTCTTGGCCAACCGTTTGCAGCTTGTCCTCGATAGTCTGATCGGTCCCGAACAGACATGCGCTGTGAGGGACAGGACTATTCAGGACAACCTTCATATGGTTCGCCAGATCATGGAAAAAGTCGACGGTGAAGCCGCGCTGATCAATTTGGATCAGTCCAAGGCATTCGATAGGGTGGACCATCGTTTTCTCGAGGCTGTTCTCGCGTCTGCCGGTTTCGGGCCACAATTTCGTTCATGGATCCGTCTCCTGTACAAGTCCCGGGGGGCACTGGTGGAAGTGAACGGGGTGAGGTAGGAGCCTTTCACCTTGTCTCGATCCATTCGTCAGGGTTGTCCGCTCTCGCCTATGCTCTATGTCCTTGCGTTGGAGCCCTTCCTTCGCAAGCTAAAGGCGAATCCGGTCCTTCGCGGAATTTCTTTACCTGGTGCCACCAAAGCGGCCAAGTATTCCGCCTATGCTGACGACGTGTCTGTTTTCGTAACGAACACCGCCGAGATTCACGAAGTCGGTAAAGAGATTTGCAGGTATGAGATGGTGGCAGGGGCCAAAATCAACCGCGAAAAGTCAGTTGGCTTGCGGTTGGCTGAGTGGGAGGGAGTTACTCTCCCCGGGCCCTTCAGCTGGACGGACGGGCCGGTGAAGATACTCGGTATCGGTCCCGGCCTTCTGCTGGACACAAATTGGTCGGAAGTTCGAAGGAAGGTCGACGAAGCAGTTCGCCTGTGGACTCGAAGGAATCTTTCCTTGAAGGGGAGGGCGGAAGTATGCATTTCGCACATCTACCCGATTCTCCTTTACCGGCTTTCGGTTCTTCCACTCCCGTCTACCGTACTAGTCAATTTCGTTAAAGAGTTTTTCGATTTCCTCTGGAGAGGAAAGGCTCACATGGTAAGTCGCGAGGTCTGCTGCCTCCATCCTGCCGAATTCGGTCTGGGAATGCCAAGCGTCGAGACACGTCAGCATATGCTCCGCTTGAATTTCCTAGAACGGATGTGTACGCAAAACGACGTTGAAGGCAAATTCTGGAAGGAAGACGCCCGTCAATCTTTTCCGTCCCTTCAAAGTGTGCATTCCGACGAGGCGGAGGCGCACCGCTCACCTGAAGGTGAATGCCTCTTTTATAAGGAATGTAGAGACGCGCTGCGTTGCCTGTTAAAGATCGCCTCTCCGATACACGGGGTATGTCTCGGAAGGCTTTGTATCGGGTGGCAGTGAGGGGGATTGGCAAGGACAAGCTTCCGGGCAAGCTGGGCCTTACGAACAAGGAGCTTCGCTCCGTCTCGCCTTGGGCGCCCGGGCTGAAATGTCTCAACAACGACGAGGCATCACTAACCTGGCTGGTATTGCGAGGGGCTCTCTGGGTCGACAAAAAGCTCTGCGCAGCGGGTTTGGCGATTTCAGCCGAATGTGTTCGCTGTGGTGACTGGGAGGAGTCAATTGAACATGCCTTCTTCCACTGCGACGTTGTGCAACCTCTGTGCAGGCTGATTGAAGGCTACATGGTTCGCGTCTTGGACGGAAAGTTTTTTGTCCTGGAAGCCAGTTCCGTTTGTTCCAATGTGGTACCGTCAATGTCCAGGGATCAGCACTATGTGCTCTTGTGTCTGCTCGGCATTATGCGAATGGTGGTGTGGACGACTTGACAGAAGGAGTTCCACGCAGGTGAGAAATTTTCCTCTTTGCAACTGGTCTCATTCTTTAGGCATCAGCTTAAGGTTAAAATCAGGGCGGAGAGGGCGCGTCTCTCCTCGTGGAATTTCGGCAAAAGGTGGGTGAAAATTTCGTGCTTGGTGCGAGTGAGAGGTGCTGACCTAGAGTGGTTGTTGGACGTAACTTAAGCAAGAGGATTTTGGGCCTCGAACCGAAACATTAGTCATCCCAGCTTTTTAAGGTAAGATAGGACATTTTCATGTTCAGTTTTGGCCTCCTCAAGACTAAATATTTTCCTTTCAACGTAGCTAGAGCATGCAAGTACATAAGTCCTGTTTTTTTGTCCTCCTTTTTAGTTTCTTGTCTCCACCCCTCCCCACGTTTTAGGTGACACATGTCTCTGTTCTCTGGATTTGTTCATCCCAGTTAATAGAGATTTCTGCCACATTTTTGGAAGGGTCCTACTACTAATATTGTTTTGTTTAGTTTCTTGTACATACATATTTTACATTGTATATAAACATTGGGTTTTTGATTTTTTCCCCATCCCTCGATGATTTTGTAAATAAAAATTCATGTTAGGGATTTTCATCGAGAAAATGTGGTATTTTGGTGATTGTGTTGTGAAAGTAAATGTGTTGTTATGGTGAAAGGAAAATTGTAAGTACGAATGGGTCAACGAATGAGACGAGATAGTTTTCAGGTAGGACTAGAGAAGACCAGTCTTTCCCCCTCCCCATTTTTAGCCCTTGTGGCACATTTTGTATTTTAAAATGCAAATAAATAATAACATGATTACGCTACAAGATAATTGGCAAATGTTTGTTTAAAAAAAAAAATTTGACTAAAAATATTGACCCTGAAGATGAACAATGATGTTCGAAAGCCTCTAGGTCATCGTATGGACAATACATATTTCGAAATCATTTTCAAATAAAACGTCTCATTAGAGAATATGAGAAAATTCAAAAGAAAATATGCAAGACTATGTTGTCTTTAACATTCAATACTACATGTTTAAAAGAAAAGTTGCTGCCAAATTACGCACACACACACACACACACACATATATATATATATATATATATATATATATATTGTGTATTTGGGCAGCAACCCCTCTGTTATATATGTTTCGTTAAAGACGACAGACAAGTTACAGCGATTAAGCTTTTATTTATCTTGTGTTCATACAATTGATTTCTTTTCTGAATACAAAGCGTGTAAAAATAGTCCATATCCCAGCGCTTTCGGCTATTCTTTTAGCCACTATTAAGGACGGTTTTTCTTTTTTTTTCTTTTTATCTGAATGTGTGGCCTTTTATGTATGTGTTTGAAGTCACAGGATTGTTTTATTTTCCAAACACGGCCAACAGACTCTGGCCATGTTCGTAATTAATGTTATTAAGTGTTCTTTTTTATTTTTTGTTATTAGGGCCCTCTTTATTTTTAACCTTTTTTTTTACATGTGAATGAGGCTGTTATATTTGTATTTTCTACGAGTATGTTTTGGATGGAATTTGGTAGGTAATGAGCCCTGATTGATATATATATATATATATATATATATATATATATATATATATATATATATATATATATATATTTTCTTCTACCTACTATTTTCGATTTCGTTTAATTCCGCTTTATTTTTTGTTAGTTATGGTGTTGGTTATGAAATTAAGTATTTTTCAGGGTTTTACCAAAATCATATTGTACCTACAATCCTCGACATCTATCCTAATACTGAGTATCTATCTATCTATCTATCTATCTATCTATCTATCTATCTATCTATCTAATTGTATTTCTCGATTTCTTTTTCTTTTTTTTCTCTCTTCCTTCTCACGCTCCCCCTCTATCTCTTCCTTCTTCCTTCTCCGTGGGGTTTTATTTTAAAATCATTTATACATGTTTATTATTAATATTCTTATTATTTCTTTACTTGCCTTCGTTAATGTTTTTTTAATCTATTTCAGCGTCCTCTTTTTTCCTTTTTTCTTTTTTTTTTACTTTATTGTCGCTTTATTTCGTCTTATGTTTTGTAATTAATGATTTATCGTTGTGTATTTGTTTCCAATTTTAGGAGTTGCTTTCACAAATAAGCACATAAAAAACGATGAAACAAAAATATGCAAAAAAGTTGCAGAAAAAATAGAGGAAAGCCGTCGAGTCGGGCGGAACAAATGACTGCTCTTTTGCTAAGAGTTCACATATACAGAAACAAACCAGAATATATACAATTTAAACTAATTTTCCGATTTGCAAAATCAGATTCTCGCCCCACTTTCCATTTCTGCTTTTTCTCTCTCTTTCTTTCTTCCTTTCTTTCTTACTTTCTTTCTTTTTTCTTTCTTTCTTTCTTTCTTTCTTGCATTAATTAATTAATTCTTTCATTCTTTCTTTGTTTCTTTTTTTCTTTGTTTCTTTTTTTCTTTGTTTGTTTGTTTGTTTCTTTTTTTCTTTGTTTCTTTGTTTCTTTCTTTCTTTCTTGAATTAATTAATTCTTTCTTTCTTTCTTTCTTTTTTTCTTTCTTTCTTTTTTCTTTCTTTCTTTCTTTCTTTCTTTCTTTCTTGCATTAATTAATTCATTCATTCTTTCTTTCTTTCTTTCTTTCTTTCTTTCTCCTATCAAGCGTTCCCCAGTTTCTTTCTTTTACCACACGATAAGAAACACGCGTGCCCTCACACTTACATACACAAACACATCTTCCATTTGGGTCTGTTTTTTTTTTTCTTTTTTTTTTCTCATATACATTCGTCGGTAGCTCAGTAGCCTGGATAAGGAGGCAAACAAAAAAGAAATAAAAAAATTCTGTATACAATATACATTAAAAAGAAAAATTTCAAAACAGTCGCCATTTATGTTAGTGCACTTAATCCAACGTTTCCCTTTTATATCATCAGTGAAAATTTCAGGTCATAATTCAGGTCCACGATAGTGTTCTGAGGAGAATGAAAATAAATACCGAAATATTTACAAAAGCAAAAACACTTTTCTTTGTTATTCGAATATACATTATTTGCAATTCTGTTTTGCTTTCATCAGCTGTAACATTTTACTTCTCTCTCTCTCTCTCTCTCTCTCTCTCTCTCTCTCTATATATATATATATATATATATATATATATATATATATATATATATATATATATATTTAGTGTTTAAAGCGCTGAATATCAGGGACAGGGTGTATGCAAATATAAAAGTAGACATTGAAATCAACACCAGACAGTTTTTTTCATGCTAAAGACAATCGTCAGGCCATATATATATATATATATATATATATATATATATATATATATATATATATATATATATATATATATATATATATATATGTAAATACGCGCACACACACACACACGCACACACGCACACACATATATATATATTGCTTCGCCAGTGGATTATTTTTTCATTGTCTACTTTATTTTGCATTATTACTCTCCCTCTATTATATATATGTATATGTATATATATATATATATATATATATATATATATATTTATATATATATATGTGTGTGTGTGTGTGTGTGCAATAGATTTGCGAGCTTTAAGTCTTAGTGTCATTATCGACTAGCTTGAGTTAACTCGATTAAAATACAAATATGGATAGATAGATAAATAGCTATGAAGAGACTGACAGATAGATAGATAGATAGATAGATAGATAGATAGATAGATAGATAGATAGATAGAAAGAAAGAAAGAAAGAAAGATACATAAACATGAATAGACTGACATATATATATATAGTCGGTGGAAGCAAACTCTCTATTTGAATTTTACTCATAACATTTGATAATATCACCACATCTGCATGAAACAAAGCATATTCTGATCCCTAACGTGGTAATAATTCATTGCTATTTTCTGTTTTTATTTCGAAATGATAATTGTAGCCCAGAATGGCTCAACGCCTGACACTGCATGAGCTAGCATCTCGTTTCGAACAGTGATGGTGGCGCAGTGTTCATGGACCTTGTGCTTCAGGAGATACCAAAACCACCAGAAGCTGGGGGAGTGCAGGATTGTGATAGAGACCCACTGAGTAGGTCGATCTTCAATATACAAATTGGATGAAATTATGCAAAAGGTAAACTTTTAACATTGCATTGTTCTTCTACCATTATATTCTATTGTTCAAAATAAAATCCGTTTTATGATAATCGATCAATAACTAATAATGTTATTAACAATTTTAATTAGAGAGTTTCTTCCAACCCATCCTACACACACACACACACACACACACACACACACACACACACATATATATATGAAAAATTTCTAAGAGTTAACCTGTAGGCAAAGACAATATTTATAAATGTAATAGACAATAAGAAAACTGTAATATTAGTCGACGCGTTTTGTCGTGGAAAAGTCCACATTGGACGAAACGCGTCGACTAATATTACAGTTCTCCTATGGTCTTATATATAAATATATATATATTTGTCATCCACAGACAGACTGTTTCGCTGGACGTCCAATTGCCTCTAGCTAGGATCGAAATCCGACTGAATTTGCGTCAGTCGGAACTTCTCCCACTAAGCCATTAGCGTACGGTACGGGATGAAGGTGAATTTTAGCGTGTTTATTTTTAGATTCAGATAAACACACAGTGACTGACAGTGACTCAATTCTGTCGAAGAGTCGTGCAGTATTAGCTTAAATAGTCACTGTTTACAAATTCACACCTCAAACCAGAGGGCTCAACCGAAATTAATTTTTCAGGAGCTAATATTTTTGTCATCCACAGACAGACTGTTTCGCTGTTTCACAGCTCATCAGTGTGACTAGATGTCCGGTTGCCTCTAGCTAGGATCGAAACCCGACTGAATTTGCGTCAGTCGGAACTTCTCCCACTAAGCCATTAGGTTTTAGCGGTTTGTGACTGGAAGGGGTAATTTTGAGGAGGATATAAATCCAATGAGAGCTCAATATAGACTAACAGAGCATTATAATGATAATAAGAAGATGGAGACTTCAATTATCCATTTCATTTATAATTTTTATCTCGTGAACACCGAGATGTTAGGCTCATCAGAACGGAATCTCCTGCGCAAATCTGCGCATTTTGCGGAGGAGATATCTTATGTCTTTCTTCATTTCACTGTAAAGCAGCTATTTTGGCAGACGACTGTCACCCATTCGAACGACATGACCAGCCCAACGGAGACAACTTTTCATAACTATGGATTCCATCCTTGCTAGTCTACCTTTCTCTAATACTTTCTTTCCACTCACCCTACATCCTGCATATATATATATATATATATATATATATATATATATATATATATATATATATATATATATATATATATATATATCCAAAGATTTGCTAAAAATGTGCATACCTAATGAATAAAGGCCCCAAACTTAATAAAAACAAAGTTTTATCGCCAAAATCTTTATGTCATTATTATGATGAAAACCAATTGATTTTTTTTATTATTAAATTATGTTTTTCATACTTTTTAGAACGCTTGATATTTTGGTTAAAAATCTTGTTTTTCTTGCGTCAGATTGGAGCCCGAGATTAGTATAGAGCATTTAAACATCTTTTTTGGCTGGGAAATTAACCTTCATTTTGAAATTCTTGCAAAAATCAAATCGGCGTCGGATTTTAATTAAACTTTCAGAACTTATTCAAAAATGAATGAAATTGTTTTAGAAATGTTTCTTCTTTAGAAAATCTTGGTAAAAACATTAAAATCCACTTATTAATTTTATAACAATCCTGAGAAATTAAATGTACCGTTTAATGTTTATATTAATTTTACAAAGGAGAATTTAAGTTACATTTTTTTTGTAAAACAGGACCCCCACTTATCGAAAATCTGCTCTAAATCGTAAAATAAAAAATGCAATAAAACTAAGACATTATTTTATTAGAAAAAACTTTGAATTTCTTTTATGAACAAGATATATTATGGACACTATTATCTTGAGAAAAAATTTCAATGAATAATGAATTTTTACAAGAATTACTTTTAAAAATTTGAATTGGAATAATTCATAAATTTTTAAATATTTTTAATTCTGTATCAATTTGAAATGGTTAGGTGATATCGCTATTAAGTAAAAACTATATTTACTAATTGTTACGGGAACTTACCCATAATAATAATGGACTATTCCGGACATTATAAATACTGCGCCTCAAGAGGGAGCAGAGAGGATTATTGTAAGAACATTGGAATAGTGATACTTGTCGAGACAACATAGTTCACTCTAACCAAATCTGATAGTCATTACTACTACTTCTAGTTCTTTGTATATATTTCTGTTTGTAATATATCTGTGTTATTCCATACCTGTGTTCGAGTTATTCTTCATAGGTTCTACCTTGGACCATCACCGTGGTACAAGGAACTTGGACCATAATACATCATAAAAGCTTACTACGATTCATCAACCGCTAATATTTTTAAAAGATTTTTTGTGTGTATAAACGTTCCGATTTTTGTAAATACGGGCGTCCATACACGGCATTATTAGAAAATAGGAGCGATAACTGTAGTTAATTTAAAGCCAAATTACTTAAAATTCAATAAAACATTACATTACGATGAGTATTTTCCTAAATGTTTAAGATTACTGGGTAGTTGAAAATTATATTTAAAAAATTCGCTTACGGTATCTTCCTGCAGTAATTTTTACTGATATGTCCCATGTAGACAAATATTAAATAATTTTCGGTTATTAATAAAACTGTCAGTCTGTCAATACGTTAAAGACCTACCTCCGTGTTAAATTTGCATTTCTGCGATATTTTAAACTAAAAGTAATATTTGTCTTAAATAAGATTAATTAAACTATAAATCAGCTGATATTTCTTAAATAAAGTTTTAAAAATTTATATTTTATTTTTAAAAGATTTTTAATAAAGAGAATTATATTGTACTGACAGAAGGCTCAAAATTGCTAAAAATCAGTGATATTTAGCGATTAAAAAAATCGTTCCAGTCAATTTAAATTATTTTTGAAATACAGCAAAGTATTTTGCTTATTATAAATATTAAATTTAATCTATTAGTTTGAAATTAAATAATGAATATTCGGGAAATGTTATTAACGAAATAATATGCGCCTTGCGGCAGGACGAGAAAGGTTTTACTTAAAGGCACTATCACTATTCAACTTTGTTTGATCGGCAAATGTCCAAAAGTGTATGTGTGTTATATATATATATATATATATATACATATATATATATATATATATATATATATATATATATATATATATATATATATATATATATATATATATATATACCAGAGTAAAGAAACAGTAAAATATTTGTTAAGATCGTACGCATTAAAAGTGCTCAATATCAAGTTGGAAAGCCAAACTTGCAGAGCAGTTTAATGTTTTAAAAAATACAAATGCTGACCAGAACACTATCGCAGTTTCGACCACTACAGTGTCCTCAGGCGTTTTGTTCATTATATATATATATATATATATATATATATATATATATATATATATATATATATATATATATAGGCTCAAACACTAATATTCCATGGTTATAATTTATTACATTGGAATCGTAATCATGATCCAATACATCAGACCTACAAATTTGTAGGTCTGATGAATTGGATCGTGATTACGATTCCAATGTAATAAATTATAACCATGGAATATTAGTGTTTGAGCCTTTTATCTTATATTGTTATTCTGTCCTAGTAATTGAGTTTTACCTGGATTCTATCCTCTTGAATATATATATATATATATATATATATATATATATATAGACATTTTTTATTTTATACGTTCTTTTTATAGATACAAATATTTAAGTAAATGCTCTGTTCATAATAAACAGTATTAACAACATTAACCGGCCTGAATGGCAGAGAAATCCTCATAGAAAATATGCGTCCTCCGACAGGAATCGAACATGTATCCTATACGGAACCGTCATATAGCCCGACGTGCGTCAACCCATTGGGCCACAGAAGAGCGTTCGGTTAACCAGGTCGATTTTACTGCTTTTAAACTAACCGAACGATCCTCAACAGAATACCGAAAGCACTGGACGGCCGTTTCGTCCTATATTTGGGACTCATTAGCAGTGCGCATCCACTACCAAGGACTGAAACCCGGATAGTTACGTTATCAGACAAACGTCATACCAACTGTATCAACGAAGCGGTTGCGAATTAGACTCGATAGAGCGCTCATAAATCCTACAAAGTGACACGTTCAGACGACACGAATTGAAAATTGCAACAAACTTTTCTTGTAAGCCAAAAATTAATATAGTAATATATTGTAAAAGAAAATTCTTTACAGTAGGTTTTATTGCAAATCATGCAGAAGAGGATTGTCAATGAGTTTTTTTAAATTCAAAGCGTGGAGAAAATCAACAGATAACCACTTAACTATTGCCGGAATATAAAGAAAAGATATCTGTCGAGAGTCATGATCGTCTATATCCCGAAGGAACATTGCATTAACAAAGACAACCAGCCTAGGAGAAAGACACTTCTGAATTCCAAGCCATGGAGAAGGCAACAGGAAACCACGTCATTGTATTTCCTAAAAATTCATGGTAATTCACAGATAATAAAGAAAAGGACTTTGAGGAGAGTCAGGTTCGCCTACGTCCTGGAGGGACATGGCATTAAATACGAGAATTATGCAATATTATTTACATTATTTACATTCAGACTAATTTCCTTATCTTTGTTGCTATCATCACAGCGTTCCGGTACTGCGCCATCTGGCCTTCTTCAGTGTCTACCGATTGTTTGTTTGTGATTGTGTAGCGCCTTTCCACAGGGTTTGATGTATAAATGATCTTCGCCAAGATCCGCAGGCTTCATTCGCTCAAAAGCCATTATAATGATTGATCATAGGAAGCAGTTGTATACAGCTGACAGCTATTTCGGTTTGACGCCATGTATGATACGAAAGTCGCGATTTGACGAGGCTACGTAAGAAAATCATATATATATATATACGTAAACATCACTAAAATACCAAGGATGTAACACGGAAACTCCGCCTGTCGCTCTCTCTCTTTTCTCTCTCTCTCTCTATCTATCTATCTCTCTCTCTCTCTATATATATATATATCCTCTTCAAGTAAAATTGAATTGAGTTCTATGAGCTGCTGGCGTGTTTCGTATAAAGAAAGACGTTAAAATTCCCCCTCCTTCTCTGCCGTGCGACGATGAGGTAAGAGATCTAACTGATGTCAAATCCGTCGGGTTTCAATCCCAGCTTGAAGCAATCGGACGTCTAGCCACACTGAGGAGGTGTGATATAGCGAAATAGTCTGTCTGTGGATGGCTATATATATATATATATATATATATATATATATATATATATATATATATATATATATAGTAAGTCCCCGGGTTACGATATGACAGGACAGTCCCGACCTACGACGACCCGGGGTTACGATGCAATTTCGACTTATGATATTTGCCTCGTACATAAGGCAGAGTGGCCCAGTTCCATGTTGGATTAATGTGCATTCGCTGTCTTTCGTTTGTGTTGTTTTCGTGGAAACTTATTGCCCTTCATTATGGTCACCAAGCGTAGGCCGAAAGTACCCCTAGCACAGTCTATTCTATATTATCTTTATCTCCTGTACCAAATTTCTCATAGAGCTGATTGTCTAATTGAGTAAAGAGTCATTTCCGTCTCGCATCTTTGGCATAACTATGAAGATAGACCTTCCGGTATTTCACTAGTGTCGTATATTTCGTTTATTATTTCAGTAATCTTGTCAATCCCGAAATCGTTTGAGGCTGACAGCATCTCTATTAGAATCCCATCTCGTCCTTATTTTTTGTTTCAGTTCTTCTTGGTCATTGCTAATCCTACTTCAGATATTGCAGATCCTTCCATGCTTTTGTGCATTCCTTCTGTCTTTGAAGTATCTCTTTTGCTAATATGACCATACCTTTTCGACATTTTATGATGCCTGACACTCTGTTTCATTCTTAAACGGAATCGTCAGGCATGTTTAAGCATAAAATAGACAATCGCTGCTGGGTGTTGAGCTCAATGTCCACTCTTATATTTACATTCGCTCTATCTCTGATATCGAGCACCTTAACTCATCAATATAGCATACGTTATAAGTATATTTTTATCATATATATATATATATATATATATATATATATATATATATACAGTGACACGCATAAGTATTGGATACATGTTATTTTTTGTTATAACTATAGTTTATGTTCGCCATTTTGCCTGATATTTGGTAAGTAATATCTCGTAAAGTTGTTTTAGTTGTATGTGGAAGGAAAATTAAAAACTCATGGTTGAATCCATTTTTTTTTATCAAAATTCAAAATTACCCTATGCAAAAGTATTGGATACATGACACTTTTTTCAAATCGAAACTTTGTATTTTAAATATTCAAATTTTCGATAGTATTGGAATGTTATCTCTGACCAATCAGAGAAGGACACAATTGTTTACAAGATAGTGCTACTAATCATCTGACTCTTTCATGTGCATTCTGCAATTCAAGGATTAAAAATGGCAAAAACTAAAGAAGTATCCAGAAATATGCGAGATAGAATCATTGAACGTCACAAAGTAGGACAAGGTTACCGAAAAATTAGCAAAGAAATGAATCTAGCACTAAGTACAGTAGGAAATATCATCAGAAAGTATAAGAAGTATGGCGACGGTACAGCAAACCTTCCAAGAAATGGAAGACCAAGAAGAATAAATGAGAGTACTTCAAGGTGGATCAGCAGAAATGTGCAAAAAAACCCTTCATTACTCGTTCTGAAATTAAAACTGATCTTGAGGGTGCTGGAATTAATGCAAGTAAGGATACCATTAGCAGAGCTCTATATCGTACAGGCTTTCATTCAAGATCACCAAGAAGTGTGCCTTTACTGAAACCCAAACATGTCAAAGACCGATTAAAGTTTGTTGAAACTTATGAAAAGAAGGGATGCAGTTTTTGGAAAAGGTAATCTGGTCGGATGAAACGAAAGTTTAACTATTCGGAAGGAACACAGCGACAAGTGTTTGGCGAATAAATAGCACTGACGTCAATAAGCACAATACTATTCCCACAGTTAAGTTTGGGGGTGGTTCCATTATGATATGGGGATGGTTTTCATCCAAACGCACTGGTGAGTTACAAGTTATCCATGGTAGAATGAATGGTAGCATGTACAGGCAGATTCTAGAGAAGAACCTTCAGAAATCTGCAACTTCTTTAGGACATGGTCGGAAGTTCGTGCTTCAACACGACAATGATCCCAAACATAACGCAAAACACAACAGAAAATAACATGTATCCAATACTTATGCGTGTCACTACATATATATATATATATATATATATATATATATATATATATATATATATATATATCAGTCAATTATGTGTCATGCGTGATACACACTTAGGCGATCATGTATTTTTCGATACATGACTGACAAGGCAGATTTTTTCCCGCAGTAAGTTGTCATTTCTTTCTGCGGTAGACAAGTTACCATTCATCCAAGGCTATAGAACCCGGTCTGTCGAGCATATTTCTGTGTGTGCGCGCGCGCGTGTGTGTAAGTAGCTCATACTTACTATCAGAATGAGTCAGTTGACATTTATGGGATACATAATGAGGAAAGACAGTCTCGAGAATCTAACACTCACAGGATTTATTGAATGTAGGGGAAGCAAGGAAAACAACAAGAAACATAAGAAGGTCAAGTATGAATGGTAAGGATTCAAAATTGACACAGGAAAGGAAGTCAGAAAATTGTGGAGAGCCATGATCAACGACATCTTGAAATGTGCATGTTATTTATTAATCTAGCAGATATTTCTAACTTAAACGTTATTTATATTAGAGACTCGAATTTGAGTAGACGCCCCTCTTTATTTTTATCTTTTTTATTTATTGATTTTCGCCTTCTGGCCTCAATGCTTGAGAAATCTTAAAGAAAAAATTGAGCTCTCTGGCAGGAATAGAACCTGCGGATCTCAGGGTAGATGGAGCTACTATTTAGCCTGGCACGCCTTACCGACTAAGCCATAAGGAGGAGTCGGTGAGCCGAGGTCAAATATCGTGCTTTCAAGCGAAATTTCTCCTGTTATAGATCACTGGAAGTTATTCATATCTGCACAGTTTTGTGTCGAAACGTAAACAAAGGGATTTTTTAGAATGGATTTTTTTATTACCGTAATTTCTCGAAAATAATACGCTTTTTTACTATCAATTACAGGTGATAGTAGGGGTGCGATTATAAATAGGATTAAACAAAAATATTGTTTTCGTTATTCATTTATAATAATAAATACGTACTTGTTGTTCTAAAATAAGAAAGATATCTCAATTTTCATTTTAAATCCAACAATAATAATTGTAACATTTTTGTCAATATATTTATCTTTATCAGTAACCTCATTTTTTATTTGTCGAAAAAATAAAAAAAAATCTATTAAAAGGCCAATTTCGAAGAATAGAGGATATCAAGTTAACAATTTATTGAAATTTTAATTTTCATCATCATCATCACTTACTATATATCGATATATAAATTGTCATTAAACAAATTATCATTCACAATATTCGTCTTGTTCAAAATTATCTTCGGCCTCTTCATTCCCTTGCCAAAGGATGTCATCTTCAGAGCCATCCGGAGTTCTGTTTCCTTTTCTTTCTGCCAATTCTATTAGGTTTTGTTTAAAATTTCCGCTATAACTCGCACGTTTTGACGACATTTTGGCGGTTAAATAAAATGTTATATTTATCGGGAAAACCGAATGGTAATTTTCAACATTATTTTAGCCGCTTAGTTTTGATTTTATTCTTAATGTCAAGGTCAACAATATGTCTTCGTAATTATCTGTTTTTTTTTTGACAAAATTTATAGATGCGTATTATACATAAGAATAGATATATTTCTTAATATTTTAGATGCGTATTATTTATGGGTGCGTATTATTTTTGAGAAATTACGGTAAACTGACATTTCCATCACTTAAATGAGATATATTTCTTAATTTTTTGGATGCGTATTATTTATGGGTGCGTATTATTTTCGAGAAATTACGGTAAACAGACATTTCTATCACTTAAATGTTAATTTTTCAGATTTTTTTTCGAGAAATCTCATTAGAAAAAATATGCGTTCTCTGTCACAACCACCAATATTGAGACTGCAATATAATCTGCGCATGCGTACTTCCGTATTCTTAATTCGAAAGTGAAGCGTCCACATATTTATCTAATAAGATTTCTTGAACATTCAGACCGGCAGACGAAAATAAATTAATGCACTCTTTAATAAATAAACGGGGCGTCTCCTCAAATACGAGTATCCACTAAAAATAACATTTCAGTAATACAAATCTGAAGTATTGGTAAATAAAAAAAAATTCATTCTTTTCTTTAAAAATTATTTGTTTACGATAGAATACCAAACTGAGTAGATATGTTTATTTCGAGAATTTAAGAAAAATCTGACTTTCAAGGTTTTGTGATGTCAACGACGCCCTCATTGCCACACTTGTGATGTCAACGAACGCTCGTTGACACTTCAGTGATGTAATGGCAACAAACATGTAATGACAACAAACATTCGTTTCCACTTCAGTGATGCCAACGAACACTCGGTGCTGCTTTTGTGATGTCAACAAACCTTCGTTGGCACTTTTGTAATGTCAACGAACACTTGTTGCCACTATTGTGATGTCAACGAACATTGGTTGCCACTTTTTTGATGACAAAAAACACTCGTTTCCACTTTTGTGATGTCAACGAACAATCGTTGCCAATTTTGTGATGTCAACGAACAGTCGTTGTCACTTTCGTAAGGCTCTTTGTAGTAGAGACCTTGTAATCGCAGATACAACTATAGTAACTCCCTTGAAGAATACTGGTGTCTGACTGCTTGGAATAACACTCGCACTAAATGTACTTACTCGATAATACTCGCTCGAAATGTAACCCGCGAATAGTGATCCGAATAGTAATCCGTATAGTGATCAGTATAGAGAAATAGTATAGTGAATAGTACAGAGATAGAGGATAGTGTAGAAAGAGTGATCTGTATAGTAATAGAGGATAGAATAGAAATGGCGATCAATTAGATGCCACGCTAATTCCCATATATACATTTCTTTTACAATCATGTGGTCAAATTTTAGAAACGGAATCACCTGCGTTCGCTCTCTGGTGATCTGTGTTCTAACTCCAGTTTATTTTATTTTATTCCCAGTTAGTCTTCGCTTTGCTATCGATGCGCTCCGTCGCCGAGAGAGGAAGACACGTCATCGCGGTTTACCCTATGGGCAACGTAGGTTCGAATTCTGCCGGAGAGCGCATTTTTTCTAATAAGAAAATATTACATTATTCAGGCCGATAGATGAATATAAATACTGTTCAATTAATAAACAGAGCGTTTACTCAAATACGAGCATCCATTAAAAAATAACATTCAACTAACACATACAGACACACACAGACACACACACACACACACACACACACACACATATATATATATATATATATATATATACATATATATATATATATATATATATATATATATATATATGTTTACGTCTGCACAAATGGATGTGTATGCGTTGATATATGCTCTCCTACATATAAACCGATGTAGGCATTAAAATTGTTCGATATTTATTTACATGCATTATACCGAACCAATGTCGGCTTCTAAGTGCTTTGTGCACTTAAACTGAATCTCACCTCTACCCAGCACCTATCTACGCAGGCGCATATGGAAACGAATTCTTTTCAAAAATCTGAATGTAAATCAAGAACATGCCAAGCTGTCATTTCTGCATACATAAATAAAATACACGGACATACCTAAGTCTTTCTTTCTTTCTTTCATTCATTCATTCTTTCTTTCTTTCTTTCTTAATCATCCACACGCATGTTCCCGCTCACGTATACACGCGCCGCCTTCAAGCTTACGTCACAATCATCAATATTGAACCGGCAATATAAAATGCGCATGCGTACGTGCGTCTTCTTAATTCGAAGGTGAAGCGTGCGCAACGTTATGTCTAAACGGAGCCATTTATCCCAACTTTGGTCTGATAACTGCCTCGCATTAAGGTCTATCATGAAACAGATACTCAACGAAGAGGAAAGAAACACGGAAATAACGCGCACACAGAAAAACATACTCACGCACAAACGCACAGAGAAACCAAGCGAGGAAAACAAACGATAGAACTAATTTTAAAATAACAAGAATCACTTTTTCCCCTCCCATTATTATTATTTTTTTTTTTGTAGTCCTTCTGTACTTCCATAATTAGTCATCTGGCGATTATAAGCATCAAGTCTGTGGATTGCTGGTCGACGGCGACACGAACGAGATGTATAGACGACACAAAGGGAAGCAAACGTTGGCCGTGTAATTAAAGTAAACGTTACACTGGGGAGAGAGCCCGGCAAGAGTGATGTTATCGATTGTCCAGAGGCGTCAGCGTGCACCAAGGTAAACTGACATATTCTGATTGGTCCTAGCAAAGGGGAAGAAGGAAGGTCATTCTGGAGAGCCAACGTTGCAAACAAGACAGCCAGCGATCTTGTTAGCTTCAGTAAACGGATATAGACTTAATGGCCGCCGCATGATCCAATAGAACACAAGACGCGGCCAATATTAACTTTAGCGGAACAGACAGCTTCCGCCGCCTCCCCATTAATTCTGACGTTGATAATTATCTCTTTCTTCGGGACCGTAGAAATCAATTTCCAGTTTCCCGTTATTAGAAAAAGAAAAGACAAGTGAAAGTAAAAAAAAAAAAAATAACAATAAAATATTAACAAAATATCCCTGTGTGAATTGCAATTAGATTTTTGACCTTTCATAGTCTGTCTATAATTTAGAGTACGAAGATATAATGCAAGTACAATGACGTACAATGATATAATTCGTGTACGAAGGTACAATTTCGAGTACAGCGATATTTCACCCGAGTTCAAAGATATAAAAAAGATATAATTCAAGTACAAAGTTATGAGAAGAGATACTTTAACTATAGCTATGGCCAAATAGTGAAGCCCTACACAAAAACAAAACCCTATGAAAGTATAAAAATATCTTTTTATAGTAAAATTACCAACAATACTTATTTAAAGTAAAATTACCAACAATACTTATTTAAAGTAAAATTACCAACAATACTTATTTAAAGTAAAATTACAATAGCTTTTTATAGTAAAATTACCAACAACACTTATTTATAGAAAATTACCAACAATACTTATTTAGAGTAAAATTACCAACAATACTTATTTAAAGTAAAATTACAATAGCTTTTTATAGTAAAATTACCAACAGTACTTATTTATAGTAAAATTACCAACAATACTTATTCATAGTAAAATTACCAACAATACTTATTTATAGTAAAATTACCAACAATACTTAAAGTAAAATTACCAACAATAGCTTTTTATAGTAAAATTACCAACAATACTTATTTATAGTAAAATTACCAACAATATTTATTTATAGTAAACTTACCAACAATACTTATTTATAATAAAATTACTAACAATAACTGTTTATGGTAAAATTAACGGCATAACTTATTTATAGTATAATTACTAACAATACTTATTTATAATAAAATTACTAACAATACCTTTTTATGGTAAAATTAACAACAACACTTATTTATAGTAAAATTACCAATAATACTTATTGATAGTTGTTGTGGTGGAATCCACCTAATCTGCATAGGTGACTACCAACTATATAAATAATGGTTGATACCGGAAGACGAGAGGGAAGGAAGTGAAATCACGAGATCCAACTAGAGACTCTGATCGACTGCGACTAGTCAACACATTCTCCAGGAACGTCTTCCCAGAAATATACAGAAATACTATATGTACTTATTGTGTACACTTTCTTGTTATAATACATTCTTGTTCCAAGTACATTTTGTGTTGCATTATTATTCCATGCAATAGGCGAGATTCAACATTGAGTCAAGACTCAACAATAGTATAATTACCAACACTGACTTTTTATAGTAAAATTACCAACAATACATATTTGTAGTAAAATGACGAAAAAAGGCCTATTCATAGTAAAATTGCGAGTAATACCTAGTTAAAAAGATTAGCAGTCATACAGTTTTAAAGCAAAATGTCTAGCAATTAATTTTATCTGTAGTTGAAGGCATACAAATACGTTCAAAATATATTTAGTTGAAGCCATAAAATGGTGTTCTAAGTATTTAGATTTCAGCATTAAATAACCCATAGAGGTGTTGATATGCCGCGAAACGAAATCAACTACGCCAGACTAAACTAAGCATTCCCTTTCAGTAATCTTTTGTATCTTATTAGCTTGCTTGGGTGAAATGATTAATAAGAATATATTACATCAGTTAGGGCTTCAATAGTAGTTGTTGTGCATCATGTTTTTTTTTTGTCTTCGATTTTTGCTTTTATGAAAGTAAAAGTCAAGAGTGACATGGTGTAGAGTTTGGATAAAATCGTAAGTATAATCCGCAACTTTATATTTCATGACCTGGCATCCCGGCATCTTTAACTTAATGTAGCTTCCCTGTGCCTTTTCTATTAGTAATTTCATGTTAATTATTCTGGATTTTGGTTTATGATACCTGGACATTATGATTTTAAGCGCAGTAATCGATTGACAACAAGGTCTCATCATTTTACAGCTGAATTGTCTAGCTGTAGCCGTAAGTTCTATGCTAAGAGTTTCTTTTTTGGCACTTCTTACCTGTGGAACAAAGTGTTTGTTTTTTTTTTGTGTTTTTTTTTTGTTTTTTAGCTCGGACATGTTCTCAGAACTTATTAAGGCTAATACCAATGGCATTATCACCTGAATATTATCACTTGAAAATTTTGGATTCAGTATAAGTTAAGTGTGTTTTGACGTAATGGATGTCGGCTCAGAATGAGAACTCGAAGAGTCGAGTTCGAATTACAGTCGAGTTTTCTTTAAATTCACTTACGAACAAATCCATCTCTTCTCCCGCCCCCAACATCCAGCTATGGGTTGAATAGCAGGACAGACTGGGTTCTTTATTTAGCCTTGCTTAGCAACGTCTACAGCAGAAAGAAATGTCAACCTACCGCAGGGAAATATCTTCCTCGTCAGTCATGTATCGAAAGATACATGATTGCCCAAGCGTGTATCACGTATGACACTTAACTGACTGACTCATGTATTAAGTCTCACCAATAACCTCTCTGCAAACAGAAGGAGTGTTTGACGGGCTTAAAGGTAATTAATCGTTAATGTTATATTTCTTGTTCGTATATAACATAATTCTGGGGTTGTAATTTTTTTTAGTTACTATGCAGATACATATTGTCATCGGTTTTCGCTTTGACGAGAAAAGACTGATAAACTGGTCAAACTAGTTTTTAATCATTATATTTCGATATAACCAATTTACGTTAATATAGATTTTTTTTTAACCGTATTTTTAATATAAAGATTTTGTTAAGAATGACCTCGGAGCGTTTGTAATTTTACCGGCACGGAGTTTGAAATGAATGTAGATTCACACACTATGTGCCTAAAAACCATTGTTCCCAATTTGAATTTTAAGCGGGTGGATTCGAGAATGAGTTGCTAACGTATTTCTTTTTGTGTGTGCGAGTTAATATACAGTATGTGTATGTAGGTACATGTTTAATTATGCATGCACTATATATATATATATATATATATATATATATATATATATATATATATAATTATGTGTGTGTGTGTGTGTGTGTGTGTGTGTGTGTGTGTGTGTGTGTGTGTGTAGTGCGATGGATAAATTTTCGTCAAAATGCCGTCCTGGGTATGATGATGAACTACATCCGCGTCCTGGGTATGATGATGAACTACATCCGCGTCCTGGGTAAGACAATAAACTACGTTCAACAGCAAAGCCTCTGATCAGGAGGTTTTGGGAAGCGTGGAACCACCTGTTAATTGCTGGTGTTCCCAAGTCCGCACTGATTCGGGGTGGTAGCACCTGTTAGGGTCACAACTATGGGTTAAAACTGGGGTTAAAACACTATGTATGTGTAAAAAAAAAAATTATTACCAGCAATACATGTTTGAAGAAAACATATTACCAGAAATAAAAGTTAGATGTTGATATGCCGTAAAACAACACAAACCAAACCAAACCAATCGTCAGAATAACACAAAAATGAAAATAACACTGACATCTCATTTTAACAGGTATATTTACCAAAATTACACACACATATCTCACATAATTTAGACGTAAATATATCCATCGCATCTGTACCCACACCCACACGCGCGCGGACACACACACGAACACACACACACATATATATTAAACGGAAAAGCTTGCAGGTCATGCATATCACTAATTTTAATTGAAAACCTTCTGTATTTTCAACATTTTCTCGTTGTAGAATGATGCATGACGTTTTTTTGTTTGTTTGTATTTCGTTCCCTCCTCCGATATAAATATGATTTAGAACGGTTAAATCTAAATAAGCCGTGCTTGATACGTTTTTAATAAGACCAAGAAAAACCTACTATACACAACGAATGCGGCTCTGTCTAAAAGGACATTGGACTCTCTGTTAAAAATTCAACTTTAGACTGTGCTATTTTATAGTATTGTTCACCAAATACAAAGCCTAAGAGCCACTAAAAATAGAGCGAAGGGTGGAGGAAGGAGGGCACATTATGAGGATATGTAGGATAGATATCGGATGATCTCTAACGTGAAGAGGTTTAGGTTGTAGTGGTCGGCGAAGCGTCATCTTGGAAGTCTGTTCTACAAACGTCCTGTGGAAAAAGCTGTCTTAGTGGAACGTTCTCCTACATAATGGATTGAAAAGGGAATGGCGGATAGTCTGACGCCGTGTATGTGT
>OZ038501.1:53922798-53957798 GCA_964036315.1 Acanthosepion esculentum
TAATAAACAGTATTAAATAACATTTACCGGCCTGAATGTCCGAGAAATTTTCATAGAAAATTTTCGCTCTCCGACAGGATCCTATACGGAACCATCATTTCGCGTGATGTGCCTTAACCTTTCGGCCACAGAGCAACGTCTGGCTAGCAAGGTCGATTTTACTATCTTTAAACTTAAGTCCAACTGGTACCAACATTCATAATCTGGCTTCAAGAGAATGGTGAATAAGTTTTAAAAAATGGGAACAGGAGATAGGAAAACTGGATCAGGTCACAACAGAAAGAGGAATCATCGTTTCAACTTAGAGCTAAATACATTCTTATTATTCAAAGTAGAGTCTAATAGTATTATAAAAACCATGTAGAATTCCAGTAAGATATCTTTAATCATTTCTAAGATACAACGGTTCAAAACTTAATTTAACAATTGAACAATTTTGCTGTTACACGATTTGGACAATTTTGATGTTACACACGGTTTTGATGTTGGCACGTGGAACTAGAACAGTCTACCCCAGTGAGCGAAATAAAGGGTTCAGCTCGGCATTCCAACCACCTGAAGAAGGCCGGAGCGTACAAAGGCCGAAACGTTATGATAAATATGGCAACAAAGATGAGGATAATAGTCCGAATAAAGTAAGTAGTGTACATAATACCTCATCTCAGAAATATAGATAGATTCATGAGACCTTTTGATAGGACTTGTTTGTTAATCCTGTCTTCAATTTATAGTTTGCGAGTTGGTGCTGCTTGGGAACCGGATCGATTAATTGCGGTTAAACTAAATAGCGAAAGACACATTGAGTCGTTAACGCTTAAAACCTTCGACTGAAAAGTCAACTCTTGACCAGATTTCAGAAGCGCGCATTTGCTGGACAACACGAGTGGATGCCTGCGAAATTCACCTTTAAAAAAATTTCTTGCTTATTCACAAATTGCATTCGACCCCTGCCCATCTCTTCCCTCTGTTATGTGCTAAACGATTCTATTGGAAGGTCTTGACAGGTGTCCTCTGTTCTTCCAACAGCCACACCCCAGAACACTTTATCTAGAAATAAATTTCTTTAGCCAAGTGACGGCGCGTGCTATTAGAAAACGAAAACCATCCTTTTTGCCCACTGGTCGAGGACGCGGCGACGTTTACTCTTGTCAATTTCGCTTTGCTGTTTGGAGACAAATTAAGATCAGAGCTGACCAATGCAGTTTGGAAACTGGACATGTTATTATGGTCTCTTCTTTCCACATGTTTTCCTCATCTTGTTTGTTTGTCCTTAAGATTTTCAATTGCTTTTTTTTTGCTTCCTATCAGGCATTCATTCTTTATATGATCTATCTATCTATCTATCTATCTATCTATCTATCTATCTATCTCATCCTTTTCCTGATCTATCTATCTATCTATCTATCTATCTATCTATCTATCTATCTCATCCTTTTCCTGATCTATCTATCTATCTATCTATCTATCTATCTATCTATCTCATCCTTTTCCTGATCTATCTATCTATCTATCTATCTATCTAATCTATCTCATCCTTTTCATGATCTATCTATCTATCTATCTATCTATCTATCTATCTATCTATCTATCTATCTATCTATCTAATCTATCTCATCCTTTTCATGATCTATCTATCTATCTATCTATCTATCTATCTCATCCTTTTCATGATCTATCTATCTATCTATCTATCTATCTATCTATCTATCTATCTCATCCTTTTCATGATCTATCTATCTATCTATCTATCTATCTATCTATCTATCTATCTCATCCTTTTCATGATCTATCTATCTATCTATCTATCTCATCCTTTTCATGATCTATCTATCTATTTATCTCATCCTTTTCATGATCTATCTATCTATCTATCTATCTATCTATCTATCTATCTATCTATCTATCTATCTATCTATCTATCTCATCCTTTTCATGATCTATCTATCTATCTATCTATCTATCTATCTATCTATCTATCTCATCCTTTTCATGATCTATCTATCTATCTATCTATCTATCTATCTATCTATCTATCTATCTATCTATCTATCTATCTCATCCTTTTCATGATCTATCTATCTATCTATCTCATCCTTTTCATGATCTATCTATCTATTTATCTCATCCTTTTCATGATCTATCTATCTATCTATCTATCTATCTATCTATCTATCTATCTATCTCATCCTTTTCATGATCTATCTATCTATCTATCTATCTATCTATCTATCTATCTATCTATCTATCTCATCCTTTTCATGATCTATCTATCTATCTATCTATCTATCTATCTATCTATCTATCTATCTCATCCTTTTCATGATCTATCTATTTATCTATCTCTCTATCTATCTATGTATATATATATATCGGCCTTTTCATAATTATCACTCTCTCTTTACATATATATATATATATATATATATATATATATATATATATATACATATATATATATATTGATATAGATATATGAAATATATATATATATATATATATATATATATATATATGTGCCTTTTCATGTATATATAAGTAAATAATGCATTATCATTACAAAAGTGCAATTTTTTGGCGATTTTGCAACATATATGCAATATTTTACTCATAATAAGCGCGAACGAAGACACCAATATTATTATTAAGTTGTATATTTGTGAATTGCCATATTCTTCAAATTAAGCTATTCCAATGGTGTTGCCCTAAACAAATCTTTTACGCTTTGCTGTATTAGAGCAATACACACGAACCGCTGCTTTGTGGAACCAACTCTCAACCTCCGCAATCACTACAATCTCAACATGTTCAAGTTAAACGTTATTTTTTCCACATAACTATAATAGTGTCCATGTATTTATGAGGTTTGGGACATAACCATAGCTACGGTATATAACACTAACTATGACCCCTATCTATCTATCTATCTATCTATCTATCTATCTATCTAAGACTATTTCTTTTTATCTATCTATCTATCTATCTATCTATCTATCTATCTATCTATCTATCTATCTATATATATATCTATCTATCTATCTATCTAAGACTATTTCTTTTTATCTATCTATCTATCTATCTATCTATCTATCTATCTATCTAAGACTATTTCTTTTTATCTATCTATCTATCTATCTATCTATCTAAGACTATTTCTTTTTATCTATCTATCTATCTATCTATCTATCTATCTATCTATCTATCTATCTAAGACTATTTCTTTTTATCTATCTATCTATCTATCTATCTATCTATCTATCTATCTAAGACTATTTCTTTTTATCTATCTATCTATCTATCTATCTATATATCTATCTATCTATCTATCTATCTAAGACTATTTCTTTTTATCTATCTATCTATCTATCTATCTATATATCTATCTATCTATCTATCTATCTAAGACTATTTCTTTTTATCTATCTATCTATCTATCTATCTATCTATCTATCTATCTAAGACTATTTCTTTTTATCTATCTATCTATCTATCTATCTATCTATCTAAGACTATTTCTTTTTATCTATCTATCTATCTATCTATCTATCTATCTATATATCTATCTATATATCTATCTATCTATCTATCTGTTGTAACATAGAAAGGGTTACTGAATAAGGAATAACCAAACGGAGGTTTGAAATGAAATGGTAATCTTTATAACATCAGTAAAATACAATACACGCCAGCGGCGTGAAGTAGGTAAACCACTGCTAGTGAGGGACTACTTAGACAGCATACTACCTCTCACTTACAATAGTGTCCAACGTATTTATGAGGGCTGTGACATACCCATTAGTGTTCATAGATACGGTATACAAAACTACGTAAGACATCTATCTATCTATCTATCTATCTATCTATCTATCTATCTATCTATCTATCTATCTATCTATCTATCTTCCTGATCACTGTAATCTTAACCTGGTCATATCTAGAGTCAACTGTTATCTTCTCCGTATAAACTATAAACTATGCTTCTTACTCTTTGTTATAACCTAGAAAGGGTTACTAAATGAGGAATAACGAAAATGGAGGATGGAAATGAAGTGGTAATCTTTATAATATCAACAAAATACAATACTCGCCAGCGGCGTGAAGTAGGTAAACCACTGCTAGTGGTGGACTACTTAGACATCATTTTACCCCCACTTACAATAGTGTCCAATGTGTTAATGAGGGTTGGGACACACCCATTAGTTTTCATAGGTACGGTATATAACAAAAGGATAGGAACTTGTAGAGAGCCATCACCTCCTACGGCCTGAAGTGGTACGACGCATAAGAGGAGAAGAAGAAAGCAACTTAAAATTAATCTCAAAGGCCGTTTGATGTGGTGTTTAGGCGGGGTTAGTCTAATATTTAAATTAATGTTAATATTTGCAACATTTACAACAGCAGTAAGGAAGCAGCCGGCACACTGCGCTGATCTGACGTTATGTCATTTGGACTGCAACAGCTGTTCGCCCCAGAGACCAGTAATCAATCTTATTCTTTTATTGGACCTTTTAACCTATATCCTCCTGGCGTCAGTTTAAACTAACACCTTATTTATTTCCATATATTGTGATAATGTTGCCTAAAGTTCCTATTTTCTTCATTTGTGGTAATTTGTGGAAATTTCGTGTTTCGCCCCTCGGAATGACTTCTTCAGACTAATATCGATAAAATCATATACATGCGGGGTATGAGATGGATATGCAATATGATAGGTCCTGGTCTGGCATCTATTCTACAGTTGCTTTCTCACTCACAGATGTGCCTTCCCACTGTCTCTTCTATAAGTATTTTCACGGCAACTGTTCCGACGAGTTGCTTTCTCTGGTTCCCAGACTGCATGAATTTAAGCGAGCTACTAGGTTGGCATTTCGGTCCCACCCATTCCCTTAAATATAACCGTCTCTTCTACTCAAACAGCTTCTTCTCTCGCACTTCCCGCCTGTGGAATTCCCTTCCTCTTACTTGCTTTCCTGATAACTATAATATTCAAATATTCAAGTGTAATGTCAATCGACATCTTCTGATACCTTGATCTTGTTCCCCCGTCCTTCTCTTTATCTTTTTTTCCAAACACGCCTCTTTACTTTTGGTCTCTACCCTCTGTAACGCTTTGCTTGCTAATGGCACTTCCACCTTGCTTGGGGTGAAATCCTTAAAAAAAAAAAAAAAAAAAAAAAAAAAACGCTGGTTACAATTCTACATCGAAAAAAAAAGAAGCTGAAAACACAGAATTTTGGGGGCGTCCTAAATCTTTAGATTTATAAACTAACGGGGAAACTTTTTAGTTTTATCGTTATTGTTTTTAAATAGCTCACATCCTTAAAGAAGGTTACAGACAAAGATGGTACTCGAGTGAAAAGAACAGCACCACGGCCATAGATGAAAGAAAGAGAGTTTTATTGTAAAAGAGAATACACTAACCGATTTCTGAGATACCCCTATTCTTCTGTTATTTTTCGAAGTAGTGGAGAAACTTGTTATCCAAAAAAGTTGTTTCGGAAGCTGACAGATACCTAATTTGGTCTCGTGGTCAGTCTTCCGCTTTTAGATCATTTGTAACATAGCTTCGGCACTTGCATCCTTATCCTTAGCAAGCTAGTAATTCCCGAAGCAAGGATATCTACCAACCACCCAACGCGGTCAGATGTGGCACAAGGCCAAATTTAATGTACATGCGCTACGGACTCACCATCAATGTGGCAAAGACAAAGGTCCTGATCTAATCACGACCGGAACATCAACCACCACCTGGAGTCAAAGTCACCATCAACGAACTGGACCTGGAGAATGTTGAACAATTTTCATACCTTGATAGTGTACTAACATCGAAGGCATCAGCTGAAAAAGACATCGATAACAGTATGAAAACCGCCCACGCAGAATAGGGCAAGTTATTCAAAAGAGTATTTGGCAATCCTGGGATAACAGAAACCACCAAACTCATGGTCTACCGAGCTGCTGTAATCTCGACTGTCTTGTGCGCCTGTGAGACCTGAATACTCTACCGAAGAGACAACTGAAATTTTGAAAGATTCCATCAAATGAAACTTCGTCAAATCCTGCGGAACATATAGCAGGACCGGATCACAAACAACGAAGTTCTCCTCCGCGCAAAAATGGAGATCCCAGAAACCATCATGACTCGCCAACGACTTCAATATGCCGGACACTTTGCCCGAATTATAGACATCCGCCTACCTAAACAGAACTTCCTCTCAGAGTCCGCATATGGAAAGAGACCATGTGGAGCCCCATGTCGTCAATTCAGGGATCAGCTCAAAAGCAACTTGCTGGGGATAGAAATCGATCCGGTCAATTGGGAGGCATAGGCTGCAGAAAGAACCAATTCGAGAAGAGCAGTCCACGAAAAAAAATTTTTTTTTTAAAACATCAGAAGACAAATAGATAGAGAGGAAAAGAGACCAAAGAAAAATCAGAGTTCTCCATCCCATGAGTCCTCATATTTTCCCATAGGGTGGCTGCGGACGTCTCTACAGATCCAACATAGTAGTCATTTTACACAGAAGGAAATGTCGATGAGCACCCCAAACTCGGCAACGAGTTCCGCCAACGACGACGACGACATGTACATTTATCATTTTTTTTCTCTGAAAGCGTTATATACTTTCTTTTTTTTTTTGTTGTTGTTGAAAGTAATCAATTGACGTAATTTCTGTTATCGATTCGGTCAATTGGGAAACGGAAGCTGAAGAAAGAACCAATTGGAGAAGAACAGTCCACGAAAAAACAACATCCTTCGAAAACACCGAAGACAAATAGAAGCGACGAAGGGAGCCTAAAGAAAGGCCAGAATTCTCCATGCACTGAAACCATCTACCCTACCATGTGGTGGCCGCGGACGTCTCTACAGATCCAACATAGGACTCATTTTAAACAGAATGAAATGTCGATCAACATTCCAATACTCGACAAAATGTTTCACCAACGACCGAGTAGTCGTCAGTTCATTCCTTGTATCTACAGGTCACATAGGACAACGTTCACCGCAAAAGGCAATAAATTGGCCCTGGATTAACAAGAATAAATCTGCACGGCCGACACCAAAAGCTGATCTACATTGAAGAAAAGCAATGTTGCATATGTGGTCAGATCGTTCAGTTATTATTCATTTAAATTTCTTAAAGCGCAATGAAACACTAAATGCGTATTTACACGTTCAGCCCCTGCACCGCATCCATACAAAAAACAGTCTGGCATTCGTCAGTAGGAAAATATTCTCTCATCCAAGCAAGGGTGTATAGACCACAATTAACACAGGAAAACTTCTATCCAACCCATCCTTTTCTGACCTTACAGCAACTGATTATTATTACCTGTAACGATTGCTGCAAAGTGCTTCGATACGGAAGACTTTCTCTAATAAAAAACCAGATTCAGGTTTTCGTCGAAAGGTATTTTCACACCACAACCTGCAGAATTTTAAGCGAAACTTATCGAAATTCTTCCTGATAATCGGCGACAACCCATTGCAAGTTCTGGCGAATATAGAAAAAATGTATGTGTACTTTATTTTTTGAAGAATAAAGTTGAAAATTATGCAGGTTTCTGCCTGCCATCAACATGGCTGACGCTAACTTCCAGGAGAGCAACTCTTTGCAATTTCTTGGGCTCACTGACATGAAGTGGAGTGATTATATTGAATCAGTTGCTAGGTTTGCCGCTGGGAATGTTGGTTCACTGTGTCGTGCTAGACAATCTTTAATCCAGAATATATCATGAACCTTTATGAATCTACCATTCGCCCGTGTATTGAATATTGATGCCATGTCTGGTCTGTATTATATCTGTTATATATCTCGAGATTCTTTCCAAATACCAAAGTACAAAGTGATCCGAAAGGCTAGTCACCAAAAAGTAATGAGAAAAAATAGAACAAGAGTTGAAGACGCAGACAGGGTTATAAAATCTGAAGTCAGGGTCAGGGTTACAAGAGCTGAAGACAGGGACAGGGTTACAAGACATGAAGACGCAGACAGGTTTACAAGAGCTGAAGGCACAGACAGTTTCAAGAGCTGAAGACGCAGATAGGGTTACAAGAGCTGAAGACCCAGACAGGTTTACACGAGCTGAAGACATGGACAGGGTTACAAGACATGAAGATGCGGACAGGTTTACAAGAGCTGAAGACACAGATAGTTTCAAGAGCTGAAGACGCAGATAGGGTTACAAGGGCTGAAGACACAGACAGGGTTACACGAGCTGAAGACATGGACAGGGTTACAAGAGATGAAGACGCGGGCAGGGTTACAAGATCTGAAGGCATAGAAAGGGCTTACAAGAGCTGAAAACCCAGACAGTTTCAAGAACTGAAGACGCAGACAGGGTTACAAGAGCTGAAGACACAGACAGGGTTACAAGAGCTGAAGACACGGACAGGGTTACAAGAGCTGAAGGTGGAGAGAGAGGTTATAAGAGCTGAAAACGCAGACAGTTTCAAGAGCTGAAAACCAAGACAGGACTACAAGAGCTAATGACTTGTAATACAGCAATACAAAGCAAATATACTGGATTCAGTTTATTCCCTTTCATTGACGCTGTCATACATCGAAAAGGTCTGTATGAAAATCATCATTTTCGTGTCTACCATCTGAAATAGAAAATTATATTATGTAGGTGTGACAAAAATTTCGGGCCACCCTATGCTTCATTAATCTAATTGGTTAAAACTTGGCACCTGAACTTCAGTCACTTTCCGACCGCCCTGTGTCTTCTCTATAAATATTTTCATGGCAATTGTTCTGATTATTTTTCCTTTTTAGTAACTCGATAGCTTGAAGTTAAGCTTGCTACTAGCTTGGCAATTAGGTTCCACTGTTGAACTATCTAGATGTAACATTAAATTTTTGTTGTAACCTAGAAAGGGTTATTGAATGAGGAATAATCAAAACGGAGGTTGGAAATGAAATGGTAATCTTTATAACATCAACAAAATATGATACTCGCCAACGGCGTGAAATAGGTAAACCACTGCTAGTGGTAGACTGCTTAGACAGTATATTACCTCCGCTTACATTAGTGTCCAACGTATATGTGAGGATTGGGACATACCCATTAGTGTTTATAGGTACGGTATATAACAGTTTTATTCTAAAATTCTTCTAGCGCTTATCACTTATCGCTTGTGGAACTAGCTTCCGGTATCTTGCTTCCCTACTATCTACCATCTTCAATCATTTAAATACAATGCCAATCGACATCTTGTGTCCTCTTGAAACCTGTCCTTTTATTGTCCTTTCTCCTCACTAAAGCCTTGTCATTCTCTTTCACTCCCAGTTCCACCTTCAGTCTCTGGCTTGATCGCCTTGCTTGAAGTGGAATGATTTTTAAAATATTAAAAAAGAACAAAAAAAAACAACAAAAACGGTTAATATTTATGACTCAACTTAATTTTAGTTTACTAACCCTTACACTTCTCCCAATAAGAGCCCTTTTTATTTTATTTTTATTTTATTGTTTTCGCGAAGGTTTGTTTCATCAAGCTTAAGACACTGAGGACGGACAGAATTTACTACTGGAGAGTTGAAATCCGAGAAAGACATTTCATTGGTGCTACTCTCCGGCATATCGCTTCTCGGCTTCGCAACTAGGCGCCTGTCACCTAACCACGAAAGACAACCAAGTCGCAACACAAGTGACAGGTTGTGCGCGGAAAACAGTAGTGGCCTCCGTATACATAAGGCGTTGACCTTCCATTTTGTTGACATCCTTCTCTCCGGATTCCCACTCTTTCCCCTGTCTCACAGCGACAGCTGGGGTAGTCAAATATAACTATTTTTTTTTTGTCATATATTTCTTTGAATTCGATATTTTCGCCTGCACATTGTCTAGACATTATCCGGGCACATGTACGTTTGCATAAGCCTGATACGAAAACCGAAGCGCGAGTTGGCAGACATTTTGAAATCAAAAGCGATACATTAAAAAAAATTGTTTGCAGGTATCAATCTCTTTCGTTACAATTTAGGCTGGCATAAGGCTGAAAGCATAGGGCACCTAATCAGGATCGAACTTACTAATAGTATGATTAACTGTAATATTAGCCGTTTCCTTATAAGGAAACATTCAGCATTCATTGACCGAGCATCTAACACTACTTTTGGTTGAAATTTATAAAATTAAAATAAAAGCTTTTAACCCTGCACTACGTAACCACTGATGAGTAGGGTTTTTGTCTACACCAGCTTATTTGGAACGGGTAGAGTATTGACCGTGAAGAGGTTTATCTTTCCATCGTTTCTGTATTTGGTACATTGCATCCTTGCTTTATCTTTTAGGTTCTTTGTCGCTGCAGTAGGTGTATCATGGTTTACTTGCAGTCCTTCACCAAATTGAAATACCATTTTTAATTTGTTGGTTTCCTTTACTACTGAATGCAGTTCCATATTTCTTTCATGTTCTTTAAAACAGATCTGCACTTTTTAGATATCTTTGCAGCTTTAGTTTTGTAAGCCTGTTCTAGTTGAACAAATCTTCTACCTCCTTCGGATCTGGGCACTCCCTGAAAACAATTTTTCAAGAAAATAGTTTTCTCAAGTCGAGTAACTGTTATTGATCTTTCCAATATTGATGATGGGAGGGATTTTCCTTTATAACCTTTTTTTTATGTAGTGTGGAATGTCAGCATGTTGATTGTTATTATTGTTTTACTTTGAATCATATGTGCATGCCATTTTACTTGCTGCTGCAGTTGAAAGTTTTCAAGTGATGAGGTTTCTGTTATTTGGTAAAGTTCTCTGTTAATGATTCTGTAGCACCAGTCAGCGATGTTCGATGAAGTGTGAACTTATTTGGGGAATCTGAGGAAAATCGTTTCAGCGACATTTTCTCCCCCCCCCCCATATAAAAGAAATCATAAAAGCGAATCATATTCATCATTGACTGGATGATTCAGTTATTTTTGAAGGTATGTCCCAAAGCAGACGATGATTGTGCTTTTTTTTTAAGACTGTCTAACCGCCTCTACACTATTCTCGAAACATGGACTCATACATCTGCCATGAGTAGAACGTCTACTCAGGGAACAGTAGGCAAAACGTGGGTCGCAAAGGCGTAGCGCTTTTTAATCGTACGCTTGTCTTACTGAACCAATGTATTCTCAATCCATATTCTCACGTGATTAAACCCTTCTTCACTCAACCCTTTTATTTCCTGTGTTTTCCTTACAGTCTTACTAACCAGCAACTATGGGCGTTGTATGAACTTTATAATACAAGGCTTACCATAGATATTTCTTTATTATTTGTGAACTGACAAACATTCTTGGGAAATATAGTGGAGTAGTATCACGTTGCCTTTTCCACGATTTGGAATTCAGATTTTTTTTTCTATTAGACATCCGCCCAACCATAGCTAAGTATAAACTGCTAGACTGGGCTATAATTGACCAAGTCTTTGATTCCCACTTTAATTCTGATTTGGTTGGGTGGATTTGATGTTACATGTTGAATTTAGACATTTTTAATGCCATATTGAACTTAGGCGATCACGACTTTCGATAGATGATGCATTATTATCTGTGAATTGCCAAGCACTCTTCTTGTTAAAATTTTCACGGTTTGAAATTCAATTTTTTCTCCTCCTTCTAGACGAGATTAGAGAGTCTAGTTTGCTGCGCTATTTAACCCATACATGAGAATGAAAGAGACGAGACCGATCCACAGCTTTCCTAAAGTCACAAATCTATATTTGCAAAAGGCAGGAATCTATATTTTTTTCCGGCTAAGTTTGAACAGGAGTAGAAGTTTATCCCTTGTTTCCTGTTTAGAATTGGGTTACCGGTTGCTTCTAATGTTTTCTCATCCTCTTTCACTCTCAGTATCCACATTGCATCTTAGTGACATTATCGCCTTGCTTGGGGTGAATTGATTAAAAGAAAAATGAATATCTGTTGTAGCGTGTCTACAGACGATAAATGGGCATGCTCCTATTCCTATAAATACAGTAGTGAATACTGTATGTGTTGGTCTGCCAGTCTGCAGTTGGAGATTCGTCTTCAGCTGGGCTGGATAAGCTCTCTGCCTGTAGGCAGAGAGGATTTCCAGTCGGGGGCTATGTCAAAGGGCAGAGTCTCATCTCGGAAATACCTACCCAACCCCGTTTTATACGGCGTCTACGGGAAAGTTCGGCTGAGCCTACGGGCTCGGAAACCCCACATTAAATTCTGCCTTGTGACACATCTGACTGCGTGGGGTAGTTGGTAGATACCTTCGGCCAGTTTGCAGTTGGAGATTCGTCTCCAGCTGTGCTGGTCAAACTCTCTGCCTTCGAGCAGATAGGATCTCCAGACGAGGCTACTTCGAAGAGCAGTCTTGTCTCGGGAAACAGCCACCCGACCCCGTTTTATACGGTGTCTATGGGGAATTTTTGTCCGAGCCTACGAGCTCGGATACCGCACATTAAATTCGGCCTTGTGCTACATCTGACTACGTGAGGCGGTTGGTAGATATCCTAGAGTTAGAGATACATTGTAGAATTCACTTGACTCATTTCTACGCGCCGCTGACGAATCTTATATGTGTTGTTCTTGTCCTAAGTATTATCGTTCATTACCAACCTTCGTTTGATTATTCTATTCAGTAACCTTCCGTAGGTAACAACACTTATAATCATGTAAAAAAAATTGCCCAGTTTGACACAGATAATCAACTTTCCTAGTAGTTGACTTAACAATTGATTCGATATAAAACAAACAAAAAAAAAATGAATTCTGAACTCCTATGTAATATAAATCCTCCTATAGCGACTCGGATTGAGGAATCGGAGAGCCGAGTTCGAATTCCAGTCGAATCCATTATATTCACTTACGTGCCTTGGAACAGGTATGAATCCTGTTCTTGTCCCTCCAGTTATGGGTAAATAGCAGGACAGACAGCCTTGGATGACAACTAGTCTGGCACAGAAAGAAATGGCAACATACTGCGGGAGTAAAATTTGCCTTGTCAGTCATGTATCGAAAGATACATGATCGCCTAAGCATGTATCACGCATGGCACATGACTGATATAGCAGTTGATGCGGGACATTTCTAACACATTTTAGACTCAGACAGGGCTACAAGTTATTGAAATGGATGTTTTTGCAGTCATTCCTCCTTGGATTGAAACTAACACAGAGCTTAGATGAACCGATAGCAGAGTTAGAACAAAGAGGGATTGTGAGGAGTCAAACGTTAATTAGAGTAATAATTGTCAGGAAGTTGTGGAGATCCATGATCTCCCACGACCTGATGGAACATAGCACACAGAAGAATTGTGGATACGCTTGGGAAACGGTTGAATTCACTTCTTCCAGTGCCCTGTCCTATCGCCAGATAACTCGGCAAAATATCTGCTTGCTGTCATTGCTATGATAAAATGACCAACAAATACAGTTTATGATAAAATGACTAACAATACAGTTTATGATAAAACGACCAACAATACCTTTATGATAAAATGACCAACCATAGATTTTATGATAAAATAACCAACATATACATTTTATGATAAAATGACCAACAATAGATTTTATGATAAAATGACCAACAAATACATTTCATGATAAAATGAACAATACATTTTATGATAAAATGACCAACGATAAATTTTGTGATAAAATGTCTAACAAATATATTTTATAGCAAAATGGCAATACATTTTATAGGAAAATTGAATACATGGCAAAAAAATGAAAAAAAAAAAAAATTGCTATGATTAATTTTAATCTTTGTAAGGGGAAACAAGTTATCATTTAAAGCTGAATTTTGTGAGATTATTTTGTAAAGTAAATTCAACTATAAGTAATTCTAATATAATCATGAAATAATGTTATTCATTTGAATGTAAAGTTTGAATTTTTATATTTAGATTTCGACATTAAATAAACCATACGGATTGATATGCCAAAATGTGTGATATTCATTGTCAAACTTGACAACTTGCGTGAAAAAGAGAGAAAGAGATTGTTGTGTGCACCACTGCTTCGAAGCCATCAACCACACAAGAATGACATGTCAGCTCCTAACCAAGTCACAAGTCTAAGCAAAAAAAACAGTAAAGAAATAAGACAAACGTAAGCAAGCGTAAATAAGCGAAACGTATGCAAATAATATCGTTTAAAGGCGGGATGGATAGGGAGCCAAATTCTTTTTTTAATGAATCAACAGAAAAACTAACATACAAGGTGGGAGTTACACTCACGGGAAGAAAAGAACACGATCAGCGTTAGAAATAAGCTAACCATGAAAGTCGCTTTTCAGAAGGGAATTAAATCATACCTCGTGCTTTCAATAACACAAGGCGGGCAACCGAAAAGACGAAAAAGACATTTTAAAAACAACTTTAGCCTGTGGTTAGAATCTACACCCGAGGGAAAAAAACATTAATAGGAAAGTCGGTGGATTCTTAGGCTTCCTCGATAACGAAACATTTCACCTTTGGGTTATTCAGGATTTAACTATTTTTCTTTGTAAAACTTTTGTTAATATCGTTGTCCCATCGGGACACAAGTTCAACCCGGACGGCTGGTGGAACCCATATATACGAGTCATCACTAAAGATGCCAGTCCTGGGTAGGACGATAAACTACATCCGCGTCCTGGGTAAGACGATAAACTACATCCGACAGCAAGTCCTTTGATCAGGTTTTGAGGAGCGTGGAACCACCTCATAATTGCTGGTGTTTCCAGGTCCAACCTGACTCGGGGTGGTGTCACGTGTTACGGTCCCAGTTATGGTCTAATAGTGAACTCCCAAACAAATATCAAAACATTAGGAAAGTATAAATATATATTTTTATAGTAAAAGTACCAACAATATATTCTTCTAAGAAAAAATAGCAACAATACATATTTATAGTAAAATTTCCAGGGTCCCAGCTATGGGTAAATAGTTAAACCCCCAAAAGGGATCGAAACACTAAGTATAAAAATAGGTTTTAATACCAGCATTATATTTTTTGGAAAATTTTACCAGCAATACATTTTTGAAAAAAATATTACAAGCAATAGATTTTTTGAAAAAAAAAATATTACCAGCAATACATTTTTTGGAGGAAAAAACATTACCAGCAATCGAATTTTGGAAAAAAAATATTACCAACAATAGATTTTTGGAAAAAAAAAAACATTACCAGCAATAGATTTTTGGAAAAAAATATTACCAGCAATACATATTTTGAAAAAATATTACCAGCAATAAAAGTCTTTAAAATAAAATAAGAGGCATTAAATAACCAATTGGGGTTGGTATTCCTTAAAACAAACCAAACCAAACTAAAGATGCTGAAAAAAATAGCCTCTTCCTTATACCACTTCAGAAATACCTGACTTCTCTTCGCATGCTCCACTTTTACAAGAGCCAGATCAAAATGAATCACTGCTGTTATATCTGGATTGAAGCTTTCCAATCCTCATTTTCCAACATTGACAAGGTTCGAAAAAGGTTTTGCGGCCTTGTGAGCGATTAATTATTTATTTTCAAATGTACAGAGACGTAACATCGCAAGAGTCTGCTCTCCTATCGCTAATTCCATAGCGTGCTACCTTCCTTAGTTTCATCGGTTCAGACCTTGACCCTTAAGACGACCATGACTGCGTGCATATGTTCGAATCATCCTGTTCGTATTCCATTGGCAATGAGGAAGTCCCTCTTAGACAGCTGCTCCCAGAGAACTCGAGAACAACTACTGTGTGCAAAAATCTCTCGAGAGGATGCTTACCTTGTTATAGCAATCTTCAACTCCTGGGTAAATCGTTAGCTATCTTATATATATCCCGATAAAGTTCACTTACTTCAGCCTCCATACACCTTCATTCAGTAAACTCGGTTGGCTCTTGGGACTTGTATTAGGTGATAATTTATTTTAAAAAAACACAAAACAAATGTAGAATCATTAGTCATTCGAGTGCAAATAAACTGCCACATCTTTAAATATCTATAAGTCAGTCGCCGCTTTTGGTTGTCTTTCTTCTACTGAATTCGTATTTCAATTATGGTCTGTCCTGAAGCTGACCTCGTATTCGTAGCCGTCCGTTCGTATTTGTTCAATTGCACTAGCTTTAGACAAAAAAAAATGTTTGGCAGGATCTACAGGATTACCAATACTAGCTTAAAGTTATAGACGTTGCGAATTTTTGAAAGCTTCATTCACTTTTTATTCCGAGTAAAACCTTTTTTTTTTATAGATTCTGCAACAGCATTTCATAAAGTACGTCAGAGCTGTTAAGATAAGCTTGATATACTTGCGAAGGGCATTAAAATAACCCGGGGAATATACAGGGAGTAAACCGCCTGCATACGGAGAGAAAACAAATTCAATAAATCTCCAAAAAAGGTGTGCAAGATGATGGATTTGCATATGGCCTAGTTGTGGGCTGCAGGCCAAGACTAAAGTGGCACTCAAGCCCCTCCCCTAGTCTAATAACCTTTGATAAAACTAAAAAAATAAAGATGTACGAACAGAAGAAATTTGTTTATTTCCAGATTTAATGGGCCTCCTTTGACTAATTTGGAACATTTTAGAGCTCCTTCTAGTTGAACTGGGTCCTTTAAATTTGATGGTGGGATATTTTGATGGATGTAAATTATGGATAAAAGATATGAAGTTGCTAATGAATTAAATTGGATGAGTTCCAAAATCAAAAAACAATTAATGTTTCATGGTTTACACCAAAAAGCATCATCTAAAAATATCTCTTTTTTTCAAAGACATACGTAAGGAAAAGCCCCACCACCCAAAAAAGAAGAAAATTCTATTAGCCTAGGGGCATCTTAAGGCCTAAATCCGGCCCTGTGTATAAAACAAACATATGTTTTTTTGTGTGATGTACAGTGGCCGTTAATAAGTATAATTCAAGACTTCAATGTATTTAATTACAACCGCAAATAAATAGTTAACAAGGACAAAGAAGTAAAAGTCAACCAAAGATAATTAACCATTTCAGTGAATAAATTGTTAGTAGCGCGGCTCGGTTTAACGTCCGGTAAATCCTAAATCAAAACCCAAATAATCGACGCACAATAATTCACACTAATTAGACTGGATAGTGCCAACTCAATAGTCGCTCAATAATCACCGCAGTCAGTAGCCTGACACCGCTATTTATACACCTGTCGGAAAACATATTCATAAGTCCAGGGTGTCACGCTCGAACCTCGGTGTCGGTAGTTACTCATTTTATTATACCAGATTTATTCAACCTCTACAGTGAGGTGATTTTGAGAGAATTAGAATTCCGGCCACAATCTTAACAACATAAGATATACAGATGACACAGTGTTGATAGCGGACACAAGAAGAAAACTATAGAAACTCCCACAGAAGATGGTAAAGGAAAGCGAGAAGAAAGGACTAAACATCAATTCTAAGAAGACAGAATGTGTGGCTGTCGGCGAAAAGTGGAGTCCAATATGCGAATTACAAATCGGAGATGCCAAAATCAATCAAGTAAAATAATTAGGAAGTGTTTTAAAAGAGGAGGAGAAATGTGACGCCGCAATCCGAAGGCGTATTGGGATAACGAAAGTTGCCTTTCAAAAGCTAAGCAAAGTATTAAGAGCCATGAAGTTTTTGTTAGAAACAAAGAAAAGAGTACTAAAATGTCATGTAATATCAGTCCTCTTATATGGCAGTGAATACTGGACGATCTCCTCACAGATGAAGAAGAGACTTGAAGCAAGAGAAACAAAGAAAAGCGTACTGGACTATCCATTACTCCACTGTGTCACCAACACACTGGCCGAAACGTTTAGCTAAAAACAACAAAAACAGAAATACTAGGCAGAAGACATCACCATAGAAAGTTCGTCGTAATTCTAACCTGCAAATTATGTTTAGACCAGTGATTATCAGACAGAAAGCAGTTGGCTCCCAGGTCAGAAATTTAATATCTAAGCGGAGGAATTTCAGCCAAGTAGTAGGAACTAGGGAGGAGTTGTCGGAAAGATTCTGACATGCTCTAGGTAAAAACGGTGATGCCCGGGCTGTAGCTTTAGGCATCTCCAAAGCCTTTGATATGGTTTGGCATACTGGTCTTCAAAAGCTGAAAATCTCCAGATACATTTTTGAACTGATCCAGTCTTTCCTATCAAATCTTGAAATGAAAGTTATCCTGAACGGTCACTCGTCTAGATCCTTTCGTACTAACGCGGATATCCCCCACCAGGGCTCCATCCTAATATTTTAATTTTCATTAATAACCTACTCTATTATTTAATTTTCATCAATGACCTTTACGAGGACATTGAATCTACGCTGATGAGACAACCGTTTACTCATACTTCGATAGTAAACCTGATCAGTCCGACAAGATCGTAATGTCCAAAAACGACCTCAAGTCCGTCGCTAATTGTCAGCTGCTAAGAAAGATGGTTCACTGTGTCGCGTGAAAACAGTTTTTCTCTCTAGAATCTATCATACATATCTATAAGTGTACCATTCGTCCATACTTAGAATATTGTTGTCGCATATGGTCCGGTGCTCCTTGATAAAATCTAAAGAAGAATCGGCAGTATTATCGGTCCTGATCTGGCAATTCGGCTCCAGTCTCTTTCCCACCGCCGTAAGGTTGTTTCTCTATGTTATTTCTATGAATATGTTCATGGTAATTGTTCGGATGGACTCTTCGCTATAATATTTTGGATTTTTAAAAAAAATTTAAGCGGAGTACTAGAATGGAATCGATATCTCCTCAATTGACAGTTGAGCTGACTAGATGTAACCGTAAATGCTATGCTAAGAGTTTCTTTTCTCGCACTTCTCGCTTGTAGAACTCCCTTCCAGCTCCATGCTTTCCAGCCAACTTTAATTTTCAAAGGTTTAAATGCAATATCAATCGGTATCTGCAGTCCTCTTGATTACACCTTTCTATTCCCGCTCATTATTAATGTATCCGTTCTTTATTCTTTCACACTCAGTAACCTTTTCTGTCTTAGTTGCTTTTTTACCTTGCATGGAGTGAAATCAATTAAAAAAAATGCATAAGTAAAATTGTGAAAAATACTAGTTGTCTGTTTAGAATGGAGACGTATTGTAGAAACTTGGAATAAGAGGGACGAAATATTGGATTCTGAAAACCACTTGCTTAGGGGTTCCGTTTAAAAGCTAGATGGCCATTGAATTATCTCCCCTTAACCTTGTAAAATAAAATCGATAAACTTACCAAGTGGAAAAATCATTTTGCAGTGTTCGATATATCTATTCTCGTGATTGTATTGATTGTTCGGTTTCTACAGTATATTTTTTTCTCGATATTACTAACCTCTTTGAACTTTAATGCATAAAACATTCGATGGAAAATTAATTCGATCGGCATTTGTACTGCTTAATATTCAAGGCGCCCAAATTGCTTGTTTGTTAGAGGAAGGGAAAAAAAAGAAAGATATTTCTGTTTCGAGATGTACAAAAGATACCTTTATAAAGACTGAGGGGTACCAAGTGAGAAAGCAGTTCATTAAAGTAGACCTGATCTAGACCTGAAACTAGCTTGCGAGTGAGTGCTCCACAACGAGGTACGAAACGGCTGTATCAAAAATATTTTCTTTTTTCTTCAGCATGGAAAAACTTCCGAAAGCGTCTATATGTTTCTTTCTTTTTTTTTAAAGCTTATATAATGCTCTACAGGAGGAAGCACGGGTGGTGCAACGGACATCAGCGTGGAATCGGAAAGGTGAGTTCAAAATCGGCAAGACGAGTTCAAATTCCAGGTTAGTCTGTTGCGTTCACTTTCACACAAATAAACTTGGGAAAAGGCCATAAATCCGTCTCTTCTCTCACAAGCCGGCTATCGGTCATCTATCAGATTAGAATGAATGGGAACCAGTCTATAAGAACATTTTTGTTGGTTGCACACATGGGTTTAATTGTCGCCATTTTATATTTTTAGTTTCGCGCATGCGCGTTGTTTGTTTTTGATTTTGTCGACTGCACAGTATAGTAGGCTCAGTTAGGCACCATCTGTGAGAAAAAGAAAACCATGATACCATTCACTGCGCCACAAATTTGGAAACAGCATGCTTGGTATTCGCGCCGGAAGCTCCAATACGCACATTTCTGAGTGTTTGGGTGTCTGAGGACAGAAGATTCGGAAAGAATTCAATGAAACTAATGGTGACTAAGAAGGTGTTTAGAGTGATCTCTAGGGATGGCAACATTATGCTTCCATTCATATTCCCACAGGGACTCAATCTCAACACGGAGGTCTACATTTAGAGCCTTGAGGAGGTAGTGCTGGAAGAGCCTATGTCTGGCAACAAGACTCTGCACCATGCCATACAAACGAATAACCTTCCTAACGAACTTGTGTAAACGGTTGGCAGAACAGGGATTAGGAGATATAGGGAAAAAATAAAATTTAAGAAGAGCTACAAAGGAGAGAAAATTGTGGAGAGTAATCATCGCTCACTTACTGATAGGACACGGGACAAGAAGAAGAAGAAGAAGAAGAAGAAGAAGAAGAAGAAGAAGAAGAAGAAGAAGAAGAAGAAGAAGAAGAAGAATATTCCTTTTGATAGAAATTAATAGGATATTCCAACAGATATTTTTTATAGATGACTTTCGACTAAACATTTATTTTCTGAGATCCGTAGACGTATTGGGATGGCCAAGAACTCATTCTCAAAGCTGGACAGAGTATTGCGAGACAGGAGAATTCCTCTGGTAACAAAGAAAAGAATACTGAGCTGTTACGTGACGTCAGAAGGATACTAAGGATATCATGGGCCGAGCGTGTGAGCAACGACGAGGTCTTAGAAAGGATACAAAGAAGTCAGAGGCTTATACTTAACATCAGTAAGAGGCAGCTGAAGTATCTGGGACGCATAATGAGGAAGGAGAGACTGGAGAATCTGATACTCACGGGTCGAATAGAGGGAATGAGAGACAAGGGAAAACAACGCATGACATACTTAGAGAGCTTAAGCAAGTGGATGACAGAACGTGGTCTGGGGGAGATGGCAGAGGGAAGGAACTTGTTGAGAGCTGCAAGGGATAGAGGGAGGTGGAGATCTATGATCGCCTACGTCCTGAAAATACATGGCCCATAAAAAGAAAAAAAAGGGGGATTAAATTTCCATCGCAAACTTCTCCAAATTATTAATTTTTATAAAATTTAATATATTTTTATATTCGTGATCTGGAGTCCTTAAACTATAGGGATATAGAAAAAAAAATGAAAAAAAATGGCTATTTCCGGATACAGTGCCTATTGTAAAATTTTACCGAAATATTGAACATATTGAATTCGAAGAATGCTTGCTAAGAAATATTAAAGGAAAATCGAGTGGTTTCCCGTTGCTTCTTCTCGGTTTCGAATTCATAACTGTTTTTCTCTTACACTGGATGCCATCCCAACTAACTCTGCTGTTTAACCCATAGATGGGAAAAATATAGATTCAGCCTTCTCCAAGGGCCATAGTGCGAAAGTGGAAGTAAAAGACACTCACAGAAACAGAATTACCCATTTTACTTTCTTCGCTGATAACCTCTAAGCTAACCGCACATCCTAACATAAACGGGGGAAAAATAGCAAAACAGATAAATAAAAACGTGTAATACATTTTTATTTCTTTTGTTCTTGGCTGATCTCTGACTAAATAAGGAGGCAAGATCTGAGACGTGCAGAATTCGTCAACGCTTGCAAATAAAACATTTCGAACGTTTAATAATATTTGGCTGCCGAAGAAACTCTAAAAATAAATTCTTAATCCCGTATCAATTTGTCGAGAAACAATCAAATATAAAATTGAATCGTACCTTTTTCCTTTTCTTTTCTTCCTTCTCTCATTTTTTCCTTTCCTTTTCTTCCTTCTCTCATTTTTTCCTTTCCTTTTCTTCCTTCTCGCATTTTTTCCTTTCCTTTTCTTCCCTCTCTCATTTTTTCCTCTCTCTCATTTTTTCCTTTCCTTTTCTTCCCTCTCTCATTTTTTCCTCTCTCTCATTTTTTCCTTTCCTTTTCTTCCCTCTCTCATTTTTTCCTCTCTCTCATTTTTTCCTTTCCTTTTCTTCCCTCTCTCATTTTTCCTCTCTCTCATTTTTTCCTATACTTTTCTTCCCTCTCTCATTTTTTCCTTTCCTTTTCTTTCTTCTCTCATTTTTTTCCTTTCCTTTTCTTCCTTCTCTCATTTTTTCCTTTCCTTTTCTTCCCTCTCGCATTTTTTCCTTCCTTCTCTTCCCGCTCGCATTTTTTCCTTTCTTTTTCTTCCCTCTCGCATTTTTCCTTTCCTTTTCTTCCCTCTCGCATTTTTTCCTTTCCTTTTCTTCCCTCTCGCATTTTTTCCTTTCCTTTTCTTCCCTCTCGCATTTTTTCCTTCCTTTTCTTCCCTCTCTTATTTTTCCCTTCTTTTCTTCCCTCTCGCATTTTCCTTTTCTTTTCTTCCCTCTCTCATTTTTTCCTCTCTCTCATTTTTCCTTTCCTTTTCTTCCCTCTCCCATTTTTTTTTCACCCAGCTTCGAACGTATCCTGCAGAGACGAGAATCATTTATTCTCCATAATTTGAAATGATTTTTTGTGTAGGGTTGAGGAAAGAGAGGGGAATTTTGTCCTTCGTTTCTCTGATAATAAGATCAGCCGTGACCTAAATAGCTACGGATTCCATAGGCTGTCTGCCAATCATAGTTTAATTCAGTGAAATGAGGCAGATAATAAAAAGATGATAAAAATAATAACTATATCAAGGCCAAGATAGACAAGGCAAAGCAGAATATTAAATACAGTTAATGCGGAGACAGAGATGAAACTGTCAATCATATAATAAGCGAATGCGGTGAATTAACTCTGAAAGAACATAAAAGTAGATATGGCTGGGCAGGAAACTTGATCTATTGGGAATTGTGCAAGTGACTAAAACTGAACTCTAAAAGTGAACACAAACCAGAATCTGTCCTAGTGTAATAAATGATTAAACAAAATAACAGACTGAATTCAAACGAATCATTCATTCTCAGCCGGAAGAACAGGTCCTCTTACGATTTGTCATTCGTTACTGGGTTAATTATTTTCAAATTTTGGGGGGCACTCAGTGAGGATCGAACATGGCCAGGCATTAAAATGGATTCAGTTTCCCTTTTTAGATATCCTCTTCACAGCCATTATATACTTTAATTTGCAATCCCGTTACTCATTCTCATCTGATCGTATAACTGCTTATTATTATTATTATTATTATTATTATTATTATTATTATTATTATTATTATTATTATATTTCTTATTTCCTTTGATTTATGGTGTGTACACATTTCAGGTGTGGAAATACAATGAATAATAAAAATAATAATAATAATAATAATAATAATAATAATAATAATAATAATAATAATAAGAAGAAGAAGAAGAAGAAGAAGAAGAAGAAGTGCTATCAATTAAATGACAATTCTTCTATAGGGCCTAAGTTTGGACCCGGCTCTATATGATACAAAACAGGAAAAATAATACACAAATAATAATAATAATAATAATAATAATAATAATAATAATAATAATAATAATAATAATAATAATAATAATAAAGTGTCAATATGTAAGGATCTTGAAGAGAAAATATAAAAAATGTGACACATGAGGACATCAATAATTCCATTTGTAGTTGGAGCCCTCGGATTGATTGAAAAAGGTTACGATAAACTCGTTGAAGGAATTCCTGGTAGCCAATGTCACAAAGAAATACGAAAAATTGTACAGCTCACTTGTAACTTTTTTTTTTCTTTACAAAAATGATCAGTGGAAAATGCCATAAAGTCATTTCTGAACTTAAGTCGCTGGTTGGGACCCAGAAGGAAATACGTATACAACATAAATTAATATAATAATAATAATAATATTAATAATAATAATAATAATAATAATAATAATAATAATAATCAGAAGAAGAAGAAGAAGAAGGAGGAGGAGGAGTAGAAGAAGAAGGAGGAGAAGAAGACGCTTCAAAGTACTACGATTCTCCAACGGTGGTCATCAGTTTTGAAACGATAGTGGCAGACATGCTGCCACTCAATCTTCAGTATTAACCAATATACATCTGGTATGATCACGGAAATTCACAAGTAATAATAATAATAATAATAATAATAATAATAATAATAATGAAGTAGCAAATAGTTTTAAATAAATAAATCAAAATAAAATGCAATCTAAAAAGAAATAAAGCAATTTTCAAGGCTTCAAAATGCGTGCATGATTTTTCTTCATCTCCCTAAAACTAAAAATACAACGAACGAGATAAGAGAGAGAGAGAGAGAGAGAGAGAGAGAGAGAGAGAGAGAGAGAGAGAGAGAGAGAGAGAGAGAGAGAGAGAAGGAATTAAGTGGAAACAACACAGTCCAAAGCTGGAATCGCAATAGCAATGGCTGCGTGTTCCGCCGCCATGATTTTTTTGCATTCTCTCCTGATTTTGTTTTTTCTAATTTTCTGAAAATTTCTTTATTGTTCTTTTAATTTTATCCTATTCTTTTTCTTCTCTCCAGCCATCTTTTCCCATTTGTAGCTTATTTTTTTAGTCAATTTTTTCTCCATTTTCCTTCCTATTATCATTCGCTTACAATCATCTCTTCTTATCGACCCAAACACCAAATATTTTCGGGTTTAATTTTCAGTCCTCCACATTTTCTTTCTAATATCTTTTATTCTAACATTTTTCTTCATATCTTTCTTTTTCTTTCCATTCCTTCTTCTCATATTCCACCAACCTTCTTCTTCTTCTTCTTCTTCTTCTTCTTCTTCTTCTTCTTCTTCTTCTTCTTCTTCTTCTTCTTCTTCATTCCTTAATCATTTTCACACCATTCTTTAATTTCAGCCCACTTTCTTTTATTTTTCATCCATGCGTTTTCTTCTATCCTTTATTGTTCCCCCGACCCTTCTTCAACTTCTATTCTTCCATCCTGTCTCCTTTCTCTTCTTCTTCTTCTTCTTTTTCTTCTTCTTTTGCTGCTGCTACTTCTTTTAATTCCACTATCCTTTCTTCTTCTTCTTCTTCTTCTTCTTCTTCTTCTTCTTCTTCTTCTTCTTCTTCTTCTTCTTTGTTTCATAGCATCCTTTACTTTAGGTTCGCTTTCTTTTATCCCTCATTCGTTTTCTTCCATTCTTCCTCTGCCTCCTTTTTATTTTTCGTCATCATTTCTTCTCTTTATTCTCCTATTCCTCCATCATTTCTGGTTGTTGTTGTTGTTGTTGTTGTTGTTGTTGTTGTTGTTCTTCTTCTTCTTCTTCTTCTTCTTCTTCTTCTTCTTCTTCTTCTTCTTCTTCTTCTTCTATTCCCCATCCTTTCTTGACCTTGATAATTTGTTCTCTCCCACTGGCTTCCATGTCTATTATTATTATTATTATTATTACTATTATTATTATTATTATTATTATTATTATTGCATTTCTTTCTTTATATTGTATGTCTGGTGGTTGGATGCTGAGTGACAGCAAACCTCCTCACGTCTTCAATACCTTCTCAGTATCTTCCCCAACCAGACCAACATTCTAACCATGACAATCTCCGTTTTTCTACAAACCATTATCATTTCTAATTATCGAGTCTTCATACAAACAGTAACTGACGATTTTCATTGAGAATCAAGTGACAGCAAGTCTTCTACAGACACCAGGTTTCTATTTAATATTCCTACTATTTTCAATAATGCTGTTGTCTGGTTGTCCCTGAAACTTCCTCTGATTTTCCATTCTTGCAACCATTATGTTAGGCTCTTCAGAATCATTGCAAGTATTCCAACACTAATAGGCAAACCTGCATGTTACACTTAATTTTTTAATCAATTCTCTACGTTTTGATGTTTGTCCAGCTTTTCACATTCATTGAGTTTTACTGCGACCTGATGGAAGATCGGGATTTATTGACAGGTTTTTTTCTCTTTGTTTACGATAACCAGATACAGTTTTCTTTCTGCTTCATCCATTCCATCCCAATCAACAGAAAAATTCAATGAACTTATTCTCTAAAGCTTTATTCTCTAAGATTTACTTTCGTAGTCAGATTCTAGTGATTTGTAAAGTTCTCAGTAGTTAAATGTTCACACCTAATCAGTCTTACTTTTTGTATTATAACAGTGTTAACTAATTGCTCTTGTTTATATGAATTACGGTTTAATTACTGTCTCCATACAATCTTTATTTGCTATTTACTGCGTATTATAATGGCGTTTATATAATTGGTCTAAGTGACGTTGCTCTGTGTCGGCATTAATAATGTTTCTAATTCTCTCTCCAGATGTCCTCTTCGCAACCATTACATAGTATAATTTGAAATCTCTCAATTTTTACCTAATTTTCTCACACGTTTATATATGTTCATGTAACGTTTCTTTTTCTGGTTTGACATTAATAAGGTTTATGTTCATGTTTCTGTGTTCAGATATCCTCTTCACGGCTCTTATCAACTATACGAAAATAACAAAGACATTTATATAATTGGCTTATACTATTATATATGTTCATCCGATGGTCTGCTGGGCCGACATTAATAAGTATTTACTCTCCTCACCCCCCTCTCTCTCTCTCTCGCTCTCTCTCCCTTTAGATGTCCTTTTCACTGCCATTATATGCTACAATTTGCAATTCTTTTATTTTTCTTCTGATCGGGTTATACTGTTGCTCATTATTATTATTACTATTATTTTTATTTCCTTTGATATCTGACGTTTACACATTTCTTTCCGGGTCCCGCCCAGGGACCTAAGGTTAGAAATGGCATCATGAAACTTTCCACTGCAAATAAATAAATAAATAAATAAAATAAAATAAAAAAAAATAATTACATAGATAAAGCCCTTCGTAAAGTGTGGGCTGTACTTGTCAGAACTTCCAGGGATCCCTTCAATCAGCCTACTGGAATCTCTTCCAACCAGTCCAAGGGCTCCAACTACAACAGGAATTGTTGATGTTCCCATGTGCCACATTTTTGAGATTTCTATTTCAAGGTCCTTGTATTTTGACAGTTTTTCGAATATCTTCAAAGATACATTGCAGTCTGCAGGGACTGCCATATCAATAAGGAGGCACTTATTTTGTTTGTGGTCTTTAATAACAATGTGGCTTTGATTGATCTGTCAGTGTGTATTGTGTATTATTATTATTATTATTATTATTATTATTATTATTATTATTATTATTATTATTATTATTACTTTTGATTTCTGTTCTATACACATTTCCTCCCGGGTCCCAACCAGAGACCTAAGGTCAGGAATGGCTTCATGACATTTTCCACTGATCATTTTTGTAAAAAATGAAAAAAACAAAAAAAACAACAAACTATGGTCACACACATTTTATCAGAATAAAGCTTTTCGTTATATCTGAGTTGTATTCGTAAATAATCTTTTGGTATTTCTTTAAGGCATATGCTACCAGGAATCTATTCAGTGAGTCTATCCAATCAATCTTCCAATCAATCTTAGGTTTTCAACTACAACTGGAATTATTGATATCCTCACGTACCACATTTTTGAGATTTCCACCTCAAGATCCTTATTTTTTTTTTAAGATCTTCAAAGATACATTGTAATCTGCAGGGACTGCAATGTCACTAAGAAAACACATTATGTTCTTGTGGCCTTATGTTCTTGATGTCCGTACGATTAGCTTTGATTGTTCTGTCTGTATGTATTGTAAAGTCCCATAAAATTGTTACAGATCCTGTCCCTGTAACCCGGTCTGGGTGTTGTTCATGCCAGTTTCCTTCCTGTAAAAGTTGATATTTCCCAGTACAGATATTGTTTTACTCAATCATGCCTACTTTTATATTCAGTAGGTGCTAACACTGTGCAATCTGATACAAGATGGTCAATTACTTGCGGATATTTATCATAGAATCTGCATTTTGGATTAACGCAATGTTTCAGTATGCGTGTTTGTTAAATTCTACTTAGCAAGCATTGGCCCTGTGCAGCAAGACTAAAACATTCAGTTTCAGCTTTTAACCCTGGACTATATAACCACTGATGGGTACAGCCTTTGTCTACATCAGTTTGTTTGATACGAAGAGGCTTATCTTGCCATTGTTTTTTGTATTGGATACATTGCATTTGCTTTTGCTTTCTTTTGTAGGTTCCTTGCCACTGCAGTCGGTGTATTATGGTTTATTTGCAATTCTTTAGACCCTTGCAATTCCTTTTTGAATTTGTTGGCTTTCTTTATTACTGAATACATTCTCTTATTTCTTTCATGTTCTTTGACAGGTCATCATCCAGTCTTCTGTAGTTTCCAGGTATCTTTGATGATTAATTGTTGTAGTTTTGTAAGACAGTTCTAGTTGAACTAATCCTCTGCCTCCTTTAGATCTAAACAAATAAAGACGATCAACATCAGCCTTCGGATGATGTTAGTGAGAAGCTTTCTCGTTTTGACATCCATTCGCTTAATGCCAGGATGTTGAAACTGTATTACACCACAGGGACAACCAAAGTGTTTATGGCTGACATTCTGTTTTGTGAAGTCAACTTGTTATTTAACACCAGACGCACACGCCTATAATATTCTTTTCTTATTTTCTCCTTCATTTGTGTATGCTGTATTCCATCTCCTTCGCAGACTGCTAGGCTTCGTCTTGTTCCAAGTCCCTAACATTTTTGACAAAATCTACGTCCACTGATTGTTTCTCTAATTCTCCCTTTCTTGAATGTTACTTTTGCACATATATCTAATCCGAAATCCATACTGATGCCATCACTGAAACATTTTACAGTATTGAGGGTACTCTTCAAATCATTGTCGTCCTTGGCAAAGAGTTTGATATCATCCACGTAGAATAGGTGATTAAACACTTTCTTTTTTACTTTGTAACCATATTTATTACTGTATAGTTTATGTGAAAGGGAGATTAAAGACAGACTGAACAGAAGGGACGACAGGGGCTCTCCTTGAAAGATTCCACGTCGGATATTCAAACAACTGGAAGTGACAGCACCTTTGGTGTGGTTTAGGTAGTTTTCTACAGTTCTATGCTATATTTGCTGCTACCACTACTACTACTACTATTACTACTACTATCACTATAATAATAATAATAATAATAATAATAATAATAATAAGAAGAAGAAGAAGAAGAAGAAGAAGAAGAAGAAGAAGAACAAGAACAAGAACAAGAACAAGAAGAACAAGAAGAAGAACAACAATGTGTTTAAGGACGCTCGGCACATTGATTCTGTAAACCGAGTTCGAATTCGTGTAGATATTGTGCGCATTCACTTTACATGATAACCCTAAGGCAAGTCTTCACTTACTCCTATTATTAAATATCTTAACAAAAGCATCGCTACTAGCATGCCACTATGGCCGATGGAAGAGTGTGCAGTCAAATTTCTCCTGTGCTTAATATCATGTAACCTAATTATATCCATTTTCTGTTACCTGGTTATGATATAGACACCACCAAGTGGTTCCAATTGCTCTAACGAATGCACAGGATTCGTCTGGTTTTCCAACAACCTTGTCGATAATGAGACCAACCAATCATCCCGTTTTTACGACTGTTTTGTCTCCTGCTTCCTCTTTCTTTTCGTTCCTAATTTCCTTTGTCATCTTCATCTCCTCTTCTTTATTCATTCTGCTTCCGCGAACGTCTCAGATTTTATCTGTGTCCTCCTCGAAATCTCCCCTCCTGGTTCTTGGTTATTTTTCATTTTTATCGTTGACATCATCTTTACTACTGCTCTTTCGCAGCCAACTTTAAATCTACTGTTTTCATCTCTTACTTTTTTTTTGTCTTGTTTTGTTTTACTTATCTTGGCTAACGTTTTCCTTCTTTTCTTTATTCTATTATGCTTGTATGAATCTTGCCGAAATATCAACCACTAATTCCTCAGCAGCAGAAGCCTATCAGGCTGAGATATTGTGATTTGCTCATCTCGTTGACTCCGATGTCAGCGGTAAGATCGGTCACGACATCTTCGTTGTCATCTTACACAACAGCGTCAAGATAGTCTACAAGAATCAAACCAACAGGCACCGCTAGCTACGGCGTCATTGTTGACAGAATCAGCTAAAGATGGCTAATATTTCATCAGCCTATTACTACCAATCGAGTGTAGCCCTTATAAAAACAACAACCATGACGATGACAGCAACTGCAAAGCGGAAACACTCTCGTCTGCTTTCTACAGTTATGCATTGAGTTGCCGGGCTGAAGGCAGCCATATTTTCTTTTCGTTCACAACGCCCTCTGGTGGGGTCCAGAGTAAATACCTTTTGAGCGGGACTTCTCCGTTTCAAGTAGACGCTTGTAATAGACGTTTGAGATTCAGAATTCCGGGTCCTCCTTAGAAGTAGTTTGGCTTTTGATCAAATAACACGGCGGTTTATTGCATAAACAGTGGCTGAGATATCCCCTGGGATCTGGTTGAAACTGAATTAATATCGATCGGCCAGAGACTGCCTTTTCAATCTCAACTGTCTTCTCCTTACTCTTTTCATTGTTCGACCGACCGTTTGCTTCGTACTTCTTCGCATTCTCTTCTGCTTCTTCCATATCTTCATCATTGTTGTTATCTTTATTTCATTTTCTCCTCTTCAACGAATATCCTCATTGAAATCATTGCCATCACCATCATAACTATTTGAGTAATTATCATGTTTTTTTTTATATTTCTTTTTTTTAATGGTTTTGTTGTCAGTTTCTTTCTTTCTTTAATATTTTTCGTTTCTTTATTTAATCTTTTTTTAAATTCTTTTAAACTTGATGTATATATATTTTTTTGTTGAGAGGGGATCACATTCCTTTTTTCAGCTTTTACAGCTTGATTTACATTGCTTTCATATTTTAATCTTTGTTTCTCTTTCATAATTCTTTTATTTTAATGATTCATTTTAATAACATTTTTTCTCTTCTTTTATTTCTTTCAACCATTTTTCTTTCTTTCTTCCGTTTTCATCTGGCTACTTTATTTCTTTCTTTTAACTGTTTGTGTCCTTTTTCTTTCTTTCTTTCTTTCTTTCTTTCTTTCTTTTTACCCTTACCTTAGTCTTAAAGTATCTTTAATTTTCTTCATTCTTTCTTAATTTCTTTATTTTTTTATTCTTGCTTTCCTTTTATTTTTTCTTTCTTTTAATCTTGTCTTTCTTTTAAACTTTCTTTCTTTCTTTATATTGTTACTTCGTTTTTAATCTTTCTTTCATTCTCCCCATTCTTTATTACTTTCTTTTATTCTTACTTTCCTTTTAATCTTTCGTTCTTTCTTTCTTTCTTTCTTTCTTTCTTTCTTTTAATCTTGTCTTGCTTTAAAACTTTCTTTCCTTTTATTCTTTTTTAATCTTTCTTTCATTCTCCCGATTTTTTTCTTATTCTTACTTTCCTTTTAATCTTTCTTTCTTTCTTTCTTTCTTTCTTTCTTTCTTTTAAACTTACTTTCATTCATTTTTTTCCCTCTTTTTTAATCTTTTTTTTCATTTTCACCATTCTTTCTTTTTTTACTATATTTTCCTTCTTGATATCTCCTCACTCCCTCTCTCTCTCTTTCTTTCTTTTTTAAAAACCCTACCTTCATTTTTAACCTTTCTTTCTTTGCCTCCCTATTTTCATTAGCCTCTTTCTATTCTTGTTCCCATTCCAGTGTCCACTCTTCACATTTGAACTTTCTTCTAGACCCCACCCCCCGCCAACTCACGTTCACTTCTTATTGACGAAAGCCTTTTGCTCCCCGCCGCCCAACCGTCCCCCATCCCGAAACGCCGCCAAGATTAGCGTGTGCATCCACTTGGAATGAGACACATGCAAAACACATAACAATCTGCCTAATCCGGATTCAGAAGCGTACACGGATTCGCATACGCCACATTTTCTCTTCTATAAGTGGACTCGGTGTCGCACACGTCCCTCTTCATAACCACGGGGCTTTGGACGCCTACTTTGAATGACTGGGGCCTACGTAAGCACATGGATAAACAGACGCAGATATGTTGATGCGTATACACACATAAGCACACACGCACGCACGCGCGCGAACACACACACACACACAAACACACACACAATTATATTTCACGCCCATAAACATATCAATATAATTATTTTGCAGAAAAACACATGTAAACACACTTGCAAATATATTCAGACATGAATGTATGCACATAGACATGCAGATTCCTGACTTTTTTTATCCCTCTCGACCCCTCTCTCTTAATCGTTATCTCTCTCTCTCTCTCTCTCTCTCTCTCCCTATATATATATATATATATATATATATATATATATATATATATATATATGTGTGTGTGTGTGTGTGTGTGTGTGTGTGTTTGCATTCCGGTATTTGGGCAGCAAACCTTTTTGAATACATGTTTCATTGAACGAATCTGGCAGGGTACTTTTGTTTAGTATCTTATTATTTTTCTAAAGCTAAACCAAACTACTTTGTCAGTCTTGTTCAATGAAACATGTATTAAAGACGGTTTGATGCTCAAATACAGGAATGTGCACACGCATATATACGCACACACAATCACACATATATATATATTTGTTTAATTAAAAACTGATTGAAAAATAGAATAAACAATTAATACAACTCATTTTAATGAAACATATATAAGAGTAGGACTGCTTCCCAAAGACACAACTATATATATATATATATATATATATATATATATATATATATATATATATATATATATATAAATTTAATTTTTTCCTCTGATCACACATACACATACTGACCCTCTCTCTCTCTCTCTCTTTCTCTCTCTCTCTCTCTCTCATACACACACACACACACACACACACACACACACACACACACACACACACACACAAACTTAAAGATATGATTGCTAAATGAGTTACACAGACATTTACAATATAAGTGTCTTCAGTTCTTACCGGTGCTCCAAGTTTTTGGCCCTATAAAGCAAAATAAATCATTCTATAGAGATAGAGAATTACATAGATAATTATCTCTGTCTGTCTGTCTTTCTGTCTCTCTCTCTCTCTCTCTCTCTCTCTCTATATATATATATATATATATATATATATATATATATATATATATATATATAAATGTACTTATACAGTCATATCTAATCACACACGCATTTATATATATATATATATATATATATATATATATATATATATATATATATATAGGAGATTACGCAACATCTCGATTAAGTGGACCATTATATAATTTTAATTAATAGTACTCCTTGTTTCCACCGTGTTCTTCGAATTAGTATTCGTAGGGATGTATACGTCGATCGTACCCGTTTTCTCAACATTCTGTGCAAAAGTTTGTAGTATATCATGCTCGCGTGCTCCATCCAAAATAGGTTACACCTCGTGTGTATGTGCGTGTTTATGTGTGCATGTTTGTTTGTCTATATTTATATATATATATATATATATATATATATATATATATATATATATATATATATAAGGTATATCTATGCATACACATTAATCACTTCCACATAAAAGATATAGTTCCGAGCGCGCATACAAACACAAGTGTTTCGAGGCACACGTTTGGCACGCAATAAAAGACGCATATATTTCCTGCACCGTGTAACACACACAGCCCTGTCCGCTTAAACGGACACACAGACAACAATTAGCGTCGCTAACCCATACACGAAGCTTAGACCTGCTCACAGATACAAAAGGCACGAGGCCCTGTCACAACAGGAATGACTTGTGTGCAGATGCGCATGCGTACAAGTTTTTTGATGCACATGCGCATACCGTTTGAACGAACACATACACGCCAGCAGAGAGAAATGTACACCTGCATATTCAGTTGCATAAAACCTCTCAAATATGTAGGCACACGGATTCACACATGCACAAACTTACATGCATATGTATGTGTTATATGTTATACAATAAAAGATTGGATGATTTCTACTGTATCAGATTGTCTCAGGATATATTTATCTGTTCATAACGATCAATTCATTTTAGTCATATATTTAACTAAATCGCTTCGTATCTATCTATTTATCAACCGATCTATCTTTTGAAGTCTTTTCATTATCAATCTATCTCAGTCTGTTCATATCTATCTATCTATCTATCTATCTATCTATCTATCTATCTATCTATCTATCTATCTATCTATCTATCCCAGTCTGTTCATTATCTATCTATCTATCTATCTATCTATCTATCTATCTATCTATCTATCTATCTATCTATCTATCTATCTATCCCAGTCTGTTCATTATCTATCTATCTATCTATCTATCTATCTATCTATCTATCTATCTATCTATCTATCTATCTATCTATACCAGTCTGTTCATTATCTATCTATCTATCTATCTATCTATCTATCTATCTATCTATCTATCTATCTATCTATCCCAGTCTGTTCATTATCTATCTATCTATCTATCTATCTATCTATCTATCTATCTATCTATCTATCTATCTATCTATCTGTTACCCCAATTGAGACGTTGCTAAAACGTACTCAGCATAAAATGCGGACATAAAAATACTGAAATTTAAAAAATAAGCAAATATCGAAAATTCCAGATTCTGTCTAGCCTGGAAAGTCAAATGGCTAATCGAATAGCCGCAAGCGCTCGATGTGCATATAAATCCTTTTGGTACGGTCTTGCATATAGTAGCCATTGACCTAGAAATAGCGAAGATGAAGCAAACTATTTTAATAAAAGGTCTTGTCCATTTTACCAAACATATATTAATGAAGGATTACGGCTTTAGTAGGCATTATCTATTTATGTATCTAAGATATACGATTATAGATTATCAGTCGACGTAAAAACGTCTTATGTCTTAAAAGTAGGATTAAGGCTTATAGAAGTCTACTTAAAAATGTTTTCATAAAAAAGAAATGTACTCAAAATTTAAGAATCAGCTTAACTATTGTATTTGGTTTAAGTAATCGAAAATACAATTAAAAAAACTATCAGAATCTATGCATAAGGCTACTTTCTGTACAGAATTATATTTCTAAAGGAAAAAAAAAGATTTGTTTTTAACATAAAATGTCATTAAAGACTGCGAATATTTAAGACGATTGTTCAGAAATACGGACCCTTTG
>OZ038501.1:53962798-53964426 GCA_964036315.1 Acanthosepion esculentum
ACTTTGTCCTATTGTCAAAATAAAAACATCTAGATATAAAATATCAAAATCGAGTTTGTGCGTTTGAAATAGTCAGTGGTCGGTGTTGTAGCTCATATTTCCAATTGAAGCTGCACGATCTTCTCTATTTTGCTTTTATGCTAGATAAAAAATTCAAATGGATATAATCTATCTGAAACGAATCTGTGTATCTGACAATGTCAATGCTCGGTGTTGGAAGCTGATGTGGACCCGAAGTAGGGGCCACGGAAGGAAAACACGGAACACGGGTTAGAGGTAAGAAAGATATATTAAACAGAAAAGTTACAAAGAATAGTGTAAGAGTAAGCAGAGCTTACTATCCAGTGGTGTCCGATATTGGTATCGTACGCGGCTGCGCATTACTGGTGCTACGATATTTAACACCCCCCCCCCACGGGTCGAATGTGGCACAAGGCCGGTTTAACGTGGGCTTACCGATCCCGTAGGCTCGGCCAAAAATATGCCCATTTACAACCCGTATACACGAGTTTAGGGACTGTCTACCTCCCCGGACGAAACTTTGCCCTGCGGCAAAGCCTCGTCCGAGTTCCTCTCTGCCAAAGCAGAGAGTTCGACAGCAGAGCACCATTACTGGTGCTATTACCTGATACTACCATGCACATAATAATATAGTACTGGGAGAGTCCATGATATAGGAAAGTATCGGTCTCACAACAGAAGCCAAATTTTTGAATGCTTGAAAGAATAACGCAGCACACTTTTCTCGGATTTGTTCTTGGGGCAGATTAAAAGACATGGATTTGAAATCTCAAAAAGGTGTCTGAAAGATTTGCATATTCTCGCTAACGACATTTATCAGTGTTGCAGACCTGATTATCGAATTCAAGGAGATTGACGCAGTACAATCTTCTCTGATCTGTTCTTGGCCATATTAAAAGATAAATTAACATAAAATATAAGAAACAAGTCAGTGTATCTCACAACGTCGCATATTCCCCGTTAATTCCTGTAGAACTTGCCGCTGTCCACATTCTCAAATTCTTGTAAGACTGACACAATAATATATTTTTTTATCTGTCTATATTTCTGAGATGATGTATTATGTACACTACCTTATTCGGACTATTGTCCTCATCTTTGTCGCCTTATTTATTACAACGTTTCGGCCGTTGTACGCTCCGGCCTTCGTCAATAGCTGGTTAAGGCGGTGAAGAACTTGGAGAGGGAATTGTTCAGGAGATAACTGATGATTGACATCCATTAGACATGGCGCGTGGAACTAGAAGAGTGTACCCCAGTGAGCGAAATAAAAGGGTTCAGTTTGACACTCCAACCACCTGAAGAAGGCCGGAGCGTACAACATCCGAAACGTTGTAATAAATATGGCGACAAAGATGAGGACAATAGTCCGAATAATGTAAATAGTGAAAATAGGATATTAATATTTTTTATTTTGGCAATTTAGAAAAAACTTCTAGGAAATGTTAACAACGAGTATGGGCTATTTTGTGTTGCATTCTTCTGGCTAATCCCGATGGTCGGTGTTCGATCTCAGATTTTTCTATACTGATTTTCAAGGAAATACAATGTCTGTTCACTTTGGCGCAAGACAATTTTCTAGATTCAAGTTTGATCTTGTGTTGTTA
>OZ038501.1:53964626-54087126 GCA_964036315.1 Acanthosepion esculentum
TTTATTTTGCTTCCTAGATATATAAAAGATTTGAGAGATTATTGAGTCACCTGAGACAGTTTGTATTCAGTCTTGCTGGTTGATTACTGCAGGTACCATTTCCAGTGCCACAGTTCTCCTACATCATCTACAAAATGCTGTTAAGGATGTTGGACTCTTTGTCAATGTCCCTAAAATTGAATCTGTGGTCAATCTGCAAGGGACGGTTTCGTGGAATGGACATACGAAGTACTAACCTGTGCATTGGGTCATATTTCATTAGAAAAATACAAATAAAGAAAATAATAACGGAATTATTCGTTTTGTTTCAATTAATTTGCACAAGGGTGTAGATGGTTTCTGGGCGACCAATACATCTTGCTAGATGGCTGGGTGTCCAGAGCGGTAGATTACTTGCAAGTTCTTGTTTTGTTCACCAGCAGTGTCCTGCAGAGCGCATTCTGTTTTTGCGTAAGGGTTGTTGAATCATAAGGGAATGGTCCATAGAGCTGTGATTTAGTTCGGTGTTGTCTCTAAGAGATGCTAAGTCTAGCTCTCGGCATACAAATGTAGGTCCTATCAAGTTTAGACTCTAGGGTTTTAGTTGGTTGTTTGTTTTGTTTTATGGCATACCAAAACCCCAGTGGGTCATTTCATATCAACAAAATTTTGAAATAGATTTATAGCGATAGTTTGGTAAAAAAAAAAGGTGTGTATATATACATGTATATTGGAAACTGTTGTGTAGGATCCACCTAATCTGCATAGGTGACTACCAACTATATAAATAATGGTTGATACCGGAAGACGGGGGGAGAAGGAAGAAGAGAATCACGAGATCCAACTAGAGACTCTGATCGACTGCGACTAGTCAACACATTCTCCAGGAACGTCTTCCCAGAAATATACAGAAATACTATATGTACTTATTGTGTACACTTTCTTGTTATAATATATTCTTTGTTCCAAGTACATTTTGTGTTGCATTATTATTCCATGCAATAGGCGAGATTCAACAGAAACATTTTTCAAATTACTCATATTTTTTAGTGAGTTTTTTTTAAAAAATTACTCCATTGGTAATATTTTGTTCGCACTAGAACAAAATCTACACACTCTAAGAGTATATGTTTCACTGTAAATTTCTCTTGGCATGTCGTGTATATTAGGGATTCTGTGTCTTCTAGTAAATAATGGTGGGTGATGTAGGCTTGGTCTATGTGAAGGCGGGTCAGCACGACCTGTTCTCTTCAATTTTTGAATTCCATTCTCCAATTGTACGTTTAATGTTTTGGAGTTTGTTATTAATGAATGTATTCCAATGGTGCTGCCATTTTTAATGATAATTTTCTTTACAACCGTCTTATAAATCGGAATATAGAACCTTTGTGTTTGTTATTGCATCCTTTATGGCTTGTTTTGCTTCCGAATCCGCTCTGTCATTTCCCGGTGTCCCAAGTTGGCTTGCGAGGGTGTTAATTGATGTCCAATCAGTGGCACCATACGTTAACACCTCCTCGACAGTGACTCGAAAGAATCTTCGTTTGTGGTTGTCTGATAGGTCATATTTCCAGATTGGCCCTGATCTGTCATCTCGTCTGCAGTCGCTCTCTCACAGACGCGATGTTGCCTCGCTCTGTCTTTTTTACAAATACTTTCACGGTAATTGCTCCGAGGAGCTGCTTTTGCTTGTCCCTGGGCCTCATGAATTTAAACGTCCTACGAGGCTGGCATCCCGTTCCCACCCCTTCACCGTTGAAACTGTTAGATGTAGACGTCTCTTCTACTCCAATAGCTTCATGTCTCGCACATCTCGTCTGTGGAACTCCCTTCCCCATTCCTGTTTCCCTGACAAATAAAATCTCCAACTATTTAAGTTTACGTCAATCGACATCTCCAGTTGCCTTGATCTATCCACTTCCCTTCTCCACATCCTTTCACCTTTCATTCCTATCTGCTCTCGCTCCAAATCTTCTGTAACCCCCTCGCCTTGATCGATCCACTGTCTTTCTCTTTCTCCACATCCTCTCCTTTACCACTCTTATCTGCTCTTCCTCCAACCCTTCTATAACCCCTTGCGTGATAGTGGCCCCCAGCCTTGCTTGGGGTGATACGCTTAAAAAAAAAAAAAAGAATTTTACTCAAGGTGTCCCAGGCTTTAGCCGTGCGAATTTCCACATCCTTTTCAGTAGAATTTATTCCGCTTCCGAGGTATGCAAAAGATTCTTCATATTTTACTGATTCACCTGATACAGTTTTTATTGAGATTTGCAGGTTGAAGCCTATGATATCAGTTTTAGAGGCATTGACACAGAGACCAACAATATTGGCAACATTTTCTTGATGATGTATGAGAACTATAGCATTGGTAATGGTGTCTACAATGATAGCTAATCATCATAATGTATATCTGTCAGCTTCTTTGCAGGATATCTTTGTGATAAACTAAAACCTATCTCGACAAATTTAGGTTTTGCCATGTAGTATACTGGCGCAATAAAATCTTCCTACTTTGCATTTTCGCCTAGTTACTGAAAAATTGGTAGATCGATATGAGCAGTGCCTCTTTGACAGCAAGGGAGAAAACCGTGACATCAGCATCAGACAAGACTAAAAACTTGCTTTTTTTTTCTTTCTTTTTTGTTTGTTCAAGATTATAATGAATAGAGGATTCAACTATATCACCGTATCCAGTTTAAAGTATCACTGTGAGTTACTGTCAACAAGGAAAGGGAAGTCACTCAGATAAGGCAATAATAAGAGGTTGTAATGTGGCATTTATGATAATGAAAGGCATTCCTTTCGATACGACCCACTGAAACTTGCCCGAGAACGCCATATTGAAATGACTTCATTGTCGTCTGCTCCCTGTTTTTATGCCTCAAGATGATTGAAATTATGATTCACATCGCCATTTTATTAATTTACATTCAGTTCATGATATTGATTACATTCCCTTTACTTCAAGTATAAGATTATTTAGCCTTATTTCGATTTATAATAATTATACATTATATCGGGTTTTATTATTCGAGTCAATGTTATCATAATAAAACTGGTATCAACCAATTAAGATTGGTAAAATCTTCAGGATATAATTATATGACAAGTATACAGTGTATTTCTACTTAGTGTATCTGATGTATTTATTTTTTTACAAATAGCTCCGATAATCTATTTCACAGTGTGAGAATTTACTCGACGATTGTTCATTATATATATATATATATATATATATATATATATTTAGTTTACGAAAAACTAGGTAATCCGTATTGGTAGACCCAGGGAGGATAAAATCCATATATATATATATATATATATATATATATATATATATATATATATATATATATATATATATATATATATATATATATATAATATTTTTCCCCTTCCATTTGTTGTATGAATTTAATTTATACGCTTATATATTTTTATATCACAGAAAAACAAACTTGATACGTCCTGCGACGAAACCGGTTGTTCTTTCTTAGCTTTTTTAAAAATGTCATATAAATTTTGTTTTTTCCTAGCTATCGTTAAATTTTTTACCTTAAAAAACTTATTTAAATATATATATATATATATATATATATATATATATATATATATATATATATGCAGGGTCAGTTGTCGGTATTTTATATTTTAAATTTCGCACATGCGCGTTGTTTGTTTTTGATTTTGTCGACTGCACAGTATAATAATTGGGCAGCGTCTGTTAGAAAAAGAGAACCAGGACACAATTCACTGCGCCAGAAATTTGTAAATGGTATGCGGTAGTACCTATCCTTCGCGTCGGAAGCTCCATTACGAACATTTCAGAGTGTTTCGGTGTCAATTCAGAAAGAGCTGGATGAGTCTAGTGGTGATTCCGAAGGTACGGCAGTTCGGAAAACTCATTCTGATCGTTATGATAAGAAAAGAATTGCCGAATTTCTTGGTGATATATAACAGTATCTGAAACAGTTGGAGAAGGTGAGGCAAAGCGGAAAAAAATACTATTCACTACGCGTTTCGCCGGCGTCTGTTAGTCTCAACCTTTTCCGGTTAGAATGACCTCCCGCAAATCGCCAAGATAAAATAATATTATTATTATTATTATTATTATTATTATTATTATTATTATTAATAATAATAATAATAATAATAATAATCTATCTATCTATGTTTATCTATGTAAAATGTGTGTGATCTTAGGGTTTTCTGTTTTTTTTTACAAAAATGATCGGTGGAAAAGGTCATGAAGCCATTTCTGTTTTTAGCTCACTGGTTGGGACCAGGGAAGGAAATGTGCATACAATAAAAATTCAAGGAAATGAATAAAAAAAAGAAAAGAACAACAACAACAACAATAATAATAATAATAATAATAATAATAATAATAATAATAATAATAATAATAATGTGGGACATGGGATCATCAGAAATCGAAATCTCAAAAATGTGGCATATGGGAACATCAACTATCCCCGTTGTAGTTGGAGCCTTCGGACTGGTTGGAAAAGATTCATGTGGACGAATTCAAGGGATTCCTGGAAGCCCATGCCTTAAGGAAATACAAAAAAATTGTTCTCACGAGTACAGTCCACTCCTTACAAAGGGCTTTGTTTATGTAAAATATGTTTGTTTTTTTTCCAGTGGAAAATGTCAAGATGCCATTTCTAAATTAGGTCTGTGGGCAGGACCCGGAAAGAAATGAGTACATATCAGAAATCAAAGGAAAAAATAATAATCATAATAATAATAATAATAATAATAATAATAATAATAGTAATATTAATACTAATAATAATAGTATTAATAATAATAATAATAAGAGAATTTTATAATACACACAGACAGAACAATCAAACCTAATCGCCCAGACATCGTGATCAAAGACCACAGAAAACAGAATGTGCTTTCTTACTGACATGGCAGTGCCTGCAGATTAAAATGCATCATCAAAACGTAACGAAATACAAGGATCTTCTTTCTCTATTTGTGAGTAATTTTTCTCTGCTGGTAGCGGGGTTTGAGAAGCATGTACGATGGGTTTTATTGTCCCATCTGGCATTTTATGCAATATACACGACTCCATAGGCGCTCGTGTCACTTGCTACAATTATTTCTAGTTTAGGATCGTAGTGTACCAAAAATAAATCTGAAGTTAACGTCTTAATTATTTTGTCAAATGTTTCCTGGCATTGATCTGTCCACTGCCAAACTTTTTCTTTCTTCAGAAGTTCGTTCAGTGGTGCGCTAAGTTTATGCATTTGAGGAATGAATTCCTAGTAGCAATTCACTAAGCCTAGAAAACTTTGTAATTCTGTTGTTTTTAGAAACTGCCATTTTTTTTATTGCTGTTACCCTATCAGGGTCTGGTCGTCTTCCTTCTTGATCTATGATATGGCCAAGGTATTTAATTTCCTTCATGAAAAAATCGCATTTGTTTTCTTTTACCTTGAATCCATAGCTTTGTATTCTCTTAAACACCTCTTGTAAATGTTGCCAGTGTTGTTCAACGCTTTCGCTATTAATCAATACGTCATCCAGGTATGCAATCGTGTACTCTAGTCCGGCAAGCATCGTATCCATTGTCTGTTGGAATATAGCCGGCGCGACCTTAATCCCAAATGGTAATCTTTGGTATTTGTACAATCCTTTGTGTGTGTTTATGCACAGTAGTTTTGAACTTTCCTCATCGACTGGAATTTGCAGGTACGCTTCACTTAAATCTATTTTTGAAAAAATTTCCGCCATTTAATTTAGTGAATACTTCTTCTGGACTGCGTAGAGGATAGTGGTAGTCCTTTTTTGCTGCGTTCAAACCTGTAGAAAAATCGAATTTCTCCTGATTTATTTTTGACGTTGACCGTCGGTGCGATCTATTTACTGTATTCTACTTTTGTCAATATGCCAGTGTTTTCGAATCTAGCTAATTCTTGATCAATTTTTTCTATTGACGCAAACGGTACGCTCCTTTTTTTTCTTGAAGATAGGTTGAACGTTTTCTTTTATTTCAATATTTGCTGCCATTTTCTTACATCTTCCGAGACCTGCTGAAAATACTTCGGGAAAACTCGTTTTTAGTTTCTCTTTTAATTTGTCTGCCTCGGTTGATAAGCTTTTTACAGTTTAGCAGTACGTACTTATTGGTAGATCCCACAGTTCGAATTTTTGCATCCAGTCCGTTCCGAATAGTTTTTCTGTATTTCTTAAGACGTACATTTTTAATTTTTTCGTCATTCCGTTAAATGTTACATTTGTAATTACTTCACCCGCAAAATTTATCTTCTGCCGGTAACTGATCTAGCAATTTTATCCTTTTTTAACATGGCAGGTTTGTTCAGTTTTCTCCATTTTTGTAGGTTTATAATAGTTAAGTCCGAACCAGACTCCAACTGTAGTCTGACTTTCCTGTTTTGCATTTCAACTTGTACGTATTTTCTTATGTTAGTCTCATCCGCTTGGTCAGTGCTCGTGATTCTTATTCTGCTTTTGCTTTCTCTTCTATTCCAACAATGAGAACTTTTATGTCCTATTTTTTACATGATAGACAAGTTTTAAAAACGTATGGACAGTCTTTAAACTAATGCCAAGTCCCACAACGATAGCATGGACTGGGTGGTAATTTTTTCTGATATTGACTTTTCGGAGTAGAAAATTTTCTTTTACCTGGTCTTGAGGGAGGAAAATTGGTTTGGTTTGTTTCTGAGGAGGGAAAGTGGGTTTGTCTTCGTACTTTATGTATGTGTGCGATGCCAGCTTCTCCTATGTCTTTTGGGTCTTTCTTCACACTGATGCATCTCTGGCAGTCTTCGGTTAGTTTTTGAAGTGTCAAGTCTTGTTCACTCTCCAATTTTGTAAGGATTCTGCGTCTCATTTCCGCGTCTTTGGTTGGAACCAGGCCTTGGACATATATTAAGAATTTGAAATTGTCCGCGCTGAGTTCCGATAATTTAAAATCATCACAATATTTATTAACAATTGACGCGAAAGTTATGTAATCTTCGCTGTCCTTTTTTGTTAGGTTCATGCATTTCCATCTTTTGTGGAATAGTGAGGTATTAGGGCTGAAAAGTTCTGTTAATAGTTTTATGGCTTCTTTGAAAGTTAACTCATTTGTTTTTCTCGGTAGGATGTAATCTATGAATTTTGTATATTCGCATGTGCATTTTCTTAGTAATAGACGTACTTTTCTTCCGTCTGACCAATTTTTGCAGTCAAATTCATATAGATCTTCGTACCCTCGGAAGTAATTTGCAAAAGTTTTGTCTTCGTCGGGTGCGTACGTGAAATCTTAGTACGCTGACAACAATACATTTTATAGTAGAATTACCAACAATGCATTTTATAGTAGAATTATCAACAATACATTTTATAGTAGAATTACAAACAATACATTTTATAGTAGAATTACAAACAATACATTTTATAGTAGAATTACCAACAATACATTTTATAGTAGAATTACCAACGATACATTTTATAGTAGAATTACAAACAATACATTTTATATGGAATGACCAACAATACATTTTATAGCAGAATTATCAACAATGCATTTTTTTAGTAGAATGACCAACAATACATTTCATAGTGGAATTACCAGCAATACATTTTATATTAGAATTACCAACAATACATTTTAATCTATTGTTGAAGGCATGCAATTGCGTTCAAAATATATTTCGTTCAAACCATAAAATTGTGTTAAAATATTTAGATTTCGGCATTAATTAACACAGAGGTTGATGCGCTGCTAAACGAAATCAACCAACCAATTATGAGCATGAGCATCACCATCAACATCTCACGATCTATGAGATCATAGAAGGTGAAGAGTTTCGTATTCTTTGAGACTTTACAGTTCATACAGATAGATATATACAGGGTGCGATGGGCAAATTATCGCCATTTTATATTTTTAATTTCGCACATGCGCGTTGTGTGATTTCGATTTTGTTGACTGCACAATATAATAGCGTCAGATGGGCACCGTCTGTGAGAAAAAGGACACCTTGATGCAATTCACTCTGCCAGAAATTTGGAAACGGCATGTTGTACTGCTTGGCATTCACGCCGGAAACTCCAATACGAACATTTCAGAATGTTTGGGTGTCAATTTGAGGAAAGTGCAGGTGATTCGGAAAGAGTTGGATCAGTCCAATCGTGATTACGAAGGTACGGCAGCTCGGAAAACTCACTCTGAAAGTTCTGCTAAGGGTGAGGGTCTCAGGCTCAACACGGAAGCTTACGTCAAGTGCTTTGAGGAGGTAGTGCTGTCCTGGGCCAAGACGGTGGTTGCTGCAAGACCCTATGTCTAGCAACTTGACTCTGCACCATGCCACACAAGCAGGAGAACCCAGTTATGGCGGTTGGACAATTTCGGTGACCGCATCACCCCTTACATCTGGCTACCTAACTCCCCACTGCAACCCCCTTGATTATTATGTGTGGGGCGCAGTTGAGCGAGAGACCAACAAAACTCCTTGTAACACCAAAGATGAACTGAAGGCGAGTATTATGGAAGCATTCACCAACTTAAACAAGGAGACTGTCCAGAAGAGTTTCAGGAGATTCTCTTTGGCATCATCTTTTTGAGCAGGCATTGTAATTAAAGATTACAAGCAAAAAATGGCTTTTCATAGATATGGCAGTGTCGTCAGATAAAAATACATCTTTTAAAGCATATAACAAAATAGCTAGATATAATGTTTTTTGAAATGGAAAGAAAAAACATGACAACCTAAAACTACTGTTATACCAATGATAATTGGAGCACTGGGTACGATAAAGACAAATCTACGAACAAAATAGTTAAGATGATCCCTGTTTGTCCCCGTTTACAAGAGATCAAAAATGCCCTCTGTCGAAGCACTCGTCTCCTCAAGAGTGTATTATTTATGAAAAGTAACAAACACTGTAGAAGTATCACTTAACATCGGAATTTGAGCAAGTAGAATACATATGGTTTACGGCCTCATCACGTTGAAACACCGGTTTCTGTAAACCACGTCGAATTTGGTCAGTACCTAGATGGGTGACCGCTTGGGGAATACCAGGTGCTGTAAGCTTGGATGTGCGGGTGGTGTAATGGATAATGACTCGGAATTGTTAATCGGGGAGCTGAGTTCCAATTCCTGTTGGGTTCGTTATATTCACTTACGCACTAATACCTCCTTGGGAAAGTAAGAGTTGTATTACTAAATCTTTATTTTCACCCCCACTCAAAAAAAAAAAAAAGACTTCTTGCAATCTAAAAATATTTCTGTCTTTAAATAACCTGCAAAGTGTTGATAAGACGTAAAAAACGAATCAATCAAGCAAAACAAGAGTGCATATATTTACAGCTTTGCTTTACTGTAGTTTTCGTGTGACTGTCCGGTGAGGGGTGGTACTGAACAGAAAGTAATAATAATAATAATAATAATAAGAAGAAGAAGAAGAAGAAGAAGAAGAAGAAGAAGAAGAAGAAGAAGAAGAAGAAGAAGAAGAAGAAGAAGAAGAAGAAGCAGAAGAAGAAAGATAGGGAGGAGAAAATGAAAACTCAATAATGGGAGGAAAATATATAAGAGAAAGAAAGTGAGAGAGAGAGGTGGGGGGCGAGAAAAGAAGACAGATTCCTCTTTTATTAAAAGACAATTAAAGAAGACAATGTCATTGGAATAAGGGTTTGATCGACGCGTACAATGTTGTTGCGGGCGAGGAACACTTGTGAGTCGATATGCACTTTGCCAATGAGGAAGCGTTTGAATGACATGTAATTTGATGTTTACGCTGCTCATCAGGGGACAAATAAGCGTCGAGGGAAGAAATTATTGGCATTGCAGTCATAGCTGCTCAGGCATTTTGATGCATCTGCGAGTTACACGTCTGTGTTGGTTGTTTTATGATGGCGCGTGTGTGAGATTCTGTGTGATTGTTTCTGTGTGCGTCTTTTGTCAGCGAAGAAGATGCCATGGTTAACATGTATATGTGCTTTTAGGCTTTTAAGGGGGAATTAGGTTGAAGAAGAGAAAGCTTTAAAGTGAAGAAGTGGGAATCGAAGAAGAGGGCTCTATACTGATAGAAAGGAATTAAGCCATATGCAAAAGCAGAAAAGAAAGGGAAAGGAATATGAAGAAAAATAAGAGAAAAATGGAAGAAGACAATGAACGAGTGAAGATGGGAATTAAAAAAGCGAATGAACGAATGAAATTAATTAGAAAAAGAAGAAAATGAACGAATAAAAAACAAAATAGAAGGAAGTTAAAAAGGGACGAAGAGAACAAAAACGGAGAAGAATAAGGGAAACAAAAATTGGTAAAAAAATGAATGAAAAAAGAGAATAAAAAGTGTATGAATGAAAGAAGAGATGGAAAAAGAATGTGAGATTGAATGACGGAATAGTATCAAAGAAGAAGAGAGTGAACGAAAGAAATTAATTGAAAAATAGAAGAGAATGAACCGAAAAATAGAAACAAAAAAAGAAGGAAATTAAGAAGAAATGAAGGGAGGGAAAAAAAAACAAAAAAAAACGAAGAACCTGAAAGGATGAAGAAGAAGAAGAACAAGAACAAGAAGAAGAACAACAAAAGGAATGAAAGAAGATAAGGAAAAAAGGAATGAGAGAATGGACAGACGGAGAGTATCAGAGAATGAATGACAGAAGATGAGAATCAAAAATAAAAGAAAAGCAATAAAAGCGAATGAACGAAAAAGAAACAGAGAAGAATATTAAAAAGCGACAAAGAGAATCAAAAGAAGGAAGAGGGAATAAATGACAGAAGAAGAGAAACAGAAAAGGGGGAGGATGAATGAAAGAACAGAATAAAAGAAAGAATGAACGAATGGAGAAGAATGAATGAATGAGTAAATAAATGAATGGAATAAGAAAGAGTATGAGTGAGAAAAGTGAATGAATAACAGAAGAGAATCAAAGAAGAAGAGAAAAAAATGGAAGAGAATGAATGAAAGAATAGAATAAAAGAAGAGAATGAACGAATGAAGAAAGGAACAAAAAATGGAAGAAAATGATGGAACGAAGAGAATTAAGGAGAATGAACGAAAGAAGAAAGAAAAAATAGATGATGATAATGGAATTGGTGAATGAATGATGGGAGTAAGAAAGAGTATGATCGTGAAAGAGGAAAGAATCAAAGAAGAAGAGAAAAGGAGGAGAGAATGAATGAAAGAATAGAATAAAAAAAGTGAATGAACGAAAGGAGAGCTTCAATTAAGTTAGGGAACAGCAGAAAAGTAAATTAAGAAAGGCAAGAGAGAACGAACAAACGGCGAGAACAAAAAATCAACGAAGGTAACGCTTGAAAGATGAAAAGAAGACGAAGTGAATGAACAGAAACTGAAAAACATTTAAAAAGGAAGAAAAGAATGGGCAAATAAAGAAAATAAACAAAGAAAAAAAAAGAAGGAATTTAGAATGATTCTCTACATTTCTACTGACATCATCATCATAGACTTTGAACAAATCTATAATTTTACTAAACATTATTCCACGCCCATTTTTTTTAAATGTAAGAAAATGATGAAGACGAAAAGAGAATGAACGAAAGAAGAAAGAAAAAACAGAAGATAATAATGGAATTAGTGAAAGAATGGTGGGAGTAAGAAAGAGTATGAAGCAAGGCATTAAAGCTACTAAGACACAAGAGGTTGCTAAGTGTGAAAAAATTAGAAAACAAAACCATTACTAAAGAGCGAGAATAAAATAAGAGTAATCAGGCGGACAGTAGATAGCGATTGACATTGCATTTAATTTTTTAAAGATCAAAGTTAACTGGAAAGCATGAAGGCGGAAGAGAATTCCACAAGCGAGAAAAGAAACTGGTAGCATCGAACTTACCGTTACATCTAACCGATTCATTTACAAATTGATGAGACCTCGCCGCCAATCTAGTACTGCACTTAAATTCATAGTCTAAGCACCATAATGAAGAGCGATATTTATTCTGTTATGTACAGAAATGCAGCACAAGGACAAAATGGGGAATGAGGAAAAGAACGGTCTTCTTCTGTCTTAACGTTAAACTCCGCAAGCTACAGGCACTGACCCAAACATACAACAGTATTCCATAAACCAAAACAACGCATTCTTAATTACCATTCTTACTTCACCAACCAAAATACCGCAATGTCTCTATAAAAGTCCTAACTAGTCCCCATATGGACAATTCATTGTTTATGGGGAGAGGGGAATAAAATAACCAATTAAAAATCCAAATACCAATGAATATTTACAAAAATGAACAAAGCTATATACAAGAAACTAGACAAAATAATGAAGAGCTCATCCGAACAATTATCATGTAAACATTTATAGAAAATGGACAGAGAAGCAACTTTACGGCGGTGGGAAAGTGACTGAAGCCGAGCTGACAGATTAGAACCAATGATTATGCTGATTCTTCTTTGGAATTTATCAAGAATAGCCAAATATATAGCAGGAGCACCAGACCTTATGTGGCAGCAATATTCTAAGTATGAACGAATGGTAGTGATATATATATATATATATATATATATATATATATATATATATATATATATATATATGAAAAGATTTCAGACAGAGTATATCTATAAAAGGATAAAATGGATAAAGACAAAAGGAAAACCTTTCTTAGCCGATGCGTTTCATCCTTCATCAAGGCAAATGTAAAGATTTTATTTTGTGACAAGTATTTATATACGAGAGCAAAAATGTTATTTTTTCAAATTATTTTTCTATCTGAGTGCTCATGAATATTTATCAGGTTTGCTGAAAGGCCAGGCAAGATCATGGACGCGAGGTGACAAATTCAATGCCTAAAGAACGAAGGTTAGTAGGAGATTTGTTTTATATGCAGATATATGTCAATTAGTATTTAAATTATTTGGGATCGAGATTGATTTATGTGTTAGATGTTACAAGGATTTTGAAGTGGAAATCTAAAAATTGTGGCACATGAGGACATCCATAATTCCAGGTGAAGTTGGAGCCGTCGGATTGATTTGAAAAGGTTCCGATATATTCATAGATGGGATTCCTGATAGCCTATTACTTAAAGAAATACAAAACATTATACTCACAATTACAGCTCGCGTATTTCAAAGTGCTTTATCTATGTAAAATGCGTGTTTTTGTTTTCATTTACAAAAATGCTCAGTGGAAAATTTCATGAAGCTATTTCCGACATTAGGTCTCTAGTTGGGACTCGGAAGAAAATGTGTATACAACAGAAACCAAAAGAAATAATAATAATAATAATAATAATAATAATAATAATAATAATAATAATAATAATAATAATAAATGTTCGGTGAAAAATGTCATGATCCCATTGCTGACCTTAGGTCTCTGGTCGTGACCCGGAAAGAAATGACTATACACCAGAAACCAAAGGAAATTAATAAATAATAAATAATAATAATAATAATAATAATAATAATAATAATAATAATAATAATAATAAGAGAATTTCACAATACACACAGACAGAACAATCAAACCTAATCGCCCAGACATCGTGATCAAAGACCACAGAAAACAGAATGTGCTTTCTTATTGATATGGCAGTGCCTGCAGATTAAAATGTAGCATCAAAACCTAACGAAATACAAGGATTTTGATGTGGAAGTCTAAAAAATGTGGCACAATAATTCTACTTGTAGCTGGAGCCATCGGATTAATTGGAAAAGGGTCCAATAGTTTCGTTGGAGGGATTCCTGGTAGCCTATGCCTTAAAGGAATACAAAACTGAAACACATATTCTATACTGATGATCTTAAAACGTTTGCCAAGGATGACAACCATCACAAAAACCTCCATTGTCAAAACCTTCAGCAAAGACATTAGGATGGATTTCGGAATCGACAAAAATGTTAAAGCCACCATCAAAGGCGGTAAAATAACGAACCCTACAGAATTAGACCTTGATATCAATAATAAGATAAAGGAACTAAACTAAGATGGTACATATAAATACCTAGGAATTAATGAATGAGACCGGATACAACATGCAATTATAAAGAAAAAGATCCGAAAAGAATATAGGAGAGTGCGTTTGATACTAGAAATCGAACTTGATGGGGCCAATAAAATGAAGACTATCAACACTTTAGCTATACCCGTAGTAGTAACATACAGCTTCAACATTATTAAATGTAACTTGAATATCATTAAAAGATTAGGCGCCAAGACCAGAAAAATGCTTACCCAAATGAGTGTGCACCACTCAAAATAAGATTTTGATAGGCTATAGGTACCAAGAGCTTATGGAAGTCGAGGTCTAATCCAAATTGAATTAACTCTAAAAACTACAACAATCGGATTGGAAGCCTACCTCACAAAAATTAATGACCCTCTCCTGCAAATAGTAAAACACCAAATCCAATCCATCAACAAAGAAGCTGCAATCTTCAAGTAACAGCTTAATATACCTGAAATCCTACCAACAAAAAACGAAGCGAATACCATCTAAGCCAAACGAGTGAAACGGAAAGCAAAACAACTTGGCCAAATAAAATTACAACACTGGGAGGACAAGGCGTTGCATGGCAAATACCTAAAAGAACGAAAGAAGTAGATGTGGACCAACAGAAAACATATCAAAGACTGAATGCTGAAACAGAAGGCCTCACTATTGCAGCTCAGGACCAAAGCCTCGCAACTAGATCCTATCACTGTCACATAATCAAGGATGGAACTAACACAAAATGCAGGATCTGTGGAAAATCTGATGGAACTGTCGACCATATTATCTCAGGATGTTCGGAAATGGCAAGAAATGAATATGCCCAGAGATATAACAATGTAGCGACATATGTTCACTGGAAGATATGCAAGCACAAAATCGAAACCACTGAGAGATGGTATGACCACCAACAAGACACAGTTACCCAAAATAACGATGTAACTATCTCTGGGACATGCCAATTCAAACAGACAGAGAAATAAAAGCCAACAGACCTGATATTATCATAAAAGACAAGAATTCAAGAAGTGTATGCTTATTGACATAGCAGGACCATCTGAGAGAAACACCTCCATAAAAATTATCCAGAAATTGTCCAAATACAAGGACCTGGACATCGAGATTAACAGGATGCGGAGAATGAAAACTAAGACTATACCAGGAGTAATCGGAGCACTGGGACTCGTGAGAAAAGAAATAGACAATTTTACTAACAGGCAACATCCACATACAAGTTGCCCAGAAAATCGCCCTACTAAGAACATCCAATATACTAATAAAAGTGCTATCAATTAAATGACAATTCTCCTACAGGACCTAAGGACCATAGATTGGACCCGGCTCTACAGGATACAAAGCATGAAACGTAACACATAAACAATAATAATAATAAGAAAATTCTGTAGAAAACCAAAACAGAACCCAATAACTAACTGCAGCAAAAATATGAAATAGAAAGCCAAGAAAAAAGCTTTTGAGCATAACGCCGTCAAGACAAACCTTTGCATGGCCAATATCCAATACGTGCTAATAAAGCCGATGCTGATAAAGTTAGCACTCACCATGGTTACGAACATATGGATTAAACTCTGAAACGGAAGGTTTAATTCTTGAATCACAAGACCAGAGTCTTTACACTGGAAACTTTCAAGCAGATATTATGCATAATAGTGTGGATTCAAAATGCATGTTCCATGACAAATATCTGAAAACCATATGCTATCTAATCTCAGGATATTCTGTAGTTGCGTCAAATGAATATAAAAATCACCACGATAGAGAGGGGCAATATTTATACTGGACGATGTGCAAACACTTTGGAAAAGATGTTAACAAACACTGGTATAAACGCCACCCAGCACCGGTTACAGAAATAGAAGACATTACAATTCTATGAAATGACACCATCTTTACAGACAAGAAGACTGAAGCAAATAGAGCGGACATAATTGTCAAAAAAAAAACGAAAACGAAATTTCCTTACTAATTGATATGGCTTACCCAGCGGACTGTAGCATAGCAACCAAGGAATTTGAAAAACTATCGAAGTATAAAGACCTGGAAATTGAAATAGAAAAAAAATGATGTGGAAATTGAAAACAAGAATAGTATCAGTCATAATTGGTGCGCTTGGAATGATTAAAAAAAGAACACAACAGCACATTGAAAAAAAATCCCTAGAAATCCCAGCTTAAGAGAAATACAAAAAAATATCTTCATAAATACAGACGACAGACGAAGAAGAGCTTAGTTTATCTAAAGCTAGTGATGTTATGGGAATTGGAAAAAAACAAATAAAGAACTGTAGCCATAACAACACACCACTACCTGCCTTAGGTCTTCCCGCAGACTTGGTAGGTAGTGTGACCACAGAAAAAAAACGAATAATAATAATAATAATAATAATAATAATAATAATAATAATAATAATAATAATAATGGTCTGAAGATCACCCTGAATCAATGAAAGATAAAAAATTGCTATTCTTTGGGACTTCAGCATTCATACTGAGATGTATATAAAAGCTAATAAACCAAACATTCCAGATAATGACTACAAATGAAAATGCCTCCTCATAAATGTATAGGACTGGCGCCAGATAAAATTATAGGGTGCGGCAGAAATACTTCCCACATTTTAAAGGTTGACAAAAAGACCAAGGTAACTAATATATAAAAAAAATGATTACAGTGTTTTTTAAACGAAGTACTAGTTTCAATTCATTTGCTTTTAAAAATGACATCACCCAATGGTGACGGTCCTCACTGGAAATCTCATATTAGGGGCAATGTGCCAAACTACGTCTGGCTTAATATAAATAACTCAGGCTGCTTGAAATCGTTATATGACGATATATAGAGAGACGTAAACCGCGTTCGTGGAGATGTTCATTTCATTCGTACATTTCAACAATGTATTTGATTTTTTAATTGGTTCGGTTTTTACGGTTTATCAACCCATTATAGGTTATTCAAAGCCAGAAAATATTTTTAGATTTTAAGATTTTTTTTTTAGACAATAGTAATGTTCTAGTGATACAAGTCTTACTAATTAACCCATAGCCGGAGGGAGAAGAGGTGGATTCATATCTTTTCCTTGAGTATCTGCGTGTAAGTGAATATACCGAGCCCGACGGGAATTGAAACATTACACCATTATAAAACCCTCACACCCAAGCTCACAATATCTAGCATCCCCAAGCGGTCACCCATCAAGGTAGTGACAAGGCTCGACGTTGCTTAACTTCGGTGATCATATTGGAACCGGTGTTTCAACGTGTGTATTTGAATGAGGGAGTTGGCGCTGTTCAATCCGTATATCCTCGAGCAAAATCTTTTACGTGGCCGCACGTTCATCTGCTCTTAAAGGTGAAGAGGGATGCTCACACCCGGATACCTGAGTCGTCCTAAAAGTGACGCGAGAACTGGTCTATTTGCGTCACTGTCCACTTATACGTGCGTGAGTCCAACGTTATTTATAACTTTGTGTCATAGTTACTTGCCATAGAATGTTCGCAAACATTAACTACCACTGCTGTTGAGCAATTTATAACTGCACTCGCCGCCTATACGTAATAATGTGCATGTAATTGACTAAGATTAGACACAAAGTGCTATATAGGAATAGAGTGTCGCTGCCGACACTTGAGTTTGAACATAGATCACCAGTGAGCCAACACAGGCGATCCCATTATCTAATAAAGTAAACCACGTGACCATAAAGAAAACGCATATATGGGCGGTAGCGTGTGTCTAATTGATCATTATTCCTAGTCTATCCTTTATTACTATACGGATCGTCATTTCTAGTCTATCCTCTATTAGTATTCAGATAGTTATTTCTACTCTATCCTCTATTATCATATGGAAAGCTATTCTCTACTTTATTCACTATACTATTTCTCTGTTTAGATCACTATACGGATTACTGTTCGAGCAAGTATTATCGAGCAAGTACTATTAGTGCGAGTGATATTTGTGCTAATACCCTTGAAACAAGGTATGAATCCTCTTTTTTTCTCCACCAGGTATGGCTAAATAGCAGAACAGACAGGCTTCTATAGATTTAGATGGCAACTACTCTACCACAGAAAGAATTGGCAACCTACTGCGGGAAAAAAACTGCCCCGTCAGTCATGTATCGAAAAATACATGATCGCCTAAGCGTGTATCACGCATGGCACATAACTGACTGATATTCGAAGGCGTCTGACACCAGCATTGTTCAACGGCGTTACTATAGTTGTATCTGCGATTACAATGCCTCTACTATAACTAGCATTACAAAAGTGACACGAGTATTCGTTATCGCAAAACAAAGATAACGGAATCAAAAGACTTTATTGCGCCAATTTTTCATGTGGGATAAATAAGTACTTAGAATACCTTCACACGACATTCTGTCTTTTATCTAGGTTAAAAACGCTGACTGGCACATCGTGATGTAATGATCAACATATTACCCTTGTAAATCCCGTCCTGGGTATGACGATAAACTACATCCGCGTCCTGGGTAAGACGATAAACTACGTCCAACAACAAGGGATCTGAACAGGAAGTTTTGAGGAGCGTGGAGCCAGCTCTTAATTGCTGGTGTTCCCCGGTCCACCCTGACCCTGGGTGGTAGCACCAATTAGGGTCCCAGCTATGGCAAATAATTAACACTATGAAAGTGTAAAAATAGGTTTTAATACCAGCAATACATTTTTCTGAAGGAAAAATTATTACCAGCAATAGATTTTCGAGGAAAAAATATTACCAGCAATAAAAATGTTGTCGGCATTAAATAACCCATTGAGGGTGATATGCTGTAAAACAAAGCAAACCGAACACTTGTAAATCATTAGTAGTGTTTTCTGGGTATATTATACATTAAGTTAACATTAATAAATAGCTCCGAAATAGTTCCTTTATGGGGTCTACACAAAAATACCAGTTCCAGGATAGGGGGCACCACATCCCAAATTGGTCCTCCTACATTGCTCTTAAAGGAGAAATGTAAAGGGTCATGGTCAATCTCTGATGCCTGATACATCATAAAAGAGAGAGTACTAAGGGAACTGGACTGTTCCTGGCAGGATCAGCCTTTACGAGTGCGGGCTTTGGATTAAGCTAACCATTGGCGGCAATGAAAAAAAACACATACACACACACACACACAGACCTATTTCAGAGCAATGTCTCGTTGGTTAGTCACCATTGCTACCTTCGTTCGTTAGAGGATAGTTTACTTCTCATGATATAGCATGGTCTCAAACATTAACTACCACTGCTGATGAGTAAAATTTATGACTTATCACGTTGGCTGATTTTGTTTATCGGCATATCAACGTCTATGGGGTATTTAATGAAACAATCTAAATATTTTGAACACAATATGATGGGTTCAAATACAGATAAAATGTACTGTTGGTTATTTTGCTATAAACTGTATAGTTAGGAATTCTAGTATAAAATGTATCGTTGGTCATTTTGCTTCAGAATTGTATTGCTAATTTTACTATGAATATGTATTGTTGGTAATTTTTATCTAAAAATGTATTGCTGGAATCTTCGCTATAAAAATGTATTTTTTTTTACTTTCCTGTATTTGAAGGTCACCTATTTGCCCATAGGTTGAACCCCAAAAGGTGTTACCACCCCGAGTGAGAGTGAGAGTGAACCTGGAAACAACAGCATGTATTGTTGGTAATTATTTTTATATAAAAATGTATTGCTGGAATCTTCGCCATAAAAATGTATTTTTTTTACTTTCCTATATTTGAAGTTTCCCTATTTGCCCATGCACGGTGGAGTAATGGATAGCGGCTCGGATTGAGGAATCGGAGATCCGAGTTCGAAATCCATTCGAATCCATTACATTCACTTACGTGCTAATACCCTTGGGGAATATATGAATCTTCTCGAAGCTATGGGTAAGTAGACTGACCGGGTTCTGTAGCCTTGGATGGCAACTGGTTTACCACTGAAAGAAATGGCAACCTACTGCGGGAAAAAATCTGCCTCGTCAGTCATGTATGGAAAGATATATAATCGCCTAAGCGTGGCATATAACTGACTGATTTGTCTATTAGTTGAACCACCAACAGGTGAGGGTGAACCTGGAAACAACAGCAATTAAGAGGTGGTTCCACACTCTTCAAAAACATCTAATCTCCCGATCTTGCTATCGGATGTAGTGTCAGACACGTCTATCCTCAGCAAATATATACTGTATATGGACAACGATATATATATATATTTTTTTATTGATCTACCAACTTTTCCCCCAGAGGATATACACGAGAAGGCTGACCGGATTTGGACAAAAGCCAGACGGATCAAGGAAGATGTTTTTATTCCTAGGCTTTTGAACTTGGTAATTGTTATTTAATGGCTCGTCATTTCTTTGTAGACGCTTTGTGTAGAAAACTCGACCGTTTCTTTGTTGCCTGGTTCCACTCTGCTATGAGATTTAATCTGACAACTCTCAGCTTCTGATCATTCAATGCTACAAATCGTATCGTTGGGCGCCGACTGTAGAAAGATGGTTGGCGAGCTAAGTCGTTTTGCAAGAGTGTCCGATGAATGGTAGATATTAAAACAGAGTTCCAAACTCAGGAACTGTCTGAGATAAGGAGGTGCTTCTATCGAATATTGATTTTTTTTCTAATTATATTATTCTCATTTGCTGGCGTTAGATCACTGTTCCGGCTGCGGTACTCTCTAGCCTGCTTTCTCTCTGGATTTCTGAGATGTATCCATTCATTCCTTTTTCAAACGAGTTTCTTAGTTTTCGTCGTCTTTATCATAATATTTCGGCAGCTATAGGCTCTGGGTTTCTTTCTATATTAATTACTGTTATTACTATTATATATATATATATATATATATATATATATATATATATATATATATATATATATATATATATATATATATATATATATTGTCATCCATAGACAGACTGTTTCGATATATATTTATATTTATTTATTTTAGGATATTAAAAAAGATATGTTTAAAATCGCTACACAATTACAATCATGTTTCAACACTACAAATGTGTCTCCTCAGGCGATGGTAAACTAGTGGTGAATGATTATTTTAATTTTAAAAAGCAAAATACTCCCTTTTTTATCAAGAAAATAAAACAGAATTTGTGGGTTTAAACGTGATTAACCAATCGAATGTTACCTAAATTCAAACTCACCGAAAAAAAAAGTTTATTATATAGGTCATGACACGAAGTTTTCTGCATATAAATCCTAGACAATTTCATTATTGACAATACAAGTGGCTACATTATTTCGTTCTGGCGTTCAACTACGAAGTGGGGAGGTAAGTGGAGGTAATTTAACATAATGCTAACTAGTTATATGCTTGGTCAGCTACCTACATAAAATTTAGTTCTACTCTGTATTGAGCCCTCTTTTAAATTAAATCTTACGGACAGTGTAATGATACACCATAGACGAAAGTAAAAGTAACCGGAATTGTGTCATATAATTATATTCATTTATTGTTGCATGTTTATATTCTTATCACCTTCAAAGTATTCTTCATTTGAAGCAATGCACCGTTCCAGACGTGTTTTCCATTGTTCAAAGAAGTCCTGGAACTCTTGTGAAGTTATGTTTTTTAATGACGCTGTCATTTTCTTCTTAACATCTTCCTCATCTGCAAAACGTTTTCCTTTGAGGACTTTCTTCATTCGGGGGAACAAAAAAAAGTCACAGGGTGCGAGGTCGGGTGAATAGGGAGGGTGGGGAAGTGGGGCCATGCCATTCTGGGTCAGAAACTGTCTCACCCTCAAGACGGTATGCGCTGGCGCATTGTCGTGACGCAACCACCACCCTCCACTTTGCCACAGTTTCAGGGCGTTTTCGTCTCACCTTGTATCGCAAACGCTTCAGGACTTCAAAGTAAAAAGCCTGGTTAACAGTTTGACCAGGAGGAACAAATTCTTTGTGAAGAATTCTTCTCACATCAAAGAAACAAATCGGCATCGTCTTGACATTAGACTTCACTTGACGCGCCTTTTGGGGTCGTGGTGACGTTGGATGCTTCCACTGACTTGATTGCTGCTTCTTTTCCGAGTCGTAGCCATAGCACCAGCTTTCATCACCAGTGATGACCTTCGAAAAAGGTCTGGATCAACTTCCAACTGTTCTTTCAGTTTACGACAAGCATCCTTTCAGCCATGGTAAAAAATAGACGAAAAGGCGTGAATCACTTCAAAACAGATGTACACCACGGAGTTGTACGTCTTCCCAGGATGATACCAGTTAGCACACTGATGCCTGGGGGTTGCCTCAAGTGGCATCTAGCGGTGGAAGCCTGAACTACTACGGGCTTGTCATACAGAAAACAATTCCGTTTACTTTTGTGTCCCCCTCGTATATATAATAGCTGGCCACTGGTATTCGAGGATACCCGTCTACTAGGGCGGCTAGCCAATCCCTATTGCAGACGCTCGCTCAGGCACATTTGTGTTTGTTCAACACCCACAGAGCCAACCTGTGGTTTAAACTGCAACTATGCTGAGCAGACCTTAGTTACAGTTTCTGTAAGAGTGCGTGTTATCTAGAGTGATCAACAATCTGAACAAAGCCAGCACGCTCAAGCCCTCGGTCACGATGACTTGTGACTTCGTGCTAGCACAGCTATCGACGCCGGTTCTCACAAAGCTCGGGTCAACCCGTGGTATGGTTTTCAGGCACTTTCTAAAGGTACTGCACGCTGGGGTACTCCCCCTCCAGATAACATCAGGAAGTCTACTTCCTGACAAATCAACCGTGGTGAGATTCGAAACTGGGTCTCATGGTCAGAAAGATGACAATTTCAATATATCAAACAACACACGGACGAAACAACAATGATAACTCTAACATTTTTAGACATTTAAAACAACATGCCTGCCCGCGTACTCAATTCCGAAAACAATAAATAAAAATTAAATATTCTTGAAGCTATATACATAAAACAGTTGAAACCTAACCTGAACAAAATAAACTATGAAATCTCCACAAATATTCTTAAATGCCTATAATTGGTAAGAGAAGCCATAGGTTTATACCAACGGCTTCCCATACTTAATATTTCTCGTTTTTCACTCTCGCGTGGTCATATGTGACGTCACAAGCTGCGACGCGATTTTCGCTCCGCGTCTTGTATATACGAGTTTATCATTACTTTGAAATCGTTCATGCAGCAAGGGCGGTCTATCATTGTTGTTTCGTCCGTGTGTTGTTTGATATATTGAAATTGTCATCTTTGATAATGGCTTATGTAAGCCGAAAGCTTACATTGGATTTAAACATGTATCAATATGTTTTCCTTTCGTCTTTCAACGATAATGTGATTAAGCTTATCAGACAATATGAAAGGAACTTACTTAAAATAAATAGACAAAACTTGTCTATATTATTTAATGAAACATGCATTAATGAAAAATTGCTGCCTAAATATACACAACATATATATTAGGTCATCCCATATATTCTGTCTGAATATTAAATTTTTGTTAAAATGAACGACATTTAAAGAGTATTTTATAATGTCTAATGGAGCTGAACATTATTTTTATGTTTAGATGCATTTAAACTGATCAAATTTTATTTCAGAGAACAATAAAATAAAATTTTGTTTGATTAAAACCCTGCTAACATGAAAGTACCCAAGAAACATTTGCGGCACATAATGCTTTATGAGTTCAAGAAAGGAAACTCAGCAGCCGAAGCGGCGAGAAACATTCACTCAATTTATGGAGAGGAATGTGTGAATGAAAGAACTTGCAGAAGATGGTCTGTAAAATTCAGAGGTGGAGATTTCACCCTTGAAGATGAAGATCGAACCGGACGTCGAGTTGAGTTTGATGAAAAGGTTATTGAAGCAGCCCTTGAAGAAAATCCTGCTTTATCAGTTGAGGAATTGGCAGTGGTTCTCAGTTCAAACCATACAACTGTTCATCGTCATCTTCAACAACTTGGAAAAGTTCCTAAACTTGGAAAATGGTTGCCTCATGAATTGTCTGAAAACAATCTCAAATCCCGAGTTGACATTTGTTCTTCTCTCCATTCTCGCCAACTTGTTTCACCTTTTTTGGATGGACTTATGATTGGCGAAGAAAAATGGATCTTTTATCGAAATGTTAAGCGTCGTAGACAGTGGCTTGGTAAAGGGGAAGGACCCCAGCCACAGCCGAGAAGGGAACTTCATGGGCAAAAGGTTCTTCTTTCAATCTGGTGGGATTGCCAAAGAATAATCCACTTTGAATTCTTACCACCTAATGCAACAATTAATGCTCAAATATACTGACAGCAATGAGAGCGTTTGAACCAAGCTTTGAGGAAAAAAAGACCTGCTCTAGTGAATCGAAAACGGGTGATGTTTCATCAGGACAATGCGCGACCACACACAGCAAGAATCACGTCACAAAAGATCGAAGGACTTGGTTGGGAGAAAATTCCTCATCCACCTTATTCTCCCGACCTTGCTCTTTCAGACTACCATGTGTTTCATAGCTTACAGAATCATTTGGAAGAAACAGCTTTTGTAACACAGGAAGAGGTTAAAACTGACATTTGTGAATTCTTCGAATCAAAGCCAAAAGAATTTTACAGTAATGGAATGAGTAAGCTTGTTAATAGATGGAAGGAAGTCATAGATAATCAGGGAAAATACATTGTTGATTGAATCTGTAATTAAATGTAACATTTGGTCTCTTGTTTTCTTTATTCAAAGTTCGGACAGAACTTATGGGATGACCTGATATATATATATATATATATATATATATATATATATATATATATATATATATATATATATATATATATAAATATATATATATATATATATATGATAAAGCGTTCCTGTGAAAGGATCCGGGAGCGACCCCGTTCAGAACGACTTTCATATCACGATTTGATAAGAATGATTGGATTAAATCAAACAATCGCCCTGTAATACCGTTGCCCTAAAACATACATAGAAGACCGGCCTGTGCGACCCTTTCAAACGCCTTTGAGATATTTAGAGCCACAGCTCGAGCTTCGCCGTTATTATCAAGAGCTTGATATACATATTCAGTTATGGCCGTTAACACATCAGCGGTAAAACTGCCAAACAGAAGCCATATTATTTGTCAGAAACTAGGTCGTGAAAGGTAAGATGCTTCACCACTTCAGCATTGATTAAAGCCTTGAATATTTAGCCGAAAAGCGACAGGAGACTAATAGGGCGATAATTAGATGGGTCAGAAGGTTCTCCAGGACTTCTAGCAAGCTAGAAAGCAGGAAGTAGCGAGGCAACAGTTGTATAGTTTGGAGAGAACTCGGGAACACATTGTCCGTCACATATTCCGTTACTTCTGTTTCTCTTATTGGTGTCTAATTTAGAAATGACTTCTGAAACCAGTGACTGGGTAATGCGCATATCACTCAGTAGAGCCTCGGTTCTGGGGTGGAGGGATCAAGTGTGGGTAATCCAGATGAGTCGAGTGTTCAGTTGGAAGATAATTCCCGAGTAAAGCATTCAAACTGCAGTTGTCGGAACTTCGAATTTATTGATTGAGGATTTGCAAATTTGGAAATCTTCGCCATTTTATATTTTTAATTTCGCGCATGCGCGTTGCTTGTTTGTTTTTTGTCGACTGCATAGTATAATAGGGTCAGTTGTACATCGTCTTTGAGGAATTCACTTCGTCAGAAATTTGGAAACAGCATGCTGTACTGCTTGGCATTCGCGCTAGAAGCTCCAATAAAGACATTTCAGAGTGTCTGGGCGTCAATCTAAGAACACTGCAGAGGATTCGGAAGGTGTTGAATGATATATCCAGTCATCATGGTGTTTGGAGTGATCACTACTGACGGCGACTCCATTCATCTTCCCACGTGGCCTCAGACCTTACACGCAGGCCGACATCAAGTGCCCTGAGGAGGTGGTGCTGCCCTGGGTGAAGAGAGTGGCTGCTGGAAGAACCTATATCAGGACACTGCACCATGACCCACAAGCAGTTTTGCCACCTAACTCCTCTGACTGAACCCCTTGATTATTATGTGAGGAGCGCGGAACAAAGATGAACTGAAGACAGTCAATAAAAACAATGTCTTTTGCATGCCCCCAAAACTGAGGCCATCGTCTTCCCGAGAGATGAAATGAACTCAGCATTCTTTGGAGCAGGTGAGGAGGGGTGTTTCCGCTGAATGGATTGTCTCAAAGTGATGAACCCAAAACTCATATTGGAGTAAGAAATGTTCAAGAAAACAAGCTGGATCTGTCTCAATCAATGCCGGATCTTCCTGTGATATGATCAGCCTGGTGCGCTTTTGATCGGATACCAGAAGACGTGGCACCCACCGAGCAGAATCTTTCATTATGCCATGTTCATTGTGCAGCATATTCTCAACTCTCTCACGGGATATACTAATAGCATTAGCTGTTTGATCTATAGTCAATCGCCAGTCATCCATCACCATGTGGTGAACACGATCAATGCTTTCCTCGGTGGTGTCATCTTGATGACTCTTCCTTTTCCTCCTAAATTAAACTATCCACTTTTGCTCTGTTGATAAAACTGGGGCGTCATCTCCTAATGTAGTAACCATGTCAGCATATCATTGACGGTAAACCTTTTTTTCTACAGGTACTTGATAACACCACTATTCCAAATTTTGTCCATTTTTAAGTGTAGTCTTTACCAGTTACAAGGGAAGTCATGAAGACTCAGTTTAGCTGGAGAGAAAACAATGTAGTTATTAATAATTAATGCATGCAAGCTTACACAGCTCTAGGACCAGTCCTTCATAGTCAGTCCACCCTCGTAGAAGTCAGTCAGTTTCAAAGTGCCATACGTGATGCACGCTTGGGCGATCATGTCTCTTTCGATTCATGACTTACTAGGCAAATGATTTTTCCGCAGTAGGTTGCCGTTTCTTTATGCAATAGACTTCTTGCCAACCAAGGCTATAGGACCCATCATGCCCTGCTATTCAGCTCATAGCTGGGGGTGGAAGAGAAGAAACGAACCCAAATGCAATTCGAACTCGGCTCTCCTGCTTCTTATTCTGATTCATTATTCATTACTTCACACTGTAAGCGTCTTAAAAATTGTGTGATTCGGAATTTTTCTCAGCGTGCCAAAAATAAGTTATCATTAAGTTGCTTTGTGTTACCGGTAAATTTATCAAAATTTATATTAACTTTTATATTATTTTTCCTGAGGACTTTCAAATGTTGCTACATTCGTTTTCAAGGATTGTGTTTTGTTTAATTACGCAACTTATATTTTTAATTCCGGTGATCTCACGTTTGATTGGACCAATTTCATGTCATTCAAGGCGACGTCATGTAAACGCTCAAATTGATTTTTTTTTATGTCCGTGTTTTGGAATGAAAGTGGGCCATTGCGTAATTATTACTTCAAATCATGACACAGATTCAAACGATTTATTTTTGTTTCTATTGAAAACAAGCGGTATAAACATTTTGCTGGCTCTGCCTCAAACAATGTCATCTTTTCCAGTGATGTGATCAGCCTGATGCGCTTTTGATAGGGAGTCAGAAGACGTGGCACCAACTGAGCAGATTCCTTTTACGTGCCAAATTCATTGTGCAGAATATCCTCAACTCTGCCATGGGATATGCTAATAGCATTGGCTGATTTATAGTCAATCGCCTGTCATCCATTATCATGTGATGAACACGATAAATGCTTTCCTCGGTGGTGTCATCCTCAAAGTCTCTCTCTTCTGACCCATAAGCTGTTGATATGCCGTTAAACAAATCAAACCAGAAAATCAAAGCAGCGCCACAGAGAATAAACGAGGAACAATTTTCTTTGCTTTATTTCGGTGGCTGTTGAGGTCTTAGTAGCAGTAGTAGCATCGTTTCTTAGAGGATAGGACAATTAAATAGAAAGTACGGATCTCACGTGACTTATCAGGCACACCAAGGAATCTTGACACGGTGAGGTGCCTTGGCCCTTCTGTTGGTGCCACCGTACTGATTGCATTCGCGCGTTTTTCGGCCTTATATTAATAATAAAAACAAAACAGAGCATCGCTGCCAGGCTTACACGTACATGGAGTTCAAACCAACCCCACTCATTTCAGGTCGTCAAAGGTCTGAATAGCACGGTAGGGTTTGCCATTTTGATTATACTAACCTATTCTATAAAGAATTAGTTTGCTGTATGTATGTTCTATAAAATGTTTTATAAAACATACGTACAACAAACTATTTCTTATTTTACAGTTAAAATATTTAATCCTTGAAAATGGCTAAATGTATAGCCGAAAGCGCTCGGATAAAAAGAACATTCGGACAGATTTTATATAATTTATCATCCGAAAAGAATAAAAAATTATTAGATCGCATGAGAAATTGTATAAAAACTAAATAAAAGCACCTTGTCTGTCGTATTCAATGAAATGTGTATGTGTGTGTGTGTGTGTGTGTGTGTGTCATTTCACCATAAGAAAGGTGTTAAAGCTACTACGACGCACAAACTTACTGGGAATGGAAGAAAATGAGAAGTAATTAGTGCAGAGGAATGACAATAAAAGAAACGATTGAAGAATACAGAAAATGATGACTGCATTTAATGTTTTTTGAGATTGTGGGTAGCAGGAAAGCAAGAAACCGGAGGAGAGTTCCACAGGCAAGTGCGAGAAAAGAAACTAACAGAATAGAACTTAAGGTTAAGTCTTGCTATTTCAACAGTAAAACGATGAGTCCTAATAGCCAATCAAGTGGCATGATTAAATTCACGCTGTCGAGGTACCATGGAGATGAGCTCATGAGAACAAGTGGCATGAAAATATTTATAGAAAAGACAGAGGAAGCCACAACACTCGGTGAGAAAGTGATTGAAGTTGAGATGCCAGATCAGGATTGATAACATTACAGACCTTTCTGTGGATTTTAACGAGAATCTCGGTATATATAACCGATTCACCAGTATAACTATCCCAGAAATAATCAATGCAATGGGCGAATGAGCGATTTATAAATGTGCAAGATATATATATATATGTGTGTGTGTGTGTGTGTGTGTGTGTGTGTGTGTGTACTTAGGCAACAAATTCTCTTTTAGGCATGTCTGGCTGAATAAATTATTGACATTATGTCTGCTAATTATTAACAAAATCCGTTCATGTTAAAGTGTGAGAGAAATGTCCTATAGCTGTTTAAATTTCTTTTATTTCATTTCCCATGTATTTGTATAAATACGTGTACTAATGAACAACATATAGTTTTGTACTACTTGCACTCCTGAAGATGATCGTGGGAAAATATCGAAAGTACTTGGGAATTGAAAATAAAAGAAATTTAAACAGCTTTAGCACTCATACTTTAACATCAATACACGGAGAGTTATTCGTGAGTATGGACGGATTTTGTTAAAAATTAGCAGACATAATGTCTGTAATTCATTTAATCAGACATATATATATATATATATATATATCAGATATTGGTGTCCATCTACATTAAAACAAAGCAACCAACACTCAACAAAGTTACATTTCAAACTAGTCACAGCACATTTCATTGCATCTAGACATTGGTTCCGTTGTAATACTTCGGTCTACCGCGTGTTATGACGTCATAGAACCACATCCTGAACTTACGATCTGCGTCTTCTATTCCGCGACCGTTATCATCTCATAGCAATCTTCCATGTCAAAATAACAAAATATCATCTTTGACGCTGGATATCTTTGTTTCATGTTTCATGTTTGTATAACCACTCTGAAGATGGCTCAGCTGAGCCGAAAGCTTAGGACTAACTTTAAAAAATATCGAAATGTTTGATTTTTGTCGTTATTTTCACCAGAAATTAAAGCAAACATTCAAACATTAGAAAGGCTCATGATCAGACATAATAGACATTCATTGTCTGTTATATTTAATAATAATAATAATAATAATAATAATAATATATATATATATATATATATATATATATATATAAATAAAAAGAAAGAACAGTAAGATATAAAATCCTGTGTTCTTATAGATATTTTTATTTTTACACTATAGTGCTCAATGTAAATTTACATAGCATTAATATTATAAATTAATTGATTTCAATTATTTTTTTCGCTACACAGTGATAACCATGTTTCAAAAATGGAAGCTATAAGCTTCGAATTTAATCTTGTTATTAAATTAAAGACATTAATTCCATTTCCTCGTCAAGCGAACATGGTTATCACTGTGTAGCGAAAAAAACATATTTTAAATCAATTAATTTATAATATATATATATATATATATATATATATATATATATAGGTAACTACACTCGTGTCGAAAAACCTTCGAATTCTTGATTTAACAATATCCAAATCAATCACGAAGGGAAAAAAAGGTTTTAAAAAAAGAAAGAGCCAGGAACATGAAAGTCTGTCGAAAATAATCGCACCCTGACGATCTGCCTAAGTGAAACCTTGGTAGGTTTGTCTGGCTCATTAGGTTTTACTATATATATATATATATATATATATATATATACTTGTGTTTGTGTGTGCGTGAGTGTCTGTGATTTTATGACCATTTCTACAATATCATTAGACGTGGAAACGTTATATTCCATTGCCACCTGTAAAGCCTAAAAAGAGAGCGTGTAATATTTGCAATCGTCAAATATTCGGAAAAAAAGGAACTTTTTTTCGGCAGACAGAACGGTTATAAAACAAAGGAGATAAAAATAGAATCGAGGAAGTAAAAAAAAAATAAATAAATACATAAATAAAATCGTGGGGGAGAGAAAACCAATTGTCAACAAAAAGGGTCTCCGAAGTCAAAATAAATGGCTGGAATATTTTAATGTATTTATTTAATCCTGGCACGAGTATATTTTCATGCTCCGTGATTGTGACACCGGCGCATGCGCAGTCACGTTGGTTTTGGCGTTAAATGGTGTCAATTTCGTTTGTATTTTCTTTTATTGCCTCCATTGAAATTGAGCTGGACGACGAGAAACCAATGTAATTCGTGATTTGTTTACGATGTCAATGGGTTTTAGAGTAGAACCTTTCTCATTTTAAAAATCACTATGATGAATCCGTACATACACACACGGCAGAATGTAAATAAATATTTCACGCTCTTGTTTCAGTGCCGTCATTAACACTTTTATAGCTAGAGATTAATTATAGAAAGCCATCATTCTTTAACGTATTGCTTCAATCTTCTTTAGTAAATCTATTTTTCTTTTGTCATGAATAGATGGACTACTTTGGTATGTATGATAGTCAATACACTAATCTTGCCGACCAAGATTCTAGTGCAGTGAGTTTAATCCACGCGATTGCCCTCCTACTATATCCTGACGCTAGACAAAGATTCTTTGAAACATCATATCTACTCAGGGGCTGGGATATCACGGCTTTCCATAACTTCCTAGCTATTTTTATCTTAAACGATATTTCTATACTTAGTATCCCTTCCACTCTTGACATCCATTTACGCAATCTTAGTTTATTCACTTTTGTCTTCAATGTGTCCTGTGAGTGTCAAATTCTCCAAGCTCTTTTTCCTCGTTATGTATTACAGAAATTCCTAGTTCGGTGGAGTTGAACAATAAACAATGTGACCAGAAATAATTTTTTTTTAAATTTTCCTTTTTAAAATTATTTCAAATTTTTTTTTTTTTTTTTCAAAATATCCATATTTTTACAATATTTTTTACACTTTTGAACAACATTCAAATTTTTTTCAATATATATATATATATATATATATATATATATATATATTACATTTTTACAACATTTTACAATATTTTTTACGTTTTGAATGATATTCAAAATTTTTTTCAGATTTTTTAAAAATTATTTTCAGATTTTTTTGTTTCAAATTTTTTTCAAAATATGTATATTTTTTACATTTTTACAATATTTTACATTTCTGAACAACATTCAAAATTTTCTCCTTTTTTCTTTCAAATATTTTTGAAAATGTGTATATTTTTATATTTTAACAATATTTTACAATATTTTTACAATTTTAAAGGACATTCAATACAATACCTGGATGACAGGAGTTTGTCTTTAATAATGAGAGAAGCCAGGGACGACGGGCGCCAAGCTTTAAGAATATTGCGTGAACAATACTTGTCGAAAGGTAAACCCAAAATTATTGCTTTATATACTGAACTATCCTCGTTAAGGAGACGAGAAAATGAATCTGTAACAGATAATATTATACGAGCTGAGAATGTCACAAATGCCTTAAAAATGGCAGGTGAGACTATCTCAGATGGGCTGCTAATAGCCATGGTTTTAAAGGGATTACCAGCAACATTCAAACCATTCACGACAGTCATAACTCAAAAAGATAAAAGAATAACTTTCACTGAGTTTAAAATTGCGTTAGGTAGTTATGAAGAAACTGAAAAAATGTGTAATCCTCCAACGCAAGGGAATAACGTAATGCTATTGAGAACGTCATTTTAAAAAATCAGAAAACCAGTCCCTCAAACCTACCAGACTAGGAATTATGATATTAAAAACAAGGGGCTTAAAAACAACTATTACAATAACAACAACAACAACAACAACAGGAACAATAATAATAGAAAATCAAATATCATCTGCTTTCGTTGTGGAAGAGCCGGGCATGTACGTGTGAAATGTCAATTTCATACAAGGAGTGAATTTTGTAAAAATGCAAAAGCTTTTTCGAATGAGCGAACATGTGCTTTTTCGTTTGGGTTGGATACTATACCCAATAATTATAATTCTTACCTAGTCGACACGGGTGCGACAAATCATGTAATTACAGATGAAACAAAATTTATTAATTTTGATTCCAACTTCGAGCCAGATTCCCACTTTATTGAGTTGGCTAACGGTACCAGAGCTAATAATTTAGTTTTAAAAAGAGGCGATTCCTGTATTTACTTACGCGATACTAAAGGAATTATTTGTAAATGTTTATTAAAAAGGGCTTTATATATCCTTAAATTTAAACAAAATATTTTCTCGGTTCAGTCTGCAGTCAGAACTGGTGTTTAAGTTAATTTTCATCGAGACAATTCAAAATTAATATACCCAGACGGAACTGAATTGAATATACAACAAAATGGACGTTTGTATTATTTGAAAAGTATTAAATCTGTGAAAACAGCCACCCACGACTTAAGGTCTTGTCACTGTAATAATTCGGATGTTAAAAGATTGCAAGAACACATCACTGGAATGAAAGTTACATCTCCAAAGGGCTTACAACATTGTGACACATGTATTAAAGGGAAAATGACGAAATATAGAAATAGGGATCAAATCCCAAAATCAACAGATATCCAGTTCAGAGTTTATTGCGACTTGGCGGGTCCAATTTCAACAATGGTTATTGACACCTATTCATATTTATTAAACATTGTTGACGAATATTCAGAAATTATTATGATATATTTTTCTGAAAAACAAATCTATAAGCTACAAGAATGTATTTATCTGATATTTCACATTATGGAAAAGTGAAAATAATTAGAACAGATAATGGTGGAGAATTTACTTCTGATCATTACGAAAACCTCCTAATAAATGAAGGCATTAAACATGAGAAAACCTGTCCTTATTCCCCACACCAGAACGGAATTGCTGAACGTAGTTGGCGGACTCTTTTCGAAATGGCTAGATGTTTGCTAATAGAATCTAAGTTACTCAAACATCTGTGGGCCTATGCATTAAATACGGCCGTATATATATAAGAAACCGTTGCTATAATAGTAACATTAAAAAGACAACTTACGTGGCTTATACAAACTACAAACCCAACGTAAGTGGTATGCATATTTTTGGTACAATTTGCTACACACATGTCAACCACAGGGCAAAACTAGATTCAAAAAGTGAAAGAGGCATATTCATTGGCTATGACAAAACAGGTCCGGCATATATGATTTATTTCCAACAAAGTAAAATAATATGGAAGATCAGATGCGTCAGATTTACAGATTCCTTTGAGCAAGTGGAGGATCCCTAAGAAAAGAAAATTAACTGCGAGGAACTGGTCCAACAAGAACTAGTATGGCCTAATTATGAGATAGGGCCTATAAATAGAAAACTCGTTCAAAATCCACAATTAATGGAAGGTGTTATACCAGATGATATAGACGAGGAAAAATCAGACGCAAACCTTGAGTTAAAAGATACAACCAAAGAGGAGGGGCAAATTCCGCGTTATCCGACCAGAAATAGAAGAAAGCCAGACTATTTTGGAATGGGTCGATGTAATATCTGTGACATTGACTGTTGCTATTCGGTGTAATGTATCCCGAAGAACTATCAAGAAGCCATAAATTCTAATAATTCCAAACGATGGATAGCCGCCATGGAAAAAGAAATGAAATCCCTAGTATCAAATGATACTTTTGAATTGAAAAAGGCCCCGGATGATAAAAATATTATCGGCAGCCGTTGGGTTTATACTATAAAGCGAACTGAGGATGGCTCGCCAGTGTATAAGGCTTGTTTTGTAGCTAAAGGATTCTGGCAGGTATACGGGGAAGATTATGTAGAAACATTCAGTCCAACAATAAACATGACAACAATCAGAATTTTGATGCAAATGGCCGCACATTATGGTATGGATATACACCATATGGATGTTAAAGCAGCGTATTTAAATGCTCCGATTGACTATGAAATATACTTAGAACCGCCAGAAGGTTTTGAAAAAGGGGATAACTATGTATGGAAACTCAAAAAGTCACTATATGGGCTCAAACAAAGCGGAAGAACGTGGAATAAATTACTACATTCCTATTTAATTGAACAACATTTTGAACCCTCCCCAGTTGACCCATGCCTGTACACAAGAATATTTAATAATGAAATATTAGCAATTCTGATTATTTGGGTCGACGATATGTTAATTGCTTCAAAATGTAAAGCTGCTATATTAAAAATTAAAAATTCCTTAAATATAAGGTTTAAAATGACCGACTTGGGTCGACTATCATGGTTTCTTGGTATACAGTTCGAATTTAAGGATAACATTATTACAATGAATCAATCCAGATACATCGAAAAACTTTTATCTAAATTCAGCATGCAAAATTTTAAAACACGAACTACTCCATGTGAAATGGATTTAAACACAATTATGAATAATGAAGATGGTATAGCGGCGTGTGAAATAGAATACAGAATATTGATTGGAAGTCTTATTTACGTCATGACATCAACAAGGCCAGACATCTGCTATACGGTTACTAAGTTGTCTCAAAACTTAAATAAACCGAGGACTGTGCATTTCACAAGAGCTAAGCAAGTATTACGTTATTTAAAGGGAACTAAGAATCAGTGCCTAGTATTTTGACAATCATAAAACCCACTACAACTGGAAGGATTTTGTGATGCTGATTGGACAAATTCACCAGATCGTAAAAGTATCATAGGCTATTGCTTTAGATTGGCAAAAGATAATCCAATAATTGGCTGGAAATCTAAGAAACAGGGAATGATTTCACTTTCAACATGTGAGGCAGAATATGTTGCATTGTCGCAAGCAACAAAAGAGGCTATTTTTTCTTAAATTACTAATAAAAACAATTACAACACTGATAATAAGTGAGCCTGTAACTATTTACTGTGATAATCAGGCCAGTATTGCTTTGGCTAAAAATCCAATAATACATCAAAGGTCAAAGCATATTGATATTAAATATCAATTTGTTAGGGATCAGGTACAAAAGAAAACAGTACAAATTGAATATGTTCAATCGGAAAATAACGCGTCGGATTTGTTTACAAAGCCAATTACAAAATTGGAATTAGGGGCTTTCATTTCTGTCATATTTGGTATTGACCTATAAGGTCCTTATTAGTCTTAGGTAGGACGTAAAACTGCATCCATTAGTTATTGTTTTAAGAGACGTCAGTTTTTGGTATGAATGTGAATCCTTAGTTTCGGGGTATAAACGTAAATAGTCCTACTTTTAGCCCAATCCTCCTCTGAATGACTCTCAGAATCACTCTGACCCGGAGTGATAGTGCCTGTTTTAATGGGTCCCAGCTATGGGTAAAACAACACCTTTTTCCATTTTTTTGTTGTGATCACAACCCAAATTTATAATATTGATATTAATGTTTATTAAGCTGAAATACTTAACAGTGGACAAAATGATATAACTAATTTTTGTGGATATTAATTTAAAAAAAAAATTAATTACAAAACAAAACGATATATTTTATGAATACTAAAGTATTTGTTCCATATGAATATTGACTTTACTAATATTTTGAAAGAAGATTCCATAATGTACCCAAAATGGGGTGGTAGAGATTTTGGGTACCCAGGTGTACTAGTGAGCCAGCCAAAATGAGCTGACTCATTTTATAGTTCACCAATAGTAGGCTTAACCAATCAGAAGGCTCAAATTATTCTATACGACGTGTATAAAGGCGGCCATGTTTTTCCCGAATATGCACAGCCAGCCTTTGATGGCTGAGCAGTCGAACTCTCTGCCTTCGAGCAGAGAGAAACCCGGACGAGGCTCCGCCGAGGTGCAGAGTCTCGTTCGGGGTGGTAGACAGTCCCTGAACCCGTTTTTGCGGGTTCAAATAGGGAATATTTTTGGCCGAGCGTACGGGCTCGGAAATCCCTTGTTAAACCCGGTCTTGTGCCACATGTAATCCTCGTGGGGGGGGGGGGCTAAATATCACAGCCAGCCTTTGATATCAAAGACGGAAGAATTACAGAAGAGCTGCTTGTGGTATTGGCGATATAGTCAGATTCAGTAGAGTGTCTGACTCGTGAGTGTTAATCTTTAACGTTGTTTCATTGAACAGATTACGTACTGCGCTGGATTCTATATTCATAGACTATGGTGAACATGGTCAACAGTTGTACCTATTTCTACCCCGTAACATTCGTTTTCTTTAATTTCATATAATATACGAAATTTATGTACGTTTTAAATTTGGACTAATATCCCCATTTTCGTTGTTAGTATCACAACTTTACATTCTTAAACTGATGTCATTAAAAATTCAATCCTGTCTATAATGTCATATATAACAGAGAGGATTATGTTTTTTGATCAATATTCGAAAGTTACAAGCTCTCTTTCTCTTTCTGTACTTTCAGGAGGTAGTCGATCATAGCTCTCCACGGCGTCCTGTCTTTTGTCGCTCACAGCATTACTTTGACCAGCTTTTGTGGTACTTTTTCCTCTGTCCATTTGCTAAACATTTGGTTACTCTCTCTGTCCAGCGGGTCATTTCACAACATCGGTGAGCTTGCTCTTCACTAGTTCTTATCTTTTGTTACTCTAAGCATTAATTTTTATTTTAGAACCCCCTAATGTCCCTGTATCCATTAGATCTTATTTGATTATTCAGGTTTTACTGTCTCTGTATAAAAGAATCCTTTCAAAACATTTACAGGGCATTTCTAGTTCTCATCTTTCTGTCTTTATGGTACTTGTTCCCGGGTCTATTCACTGAAATATGTCAAATGTTGCTTTATCATTTATTCTACATTTTTTGTCTTGATGTGTCTTCTGAGTGTTGAATTCTAAAAGTCTTCTTTCCTCGTTATATGTCAGAAATATTTATTTTTAGATTTTGAATAATCATTTGTATTTGGTATGTATCCATCTATGCAGCTCAGCCTGTTCCTATCCATCTAGCTATCAAGCTATTTCAGTTTGTTCATATCTATCTATTAATTGATTAAAAAATCACACGTTTCGTTGTAGAAATAGGTACAAGACATCCATTGTTTTATCTATCTATCTATCTATCTATCTATCTATCTATCTATCTATCTATCTATCTATCTATCTATCTTAGTCTGTTCATATCTATTTATCTATTTCAAGCTATTCATATCTATCTTGGTTTGTTATCTATCTATCTAGCTAGCTCAGCTTGTTCATATTCATCTAGCTATCTAGCTACACAGTCTGTTCATATCTATCTATCTATCTATCTCAGTCTCTTCATATCTATTTATCTCAGTCTCTTCATATTTATCTCATCGGTTCGTTATCTATCTAGCTAGCTACATAAATTGCATATATTATATGCAGTTAAAAAATCACACGTCTCGTTGTAGAAGTAGGTTCAAGACATCCATTGTTTTACATATACGAAATGGGTTCTACTCTTTGACCAGTATTTGAAATTTACAAGCTATAGGAATTGGCTGGTTAACTTTAATGCCTCCAAAACAAAACTGCTCTTTATTAATCACCACAAGGATCCTTCCCTGCATCCCATTAGAATGTCTGAAGCTCAACTTCTCGAAAGCTCCTCTCTACGGCTGCTCGGTCTCACGCTGTCTGCTGACCTGAGATGGAACAAATACATTGAGTCGACTGATTCCTCCACCGCAAGGAAAGTTGGCTCCCTGTGCCGGGCCAGGAAATTTTTCTCCCCAGAATTGATCCTCCAAATTTACAAATCAACCATCCGCCCTTGCATGGAGTATTGCTGCCATATATGGTCTGGAGCCCATTTTGTTTGCCTCGGGGTTCTTGAGAAGATCCAGAGACGGGTATGAAATGTAACTGGCTTCTCGTCTGCAGTCTCTCTCTCACACACAGACGCGCCGTCGCCTCTCTCTGTCTCTTTTACAAATACTTCCATGGTAATTGCTCCGATGAGCTGCTATCGTTGGTTCCCAGGCTCCATGAATTCAAGCGTCCTACGAGGCTGGCATCCCGTTTCCACCCTTTTACTGTTGAAACTGTTAAATGTAGACGTCTCTTTTACTCCAATAGCTTCATATCTCGCACCTCATGCCTGTGGAACTCCCTTCCCTATTCCTGTTTCACTGGCAACTATAATCTCCAACTATTCAAATGTAACGTCAATCGACATCTCCAGTTGCATTGATCTATCCACTATCCTTCTCCACAGCCTCTATCACTCCTATCTGCTCTTGCTTCAAATCCTCTGTAACCCCTGGCGTGCTAGTGGCTTTCAGCCTGGCCTGGGGTGAAAAGCTTAAAAAAAAATAATAATAAAAATATTTGTCGGTATCATAATTATTGTTTTATCTCTTTTTGACATATCACATCAGCAATGAATATGCCTTTTTTTTCCAAAAAAACATTACCAGTCTGTTGTACGCTGATGTGCCTGAAGATGTCACTTCCGTTTCTCAGCGACTGAAATACACATTTTACATATTTACTCGCTGGTAGGTATTAAATTGGAGAAAGAATATTGTGTAGAACTCTTTAGATAAGTAACATTTGAAGATTTTAGGTGGGGGTTGCATTTTGTTTTTATTTTCTTCCTTTGTTGGAGTTTCAATTTGTTAATTTGTTTTTCGGTTTAATTTAAACGATATGTTAAAAGTGGATCAGACAAAAGAAAAATCACCCAACAAAAGCGAATAAAAGAATGTAATTCTCCTCCCGTCAACTTGGGTTTGTTACTGTTAGTTTTTTTCTTTTTCTCTTTCCCTCTTCTTCTCCTTTTTTTTTTCACCCATTCATTTGTACGTATATCGGAAAGTGTTTAGACGCCCCCGTGTGTGCGTGCGTGTGTATCTTTTCTGTAAATGTATCGATTTGCCAATCAATAAAATATGATTAAAAATAATTTTTTTTTTCTTATTTCGTTTGTGCTCTGTCTTTTGTCATACGATCAATACGTACGCAAAGATATTACAACTGGACCTTTTTATTTTCTGAAAACGTTGAATCTTTGTTTTTTTTAAAAATGTTTTGACTGATGTTCGCTTTTATATGCGTGCTGCGATGGTGCTTAGACGTTATCCGTATCTCTCAGTAGGACGTCGTTCTAGCACAAGTGACAGGTAGGGACACTTGCAAACAAAACTCGTTTCAAAAATGAAAAAAAAAAAAGAAGAAAAATTAAAATTAAGACACTATTGAAACTCTTAGGTTTGTATCGACAACTGAAATCATTCTCTGTTTTTTTTTTCTTATTGAATGATTCGTTTTTATCAACTCTTTGTAGGTAATTTGAAAGTAGAAAATATTTTTAGATTGTAAGAATTTTTTGGAGATAATAATGTTTTACTGATACAAATCTTACTAATTAACCCATAACTGGGGGAGAAGATGCGGATTCATATATTCCCAAGGGTATTCATTCGTACCTAAGTGTAATATAACGAACTAAACTGGAATTGGAACTCAGTTCTTCGATCAACCCATTACCTGCCATGAGCCTCATTTGGGGATCTGTTAAAATTAAACTCACTACATGTTATTCCTCGTATTTACATTGAATTGCTTACATACACTGCATTTGCAGAGGTATATTTTACAACACTTTGCCTTTAAAGTTTTTATTATTCGTCCTAAGAAGACACTTTCTGTCGTAATTTTACATTTCACGAGTAGAAAAATAATTACTATTTTCAAAAGTATTTTTTATTTCTAATCAATATTATTTTTTGATGTTTTATACACATATATATTTGATGTTCTAGTTTCTATAAAAACGACAATGGTAACTACTGAAATTAAACATAAGGAATAAATAAACTCCTAAGAAACCTGTCTGGGCTAAAAATACGCATTAAAAAATTTTGGCAGTTAATGGGTTACGAATTCACCATTGTTATACATTACACCATCCGCACACCCAAACTTACAGCATTTGGTATTCCGCAAGTGCTCACTTATCTAGCCACTGACCACGCTCGACCTTGCTCCTATGGGAACCGGTTTCTTCAACGTGATGTGGTCGTAAACATCGTTCTATGGGTTGCTGATATTTTTACCAGGGGTATATAATCTGTAAAAGAACGAGTTGGAGTCCCCTAGAACAGAGTTCCCTCACATGGGGAAGAGAGAACAGATGTTACACTTTGGTTCCCAGACCGAATGTTGGGTAAAGGACAACTAAAGAGATTATATATCTCACGGTTACCGCTGTCAGACCGACGATCCTAACCCATGCATGGGTTTTCTGTTCAATTCCTCGTCCGTCTACTGAGCGACGAACACACAGCATTAAAATCCACATTAGCCTGAATCATGTATCACGCATAATGAGTCATTGCACTAGTGGTCGTAACTCTAATGTGCGATTTTTTTTAACTGCATATATATATATACGGTTTATGTACGTTTTACATTGGGATTATTAAACAATCACATTTCATTGAACGATGGAAATAATTATAATACCGATGGAAATAATTATAATACCGACCAATATAGCTTGTAAATTTTGAATATTGGTCAAAGAGTGGAACCCATTTCGTATATATAAACAATGGATGTCTTGTACCTATCTGTACTCCGAAGCATGCGATTTCTTTAACTGCATATATTATGTACGTTTTATATGTGGATTATCGTCCCCATCTTTGTTGTTTGAATATGCATGGCATGACTTCATTTATAGAAGTCCAGTTTCATTAGTTTATTGTTGAATTTGTCTATTAAATCAGTTCTACTCAAAGTGTGTTACGCATACCCGTGCCGGTACGCGAGTCATCGTCTGCGAGTTTCAAGGGGAAAAAAAACAAAAAACAAAGCAGTAGACACATTCCACGCCACAGGAGACTGCCGGGATATTTGACTCGGTTTCTTCATTTTAATTTTAGTTTTATATTTATTATGGTAACATTTTTCAATTAGTCACTCATGTTAAAAGTCATTGTTATACAACTAACGAATGCGATAAAATGAAAAGCAATGCGGTGAACTAAAATATGTATGACAACACCGTCACGATGGTGTGGCGTGCGACTGTGTGGAAACCACACCTAGGAATACCAAAAGGCCATTTTTATGGACATATATTTCTAATTTGGCCTTTAAAAAAATTGTCCTGACTGTGAGCGGAGGGAACGGAAGAGTCACGTGGATTTGGGATAAAATTTTTAAAATGAGCATTTAAGTCCTTAGATTCATAATCTAGCTGCATACCCACCACCACCACCAAAAAAAAAAAAAAAAAAAAATGGTGAGGTCATAACACAGCGGCTCACGAACCTCCCAGCTTGGTTGGAAAGCTTTGCTCGCCGGTCCCTCGCAAATTGAAAAAAAAAAAAAAATCTGCTGGTAGGCCATATCAATTGTATTAAATGATGGGACTTAGGCTTCTATAAATTGGGCCAAGGCATGCACTCGTGAACCATTGTCTAATGGGCAAGCGTAAACATGGACTGAAACAAAATTCCAATCTACTTTGTGTTTTTTTAATATTCTTAGCGGTTCTTGATATGCGTAGGCACCCACAGCGTTCATCATCTTCGCCATGCTCTCAACCTTCCGAAGTGTGCCACTTGAACACATGAGCGATGTGTAGTTTTCTCGATGCACTTCAGTGAACATGTTAAAAGTTGTTTTTTTTTTAATTTCGTTAAACATTTCAAATTGATGCCGTACACGATTTTTTGTTTCTTTTGAGCTGAACATTTTTTTATGACATGTAAAAAAATTGCATGTCTGGTTCAAGCAATGCATAATAATGAACTACTACTCTTTGTAACCTCGCCTTCTCTTAATGTGACCTTTAGTCCCCGGCAGACGATCGAGCTTACCACAGTGCCTACCACCACTACTCATGCGTGATGTTTGCGAATCAAGGAGAATTTCGGCTGCTTGAGCAGCAACTTAATTTAGTAACATTCTACCATGAGTGGCTCTTTGGCCTTATATTGTGTGAAAGTAGGTATTTACTCTGTCTCCCTACTAAGACGAGTTGCGACACAAGGTCAGTTTTTAAGGTGGGATCTCGAGCGCATACACCAGGGCTAGGAACAAAAATTGCCCGTAGCCCCCGCAACCGTCGATTGCGCTGACCTCGGTGCGAGCACCGATCCCTCACTCTGTGCAATGAGAGGGTGCGACCTCGGGCAGATGTTCCGAAGACTGCGCACCTCTCAGTATAATTTTCCTCAGTTGCAACTCTGTCCTTTGACGGAGTCGCCCCCTGAGTGCACTCTGACCAAAGACAGAGACGCAACTGAGAGATGATAAATAGGGTGTTACAAACTACTTGAGAGTAGTTTACACACTATATTATGTGAAAGTAAATCCTTATAGATTCAAATATAAAGCACTATATATATATATATATATATATATATATATACTGGACTCTCCCGTCGTTTTCAACGAACGAGGGTCAAGCCGCTCAATTCTTAGAACCAACAGCCAGACTACCCGCACATATCATTTGATTATCTGGTGCACAGTTTGCCATATGGTCCCCCAAACGACCCTCCGCAGGTTTTGAATTCAGAGTTGTCCACCTAGACCGGTTATCACCCAAGGCTATATATATATATATATGGTATGGTCTTTTTATAAGACTTCAAGAATATTCAGACCGATAATAAGTATGTTGTTCAAAAATTAAAACGGTGCCTCTACTCAAATATGGGTATCCACTAAAAATAATGTTCAAGTAATATATATATATATATATATATATATATATATATATATATGACAAAGTAGAAAAAGTTTACTTGTGTCACGTTTCGTCCTTCAGGACTTCATCGGACTCATTCATGCACATGTGTACGACTACACATGTGCATGTACGAGGGGTGCTGGGGATTTTAGAAGTTTTGGGAATTTTTTATATATATTTATATATAAAGCCAAATTTATTTAGAATCTTTTTTCCATCGTTTTCGATAGTAGGTATCCCACAATGCAATAATAGAAGATCTGCCAGGAATAGTAAAATGTTGTAAGAGCCAGGCCGCAAATTTACTGTAGAGGACCTTTTTCCACTCTGTCATACAATTTCCCGAATACTGTTCTTGAGATATATATATATATATATATATATATATATATATATATATATATATATATATATATATATATATATATATATATATATATCACATAATAATAATTCAACGAGTCTTGAACAAGAATTCTTAACAGAATGCAGTAGACGGCCTATTCATCCTTTTTGGGGATTCATCAAAAGTGCGCACCCACTACCGAGAATCGAACCCGGGCCGTTACGTTACATTGGGCCAGCGGGTCGCGGTGACGAATAGTGCTGATGAGTTTTAAAAAAAGGACGAAACGGCCGTCCAGTGCTTTCTGTATTGTGTTTAGGATTATTGTTTGATATTTGATGAATTATAAAGTGACACTATTCAAATCTTCAAAAATTTCTATTATAGTTTTAAAGTGTGGTATATTTATTTAAGAAAGTGCTCAATATCAGAGATAGAGCGTATGTAAATATAAGTGTGTACATTGAAGTCAACACTCAGAGGCGACAGGTTGTTTCATACTAAACGCAGTCACCAGGCGGCGTGACGATTGCGTCTAGCATGAAACAGCCTGTCGCATCTGAGTGCTGACTTCAATGTCCACTTATATATATATATATATATATATATATATATATATATATATATATATATACCTAGTTACATTCTTTTTGGTACGGCGTCACTCCCAATAACTGTTACACATGATGTCACCGTCGTACTCGCTCGGGGTAGGCAAATATTGACTGTTTATGTTGGAGTCGATAAGCATTTACTAGGTTCGTGGATAGGTAAATATTGGTTCTTCTTATTTACTTGGTACAGGTATTGATAAATATTGATAGTTTTGAGTTCACTTGGTTTGGGTATTTTGGGTAAATATTGATCGTTTATATTTAAGTCTATAAGAATTTTCTTAGTTCAGAGAGAGAGAGAGAGAGAGAGAGAGAGAGAGAGAGACCATTGGCTCTTTTGAGTTTATCAGAATTTATTTGGTTGCTTTATTTAATTTAAGTTTCGAGAATAGGTAAATGTTAACCATTTATATTTGGACCGATAAGCATGCCCACCCCACTCCGCCCGTGTGGCAGTGAGTGTTGGACAACTTTCTCAAAGAAGACTTGTAGCAACAGAAATACCGTTCTACAAAAGGATGCTGAGGGTACCATGTTCCGAGCACGTGAGCAACGACAACGTTTTAGATAAAATAGAATCAAAAACGAAACGTATGCTTAACATTAGGAAGAGGCAGTTGAAATCTCTAGAGCACATAATGAGGAAAGAAGGTTTGGAAAATTTGATACTCACATGACATACTGAAGACAAGAGAGGCAGAGTAAAACGATGTATAACCTACCTCGAGAGCTTGAATAAATGGGAACAAGAAGAAGAGATGACAAAAAGATAAAATGTATTCATAGCTACAAAGGACGGGGGATTGTGGAGAGACATGAACGTCAACCTCCTGAAGGGACAAGGCACAAAGAAGAAGAAGAAGAAGAAGAAGAAGAAGATTAAGAAGAAGAAGAAGAAGAAGAAGAAGAAGAAGAAGAAGAAGAAGAAGAAGAAGAAAGTATATATTTCTTTAACAAATGCACTAGACAAATCCTTGTCTTTTCTTTTTCTTCAAAAATTATGTTAGTATACCATCTCCGCCAAGTATCAACCTCCTCAAAGATGAAGAAGAGATTGAAGCAACAGAAATCTGTTTCTACAGAAGGATGCTGAGGATACGTTTTAAAGAAAATGGAAACCAAAAGGAAACATAATTAACATCAGGAAAAGAACGCTGAGTTATCTGGAGCACATAATGAGAAAAGAGGGCTTGGAAAATCTGATACTCACAGGACAGATTGAGGGTAAGAAGGACAGAGGAAAACAACTCATAACGTACTTAGTGAGCTTGAGTAAATGAATGGTGGGACAGGGTTCAGGAGAAATAACAAAATTTATTAAGAGCTGCAAACGACAGGAAATTGTGGAGAGCCGTTATCGTCTACGTCCCAAAGTAACACGGCCTATAAGAAGCGGGTTCTCTAAAAACATGTCTAACGGAAATTACTATATTAACAACATAAGGCATGCAGATGGCACAGTGTTGATATCATACACAGAAAGAAAACTACAAAAAAAACTCCTATAGAAGGCTGTGAAGGGAGGCGAGAAGAAAGGATTTAACATCAACTACAAGAAGACAGAATTCACGGATGTTAGCAAAAGGATGAACCCAAAGTGTGAATTGCAAATCAGAGATACCAAAATCAAACAAGTGCGGAAATTTAAATATCTGCTTTTAACAGAGGACGGAAAGTGTGACACTGAAATCCGAAGGCGTATTGGGATAGCCAAAGATGCCTTCCAAAAGATAAGCAGAATACTAAGAAATAGAAAAACTTCGCTAGAAATAAAGAAAAGAGTACTAAACTATAACGTGATATCTATCCTCCTGTATGGCAGTGAGTGCTAGACAATCACTTCAAATGCGAAGAAGAAGAAACTTAAATCAACAGAAATGTGGTTCTACAGAAGGATGCTGAGGATACCATAGATCGAACATGTGAGCAGCGACGAAATTTTAAAGAAAACAAAAAAGAAACTTATACTTAACATCAGAAAGAGGCAGTTGAAATCTCTAGGACACATAATGAGGAAAGAAGGTTTGGAAAATTTGATACTCACAGGACAGATTGAGAGAGAAAAACAGCGTATGACATACTTGAGTAAATGGATGACGGAACAGGGTTTGGGAGAAATAACAGAAAGAAATAGTTTATTAAGAGCTCCATTGGACAGGAGGTTGTGGAGATCTATGATCGCCTACGTCCATAAAGAAGAAGATGCATTTATAGGTAGGTGGCCCGTTTGATGAGTGGGAATTTAAGGGAATTCTGTAGTAAATGTTATTGGTGTATGCTAGCCCCTGCAGACAGGACATGTGCTCTTTATTCATGATTCTATCTATCTATCTATCTATCTATCTATCTATCTATCTATCTATCTATCTATCTATCTATCTATCTCAGCCTATTCATATTCTATCTATCTCTTCATTATTTCTATCTATCTATCTATCTATCTATCTATCTATCTATCTATCTATCTATCTATCTATCTATCTATCTCAGCCTATACATATTCTATCTATCTATCTATCTATCTATCTATCTATCTATCTATCTATCTATCTATCTATCTCTTCATTATTTCTTTCTATCTATCTATCTATCTATCTATCTATCTATCTATCTATCTATCTATCTATCTATCTATCTATCTCTTCATTATTTCTATCTATCTATCTATCTATCTATCTATCTATCTATCTATCTATCTATCTATCTGATTATAACTCTGACTTTTAAGGGTTTTTTATGTTTAGTTTAATGACTGATTTTTTTTGTCTGTTTGGGATTTTTTCTATGTACACGCCCTGGTAGGCAGATGTCTGCGTATGGGATTTGTGAGATGTGAGTGCGTGTGTCTGTGGCAAGAGATATTATGAAAGGCGTTACAAATAACGAATTAATGCTGAATCGTATTGTAAACTCTCCCCTCGGTCCTGATCGCCAAAGAAATGCATCTTAAATATCGCCATGCAATAACAGTTAATGCAGGAGACAGCTGCCGCCTTCTTAGGTCCACTGAAATGATATTTACTAAATTAAGGCCAAGTTTGCGTCAAGGGATTGTGTTACACCAGCTTTCCAAATGGGGGTGGGTCTGCCTATGTGGAAAATAAAACAGCAGTCGAAGTATTGTCTTTTACGTAGATTTGATCACTCACCTCTGAGTCCCTAAACAGAAAAAAAAACTGGGAATTATTTAAGGCCACATCGTAGGTTCCTGATTCACTGAATATACACTCACTCACGGCGCGAGACCAAAATATATGTATAATCTCACATGTCCTCTTTTCCCTCCTTTCTTTCTTTCTTTCTTTCTTTACCCACCTTTCTTTCTCTGTGTCTTTCTTTTTTCATTATCTTTCTTTCTTTCTCTTTTCTTTCTTTCTTTCTTTCTTTCTTTCTACACCTTTCTTTCTTTCTTTCTACACCTTTCTTTCTCTTTGTCTTTCTTTCTTTTTTCATTATCTTTCTTTCTTTCCGTCTGTTCCCATCTTTCTTTCTTTCTTTCTCTTCCTATCTTTCTTTCTTTCTTTCTTTCTTTCATTCTTTCTTTCTTTCTTGCTTTCCGTCACTTCCATCTTTCTTTCTTTCTTTCTTTCTTTCTTTCTACACCTTTCTTTCTTTATTTCTTTCTTTCTTCCTTTCTTTCTTTCTACACCTTTCTTTCTTTCTTTCTACACCTTTCTTTCTTTATTTCTTTCTTTCTTTTTTCATTATCTTTCTTTCTTTCCGTCTGTTCCCATCTTTCTTTCTTTCTTTCTCTTCCCATCTTTCTTTCTTTCTTTCTTTCTTTCTTTCTTTCTTTCTTTCTTTCTTTCTTTCTTTCTTTCCGTCACTTCCATCTTTCTTTCTTTCTTTCTACACCTTTCTTTCTTTCCTTCTTTCTTTCTTTCTTTCTTTCTACACCTTTCTTTCTCTTTGTCTTTCTTTCTTTTTTCATTATCTTTCTTTCTTTCTTTCCATCTGTTCCCATCTATCTTTATTTCTTTCTTTATTTCTTTCTTTCTTTCTTTCTTTCTTTCTTTCTTTCGTTCTTTCTTTCTTTCTTTCTTTATTTCTTTCTTTATTTCTTTCTACACCTTTCTTTCTCTTTGTCTTTCTTTCTTTTTTCATTATCTTTCTTTCTTTCTTTCCGTCTGTTCCCATCTTTATTTCTTTCTTTCTTTCTTTCTTTCTTTCTTTCTTTCTTTCGTTCTTTCTTTCTTTCTTTCTTTCTTTCTTTCTTTCTGTCTCTTCCCATCTTTCTTTCTTTCTTTCTTTATTTCTGTCACGTCCATCTTTCTTTCTTTCTTTCTTTCTTTCTTTCTTTCTACACCTTTCTTTCTCTTTCTCTTTCTTTCTTTTTTCATTATCTTTCTTTCTTTCTTTCTGTCTCTTCCCATCTTTCTTTCTTTCTTTCTTTATTTCCGTCACTTCCATCTTTCTTTCTTTCTTTCTTTCTTTCTTTCTTTCTTTCTTTCACTTTCTTGCGTTCTATTTTCCTCTATTTCATTACCCAGCTCTTGCTTTTTTCTTCTTCTTCCATTTTTGCGTTTGTGTGTAAGTAACTAATACATAGATCTGCCCAAGTGTGTGTCATTTAATTGAGCAGAAGTGAGTGAGTGCTTAAGTACGCTGATATGCTCCTAGAGTTACACCTCCCGCCCCGACTCGAAATAAAAGTGTCTGTGCGGAGCTTCCCAGTTTCCAAGAAAACGTTTCACACACAAAAACGATTTGTTTTCCATCTGTTGCCTCGAATATAATTTGTCTCAGTTTTTTGGGGTTTTTTTTTTGTATTTTTTTTAAGTGTTTAACCTTGGCGACTGAAAGACTTCAGAAATTGTTTTATTTAGAAATGAACAGCAGAAACCAAACCAAAAGCAAAAACTCTCTCTATTGCTGAAAGGTCGAGAAGAACAATTACACGAATATAAACATTAAATTTAACAGCAGTATTAATCTTCTCTTCTGATTGGACGTTTCCAAACGTCACATTCACACCACTGTCTTCATGTATTAGGTTGGCCAGAATGTCCTGACTCACTTAGGAAATAGAAAGAAAACAAGAAAATTTTAAGGAGTAACACTAACATTTATTCTTCAAAATAAAGTCCATCATTCTTGACGATCTTCTGCCAGATACCAGCCCGCTGGTTTTGAATTAAAAAAATAAACTGTAAACAAGCTTTCTTCACTTAATCAAAATTGTTGAATCGCTGATCGCGGAGGGAGTGTGCCATTCAGTGGAATAGGCCATAGTCACTTGGAGCAGAATCGGGACTGAATGGTGGATGTGGAAGAATCGTCGCATCGTCCATCTGATTGAACTTCTTCTTAGTCAACCTGGCAATGTGTGGCCTCGCATTGTCTTGCTGAAAGAAAGCCCGACCTCGATTGACCAATGCAGGATACTCCTTCTTTAGTTTATCGTCCACGCGGTCTACTGCTGGCTATACAGTTTATATTTGCTGGCGTAACCGTGTAGAACAAGCACGAAATGCAGTACTCCTTGGAGATTCCACTAGACAGATATCATTTTTTTTAAATTTTCTTTCCGCTTCGTAAGTGAATCAGAACTTTCCGGCCAACCTAGTATGTGGCCGGCATACTCACGAATGTTTATTTAAATAGGTTTCAAAAGTATATAACGTTTCGTTTTCGAAACCGAGTTGAAATTTTAAATAAAGTTCAAGTATGGATGCATCAAGATACACTTAAATGTTTATCTTCAGTTTATAGTTTCTGTTTTGAAAATGTTTATCTTCAATGTTATTTATTATAACACATAGTAGATGACATTTTGGACGGACCCACACTCCAAAAGCGTTGAGAACACAACAGTTGAAATGTTGACCAGAACAAAAACAAAGATGGAGATATTAGTTTTCATGTATGTTTACTAGGAACTGTCGAAATCACGTTTACGAATGGCAAGCCTAAATATTAAGTTGGCAACTAAGGTCCCGCCGTTTTTTTTTTTAATTTAATTTTTTTTTAAAGATTTAATAAAAAAAAACAATTAATTAATCAATACTGTAGAAATAAAAGTTGGAGTAGAAGTGGCGGTTATATTTTAACTATTTCAACAGTAAAAGAGTGGGACCTAATTGTCAATCTATTAGCATGCTTAAATTCATGTAGTCGGGGCACCAGGGAAAAAAAGCTCGTCAGAAGAGTTGCCATGAAAATATTTGTAGAAAAGACAGAGGGAATTCACGTCACGTCGGTGAGAAAGTGACTGAAGACGAGATGCCAAGTTACATTGGAGATCTTTCTTTGGATTTTGTCGAGAACCTCGAGATGGACAGCAGGATCGCCGGAACAGATATGGCAACAGTATTCAATGCAATGAATTGGTAAATACTCCCATCAGAGGCCATTTTATATATCTACTATTGTACCATGCTTTGAAGGTTACATGGATATGTAAGATGGCCTCTGACGAGAGTATTTATCAATTTGACACACTGCATTTTTATGACGGATTCAGGGTAAGTGTCATCACAGCTTTCATTTCAATTTCAGAACTAAAATAGATTCTGTTTTGAAAATGTTCATCTTCAGTGTTATTTATTAAAACTCTTAGTCTTATTTTTGGGCGGACCCACACTCCAAAAGCTTTGAGAGTGCAACAGTTGAAAAGTTGTGAAAACCAAAACAAAGATGAAGATATTAGTTTTCATGTATGTTTACTAGAAACTGTCGAAAACACGTTTACGTAGGGTAAACCTAAATAGCATAGATATGTGCCGCTTCCCTTCCTTATTTGGTCGATCATGGCTCTCCACAACTTCGTAACCTACATAGCTCTAAGTAATATTTGTCTTCTTACTATTACTCCCATTTTCTGTTGTGACATCCATCTTTTGATAACATCTCTGCCACCTCAATTCTACATAGATGTAGGAAGATTGCCAGCATTCACTGCCCTATAGGAGGATTGGTGTGCCATAGCAATTTAGCAATCTTTTTTTGTTATAATGCTTGTATAATCTCGTAGTTATTTACACAATTTACATTGTTCGAACTATTGTCCCCATCTTTATTGTGATATTCACAACGTTTCAGCCGTTGTACGCTCCGGCCTTCTTTAGGTGATTGGAATTTCGAACGTTGTGAATATGGCAATAAAGGTGAGGACAACAGTCCAAACAATGTAAATAATGTAAATAATTACAATAGATGATCTCAAAAATATAGACAAAGGTTGCAAATTAATATAACGTTTGGTTTTTCAAACTGAGTTCAAATTTTAAATAAAGTTCAAGTATGGATGCATCAAGATACACTCTAACACTTTAAAAGTCATGACAAAAAAGCTGCCAACGTCTAAGACATGAACTAGTTATTACGTAACTGTGCTTTCGTACATACTTGCCATAATTCTGACATTAAGAAATCTGTTAAAATTATAAGAAAAGATACTGAAGAATTTTTCCCTTGTTAAAACAACTTTTATCATTTAATAAAATTTCAGGTTCGATCTTCCCGGAAGGAATATAAAACAAGAATTTAAAATTATTTTAAAAATGCTTTCAGATTCGTTTAAATCTTTGAAATTCTCCATAATAGTGCGTTAGCGGGAATTATCTTTTTCTATACAAAATGTCGAAAATATGATTTAAATATTACTTATTAATAGTGCGTTTCATAAGGACGAATAACTTATTCAGACAAATGTTTTATTAACTGAATCAGCCTTACATATATAAGGATGAAAGAAGGAGAAAAATACAAAAAAAAAAAAAACAAACAAAAAAAATAATAACCACCAATTTCTCTGAATCCAGTTTCCTCCAAAAGAATGCCGGGAACTTTTGTACGCACCTACTAAAAGTAAAAAAAAAAGGCAGACAAAGCAATATTTTACTTATCAAATATTAAAGCAAATCAAATTTACATACCTTGATGTACGTACCAGCATATTCGCCTTGGTTCTTATTCTCATAACGTTTCAGCGTCTTGGCTGTCTTCAGGAGCTTGTCGTACTCGGTAACCTTCTCAGGGTTTTGTACCGAACACTTTATTCATTCAACAGGGATAGATTGTTCTCATTCCACTTTTCATGCCTAAAGGAAGTTTCAAACCAATAAATATTAAATAGTTTTATTCACCTTAATTTTGCGTGCCTGTTTTTCTAAGGTATATATAACAGTCCCTCTCAACCAGGCCCAGGGATTGAACACAAGTGCAAAAAAAAATTGTTCTTAATGCTTTATTCATGAGGTTATGCCTCTCTTGGACATTCTCGGGGTTGAAATAAATTCTCTTCCGAAAAGTTTCGATATAAATTAATTATTACTTAATATTAATTAACTTTATAAATATTACTTAACTATCAATTAATTTTTAAAAAGGGAATACAGTTACTGCGTGGACTCCTGCTGCTAAATCTCATGCCATAAAGTAGTTGAGCCCACGAAAGCCACCTTGTCTCTCCAGGTCTTACGGTCTTGCCGGAGCGTCGGAAAATCGTCCAGCCCGATATTAATCTGCAGGCAGTCCTGGCGGACGACGTACTTCCAGCTGCTGAGTATTCTGCCGCGAAGACGTCGCCAGTTTGCAGATGGCTGTCGAACTTGTAGTTGACTCTAATAGGATGGTCATCTGGTCATCGCAGCATGTGACGGAGCCAGCGAACACGGCGGTAATAGATGGTGAGAAAGATTCTCTGTTAGTCGGTCGGCCTGCCTGGTTGGACACAAGACCGGACAAGTTCACCCACTCGATGATCTTGAGGGTGGGCGACACGAAGCCATGTGCGTAAGAGATGTGCACGTGATACGAGAATGTAAATGTATTAATGTTTTACGATAGACGAAATAAAACGATTTTCAGCAGTGACTAATTAGGAATTGCTGAGAGAATCGGTACATTATATGTATCATGTAAAGTCAGTGTTCATCATTTTCCTATAGAAATGCGTTATAAGGTTTTCATTATAAGTCTGAATACTTGAAAATAAGGAATAATGAAATTAGTATTGGTCAGAAAATAAACAAACTCGGTCTTTGAATAGAAATTTTGTAGAGGTTTCTTGCCTTGTTTCCTGTTTAGGATTGGGTTTCCGTTTCCTTCTAAAGTCTACTTCAGATATATACTTCTAATATCTCCATTGTCTGGATCAGAGTCCTGCCTGGTCTTTTGAAGAGGAGTAGAGGTTTAGCCCCTGTTTCATGTTTAGGATTGGGTTTCAGCTTTCTTCTAACGTCTACTTCAGATATATACTTCTAATATCTCCATTGTCTGGATCAGAGTCCTGCCTGGTCTTTTGAACAGGAGTAGAAGTTTACGTCTTGTTTCCTGTTTAGGATTGGGTTTCAGCTTTCTTCTAACGTCTACTTCAGATACATACTTCTAATATCTCCATTGTCTGGATCAGAGTCCTGCCTGGTCTTTTGAACAGGAGTAAAGGTTTACGTCTTGTTTCCTGTTTAGGATTGGGTTTAACCTTTCTTTTAACGTCTACTTCAGATATATACTTCTAATATCTCCATTGTCTGGATCAGAGTCCTGCCTGGTCTTTTGAACAGGAGTAGAAGTTAACGTCTTGTTTCCTGTTTAGGATTGGGTTTCAGCTTTCTTCTAACGTCTACTTCAGATATATACTTCTAATATCTCCATTGTCTGGATCAGAGTCCTGCCTGGTCTTTTGAACAGGAGTAGAAGTTTATGTCTTGTTTCCTGTTTAGGATTGGGTTTAAGCTTTCTTCTAACGTCTACTTCAGATATATACTTCTAATATCTCCATTGTCTGGATCAGAGTCCTGCCTGGTCTTTTGAACGGGAGTAGAAATTTATGTCTTGTTTCCTGTTTAGGATTGGGTTTCAGCTTTCTTCTAACGTCTACTTCAGATATATACTTCTAATATCTCCATTGTCTGGATCAGAGTCCTTCCTGGTCTTTTGAACAGGAGTAGAAGTTTACGTCTTGTTTCCTGTTTAGGATTGGGTTTCAGCTTTCTTCTAACGTCTACTTCAGATATATACTTCTAATATCTCCATTGTCTGGATCAGAGTCATGCCTGGTCTTTTGAACAGGAGTAGAAGTTTATGTCTTGTTTCCTGTTTAGGATTGGGTTTCAGCTTTCTTCTAACGTCTACTTCAGATATATACTTCTAATATCTCCATTGTCTGGATCAGAGTCCTGCCTGGTCTTTTGAACAGGAGTAGAAGTTTACGTCTTGTTTCCTGTTTAGGATTGGGTTTCAGCTTTCTTCTAACGTCTACTTCAGATATATACTTCTAATATCTGCATTGTCTGGATCAGAGTCCTTCCTGGTCTTTTGAACAGGAGTAGAAGTTTATGTCTTGTTTCCTGTTTAGGATTGGGTTTCAGCTTTCTTCTAACGTCTACTTCAGATATATACATCTAATATCTCCATTGGCTTGATCAGAGTCCTGCCAGGTCTTTTGAACAGGAGTAGAAGTTTATGTCTTGTTTCCTGTTTAGGATTGGGTTTCAGCTTTCTTCTAACGTCTACTTCAGATATATACTTCTAATATCTGCATTGTCTGGATCAGAGTCCTGCCTGGTCTTTTGAACAGGAGTAGAAGTTTACGTCTTGTTTCCTGTTTAGGATTGGGTTTCAGCTTTCTTCTAACGTCTACTTCAGATATATACTTCTAATATCTCTATTGTCTGGATCAGAGTCCTGCCTGGTCTTTTGAACAGGAGTAGAAGTTTATGTTTTGTTTCCTGTTTAGGATTGGGTTACAGCTTTCTTCTAACGTCTACTTCAGATATATACTTCTAATATCTGCATTGTCTGGATCAGAGTCCTTCCTGGTCTTTTGAACAGGAGTAGAAGTTTATGTCTTGTTTCCTGTTTAGGATTGGGTTTCAGCTTTCTTCTAACGTCTACTTCAGATATATACTTCTAATATCTCCATTGTCTGGATCAGAGTCCTGCTTGGTCTTTTGAACAGGAGTAGAAGTTTACGTCTTGTTTCCTGTTTAGGATTGGGTTTCAGCTTTCTTCTAACGTCTACTTCAGATATATACTTCTAATATCTGCATTGTCTGGAACAGAGTCCTTCCTGGTCTTTTGAACAAGAGTAGAAGTTTATGTCTTGTTTCCTGTTTAGGATTGGGTTTCAGCTTTCTTCTAACGTCTACTTCAGATATATACTTCTAATATCTCCATTGTCTGGATCAGAGTCCTGCCTGGTCTTTTGAACAGGAGTAGAAGTTTATGTCTTGTTTCCTGTTTAGGATTGGGTTTAAGCTTTCTTCTAACGTCTACTTCAGATATATACTTCTAATATCTCCATTGTCTGGATCAGAGTCCTGCCTGGTCTTTTGAACGGGAGTAGAAATTTATGTCTTGTTTCCTGTTTAGGATTGGGTTTCAGCTTTCTTCTAACGTCTACTTCAGATATATACTTCTAATATCTCCATTGTCTGGATCAGAGTCCTTCCTGGTCTTTTGAACAGGAGTAGAAGTTTACGTCTTGTTTCCTGTTTAGGATTGGGTTTCAGCTTTCTTCTAACGTCTACTTCAGATATATACTTCTAATATCTCCATTGTCTGGATCAGAGTCATGCCTGGTCTTTTGAACAGGAGTAGAAGTTTATGTCTTGTTTCCTGTTTAGGATTGGGTTTCAGCTTTCTTCTAACGTCTACTTCAGATATATACTTCTAATATCTCCATTGTCTGGATCAGAGTCCTGCCTGGTCTTTTGAACAGGAGTAGAAGTTTACGTCTTGTTTCCTGTTTAGGATTGGGTTTCAGCTTTCTTCTAACGTCTACTTCAGATATATACTTCTAATATCTGCATTGTCTGGATCAGAGTCCTTCCTGGTCTTTTGAACAGGAGTAGAAGTTTATGTCTTGTTTCCTGTTTAGGATTGGGTTTCAGCTTTCTTCTAACGTCTACTTCAGATATATACATCTAATATCTCCATTGGCTTGATCAGAGTCCTGCCAGGTCTTTTGAACAGGAGTAGAAGTTTATGTCTTGTTTCCTGTTTAGGATTGGGTTTCAGCTTTCTTCTAACGTCTACTTCAGATATATACTTCTAATATCTGCATTGTCTGGATCAGAGTCCTTCCTGGTCTTTTGAACAGGAGTAGAAGTTTATGTCTTGTTTCCTGTTTAGGATTGGGTTTCAGCTTTCTTCTAACGTCTACTTCAGATATATACATCTAATATCTCCATTGGCTTGATCAGAGTCCTGCCAGGTCTTTTGAACAGGAGTAGAAGTTTACGTCTTGTTTCCTGTTTAGGATTGGGTTTCAGCTTTCTTCTAACGTCTACTTCAGATATATACTTCTAATATCTCTATTGTCTGGATCAGAGTCCTGCCTGGTCTTTTGAACAGGAGTAGAAGTTTATGTTTTGTTTCCTGTTTAGGATTGGGTTACAGCTTTCTTCTAACGTCTACTTCAGATATATACTTCTAATATCTGCATTGTCTGGATCAGAGTCCTGCCAGGTCTTTTGAACAGGAGTAGAAGTTTATGTCTTGTTTCCTGTTTAGGATTGGGTTTCAGCTTTCTTCTAACGTCTACTTCAGATATATACATCTAATATCTCCATTGGCTTGATCAGAGTCCTGCCAGGTCTTTTGAACAGGAGTAGAAGTTTACGTCTTGTTTCCTGTTTAGGATTGGGTTTCAGCTTTCTTCTAACGTCTACTTCAGATATATACTTCTAATATCTCTATTGTCTGGATCAGAGTCCTGCCTGGTCTTTTGAACAGGAGTAGAAGTTTATGTTTTGTTTCCTGTTTAGGATTGGGTTACAGCTTTCTTCTAACGTCTACTTCAGATATATACTTCTAATATCTGCATTGTCTGGATCAGAGTCCTTCCTGGTCTTTTGAACAGGAGTAGAAGTTTATGTCTTGTTTCCTGTTTAGGATTGGGTTTCAGCTTTCTTCTAACGTCTACTTCAGATATATACTTCTAATATCTCCATTGTCTGGATCAGAGTCCTGCTTGGTCTTTTGAACAGGAGTAGAAGTTTACGTCTTGTTTCCTGTTTAGGATTGGGTTTCAGCTTTCTTCTAACGTCTACTTCAGATATATACTTCTAATATCTGCATTGTCTGGAACAGAGTCCTTCCTGGTCTTTTGAACAAGAGTAGAAGTTTATGTCTTGTTTCCTGTTTAGGATTGGGTTTCAGCTTTCTTCTAACGTCTACTTCAGATATATACTTCTAATATCTCCATTGTCTGGATCAGAGTCCTGCCTGGTCTTTTGAACAGGAGTAGAAGTTTACGTCTTGTTTCCTGTTTAGGATTGGGTTTCAGCTTTCTTCTAACGTCTACTTCAGATATATACTTCTAATATCTCCATTGTCTGGATCAGAGTCCTGCCTGGTCTTTTGAACAGGAGTAGAAGTTTATGTCTTGTTTCCTGTTTAGGATTGGGTTTCAGCTTTCTTCTAACGTCTACTTCAGATATATACTTCTAATATCTCCATTGTCTGGATCAGAGTCCTGCCTGGTCTTTTGAACAGGAGTAGAAGTTTATGTCTTGTTTCCTGTTTAGGATTGGGTTTCAGCTTTCTTCTAACGTCTACTTCAGATATATACTTCTAATATCTCCATTGTCTGGATGAGAGTGCTGCCTGGTCTTTTGAACAGGAGGAGAATTTTACGTCTTGTTTCCTGTTTAGGATTGGGTTTCAGCTTTCTTCTAACGTCTACTTCAGATATATACTTCTAATATCTGCATTGTCTGGATCAGAGTCCTGCCTGGTCTTTTGAACAGGAGTAAAAGTTTACGTCTTGTTTCCTGTTTAGGATTGGGTTTCAGCTTTCTTCTAACGTCTACTTCAGATATATACTTCTAATATCTGCATTGTCTGGATCAGAGTCCTTCCTTGTCTTTTGAACAGGAGTAGAAGTTTATGTCTTGTTTCCTGTTTAGGATTGGGTTTCAGCTTTCTTCTAACGTCTACTTCAGATATATACTTCTAATATCTGCATTGTCTGGATCAGAGTCCTTCCAGGTCTTTTGAACAGGAGTAGAAGTTTATGTCTTGTTTCCTGTTTAGGATTGGGTTTCAGCTTTATTCTAACGTCTACTTCAGATATATACTTCTAATATCTCCATTGTCTGGATCAGAGTCCTGCCTGGTCTTTTGAACAGGAGTAGAAGTTTATGTCTTGTTTCCTGTTTAGGATTGGGTTTCAGCTTTCTTCTAACGTCTACTTCAGATATATACTTCTAATATCTCCATTGTCTGGATCAGAGTCCTGCCTGGTCTTTTGAACAGGAGTAGAAGTTTATGTCTTGTTTCCTGTTTAGGATTGGGTTTCAGCTTTCTTCTAACGTCTACTTCAGATATATACTTCTAATATCTCCATTGTCTGGATCAGAGTCCTGCCTGGTCTTTTGAACAGGAGTAGAAGTTTATGTCTTGTTTCCTGTTTAGGATTGGGTTTCAGCTTTCTTCTAACGTCTACTTCAGATATATACTTCTAATATCTCCATTGTCTGGATCAGAGTGCTGCCTGGTCTTTTGAACAGGAGGAGAATTTTACGTCTTGTTTCCTGTTTAGGATTGGGTTTCAGCTTTCTTCTAACGTCTACTTCAGATATATACTTCTAATATCTGCATTGTCTGGATCAGAGTCCTGCCTGGTCTTTTGAACAGGAGTAAAAGTTTACGTCTTGTTTCCTCTTTAGGATTGGGTTTCAGCTTTCTTCTAACGTCTACTTCAGATATATACTTCTAATATCTGCATTGTCTGGATCAGAGTCCTTCCTGGTCTTTTGAACAGGAGTAGAAGTTTATGTCTTGTTTCCTGTTTAGGATTGGGTTTCAGCTTTCTTCTAACGTCTACTTCAGATATATACTTCTAATATCTGCATTGTCTGGAACAGAGTCCTTCCTGGTCTTTTGAACAGGAGTAGAAGTTTATGTCTTGTTTCCTGTTTAGGATTGGGTTTCAGCTTTCTTCTAACGTCTACTTCAGATATATACTTCTAATATCTCCATTGTCTGGATCAGAGTCCTGCCTGGTCTTTTGAACAGGAGTAGAAGTTTATGTCTTGTTTCCTGTTTAGGATTGGGTTTCAGCTTTCTTCTAACGTCTACTTCAGATATATACTTCTAATATCTCCATTGTCTGGATCAGAGTCCTGCCTGGTCTTTTGAACAGGAGTAGAAGTTTATGTCTTGTTTCCTGTTTAGGATTGGGTTTCAGCTTTCTTCTAACGTCTACTTCAGATATATACTTCTAATATCTCCATTGTCTGGATGAGAGTGCTGCCTGGTCTTTTGAACAGGAGGAGAATTTTACGTCTTGTTTCCTGTTTAGGATTGGGTTTCAGCTTTCTTCTAACGTCTACTTCAGATATATACTTCTAATATCTGCATTGTCTGGATCAGAGTCCTGCCTGGTCTTTTGAACAGGAGTAAAAGTTTACGTCTTGTTTCCTGTTTAGGATTGGGTTTCAGCTTTCTTCTAACGTCTACTTCAGATATATACTTCTAATATCTGCATTGTCTGGATCAGAGTTCTTCCTTGTCTTTTGAACAGGAGTAGAAGTTTATGTCTTGTTTCCTGTTTAGGATTGGGTTTCAGCTTTCTTCTAACGTCTACTTCAGATATATACTTCTAATATCTGCATTGTCTGGATCAGAGTCCTTCCAGGTCTTTTGAACAGGAGTAGAAGTTTATGTCTTGTTTCCTGTTTAGGATTGGGTTTCAGCTTTATTCTAACGTCTACTTCAGATATATACTTCTAATATCTCCATTGTCTGGATCAGAGTCCTGCCTGGTCTTTTGAACAGGAGTAGAAGTTTATGTCTTGTTTCCTGTTTAGGATTGGGTTTCAGCTTTCTTCTAACGTCTACTTCAGATATATACTTCTAATATCTCCATTGTCTGGATCAGAGTCCTGCCTGGTCTTTTGAACAGGAGTAGAAGTTTATGTCTTGTTTCCTGTTTAGGATTGGGTTTCATCTTTCTTCTAACGTCTACTTCAGATATATACTTCTAATATCTCCATTGTCTGGATCAGAGTCCTGCCTGGTCTTTTGAACAGGAGTAGAAGTTTATGTCTTGTTTCCTGTTTAGGATTGGGTTTCAGCTTTCTTCTAACGTCTACTTCAGATATATACTTCTAATATCTCCATTGTCTGGATCAGAGTGCTGCCTGGTCTTTTGAACAGGAGGAGAATTTTACGTCTTGTTTCCTGTTTAGGATTGGGTTTCAGCTTTCTTCTAACGTCTACTTCAGATATATACTTCTAATATCTGCATTGTCTGGATCAGAGTCCTGCCTGGTCTTTTGAACAGGAGTAAAAGTTTACGTCTTGTTTCCTGTTTAGGATTGGGTTTCAGCTTTCTTCTAACGTCTACTTCAGATATATACTTCTAATATCTGCATTGTCTGGATCAGAGTCCTTCCTGGTCTTTTGAACAGGAGTAGAAGTTTATGTCTTGTTTCCTGTTTAGGATTGGGTTTCAGCTTTCTTCTAACGTCTACTTCAGATATATACTTCTAATATCTGCATTGTCTGGATCAGAGTCCTTCCTTGTCTTTTGAACAGGAGTAGAAGTTTATGTCTTGTTTCCTGTTTAGGATTGGGTTTCAGCTTTATTCTAACGTCTACTTCAGATATATACTTCTAATATCTCCATTGTCTGGATCAGAGTCCTGCCTGGTCTTTTGAACAGGAGTAGAAGTTTATGTCTTGTTTCCTGTTTAGGATTGGGTTTCAGCTTTCTTCTAACGTCTACTTCAGATATATACTTCTAATATCTCCATTGTCTGGATCAGAGTCCTGCCTGGTCTTTTGAACAGGAGTAGAAGTTTATGTCTTGTTTCCTGTTTAGGATTGGGTTTCAGCTTTCTTCTAACGTCTACTTCAGATATATACTTCTAATATCTCCATTGTCTGGATCAGAGTGCTGCCTGGTCTTTTGAACAGGAGGAGAATTTTACGTCTTGTTTCCTGTTTAGGATTGGGTTTCAGCTTTCTTCTAACGTCTACTTCAGATATATACTTCTAATATCTGCATTGTCTGGATCAGAGTCCTGCCTGGTCTTTTGAACAGGAGTAAAAGTTTACGTCTTGTTTCCTGTTTAGGATTGGGTTTCAGCTTTCTTCTAACGTCTACTTCAGATATATACTTCTAATATCTGCATTGTCTGGATCAGAGTCCTTCCTGGTCTTTTGAACAGGAGTAGAAGTTTATGTCTTGTTTCCTGTTTAGGATTGGGTTTCAGCTTTCTTCTAACGTCTACTTTAGATATATACTTCTAATATCTGCATTGTCTGGATCAGAGTCCTTCCAGGTCTTTTGAACAGGAGTAGAAGTTTATGTCTTGTTTCCTGTTTAGGATTGGGTTTCAGCTTTATTCTAACGTCTACTTCAGATATATACTTCTAATATCTCCATTGTCTGGATCAGAGTCCTGCCTGGTCTTTTGAACAGGAGTAGAAGTTTATGTCTTGTTTCCTGTTTAGGATTGGGTTTCAGCTTTCTTCTAACGTCTACTTCAGATATATACTTCTAATATCTCCATTGTCTGGATCAGAGTGCTGCCTGGTCTTTTGAACAGGAGGAGAATTTTACGTCTTGTTTCCTGTTTAGGATTGGGTTTCAGCTTTCTTCTAACGTCTACTTCAGATATATACTTCTAATATCTCCATTGTCTGGATCAGAGTCCTGCCTGGTCTTTTGAACAGGAGTAGAAGTTTATGTCTTGTTTCCTGTTTAGGATTGGGTTTCAGCTTTCTTCTAACGTCTACTTCAGATATATACTTCTAATATCTCCATTGTCTGGATCAGAGTCCTGCCTGGTCTTTTGAACAGGAGTAGAAGTTTATGTCTTGTTTCCTGTTTAGGATTGGGTTTCAGCTTTCTTCTAACGTCTACTTCAGATATATACTTCTAATATCTCCATTGTCTGGATCAGAGTGCTGCCTGGTCTTTTGAACAGGAGGAGAATTTTACGTCTTGTTTCCTGTTTAGGATTGGGTTTCAGCTTTCTTCTAACGTCTACTTCAGATATATACTTCTAATATCTGCATTGTCTGGATCAGAGTCCTGCCTTGTCTTTTGAACAGGAGTAAAAGTTTACGTCTTGTTTCCTGTTTAGGATTGGGTTTCAGCTTTCTTCTAACGTCTACTTCAGATATATACTTCTAATATCTGCATTGTCTGGATCAGAGTCCTTCCTGGTCTTTTGAACAGGAGTAGAAGTTTATGTCTTGTTTCCTGTTTAGGATTGGGTTTCAGCTTTCTTCTAACGTCTACTTCAGATATATACTTCTAATATCTGCATTGTCTGGATCAGAGTCCTTCCTTGTCTTTTGAACAGGAGTAGAAGTTTATGTCTTGTTTCCTGTTTAGGATTGGGTTTCAGCTTTCTTCTAACGTCTACTTCAGATATATACTTCTAATATCTGCATTGTCTGGATCAGAGACCTTCCTGGTCTTTTGAACAGGAGTAGAAGTTTATGTCTTGTTTCCTGTTTAGGATTGGGTTTCAGCTTTCTTCTAACGTCTACTTCAGATATATACTTCTAATATCTGCATTGTCTGGATCAGAGTCCTTCCTTGTCTTTTGAACAGGAGTAGAAGTTTATGTCTTGTTTCCTGTTTAGGATTGGGTTTCAGCTTTATTCTAACGTCTACTTCAGATATATACTTCTAATATCTCCATTGTCTGGATCAGAGTCCTGCCTGGTCTTTTGAACAGGAGTAGAAGTTTATGTCTTGTTTCCTGTTTAGGATTGGGTTTCAGCTTTCTTCTAACGTCTACTTCAGATATATACTTCTAATATCTCCATTGTCTGGATCAGAGTCCTGCCTGGTCTTTTGAACAGGAGTAGAAGTTTATGTCTTGTTTCCTGTTTAGGATTGGGTTTCAGCTTTCTTCTAACGTCTACTTCAGATATATACTTCTAATATCTCCATTGTCTGGATCAGAGTGCTGCCTGGTCTTTTGAACAGGAGGAGAATTTTACGTCTTGTTTCCTGTTTAGGATTGGGTTTCAGCTTTCTTCTAACGTCTACTTCAGATATATACTTCTAATATCTGCATTGTCTGGATCAGAGTCCTGCCTGGTCTTTTGAACAGGAGTAAAAGTTTACGTCTTGTTTCCTGTTTAGGATTGGGTTTCAGCTTTCTTCTAACGTCTACTTCAGATATATACTTCTAATATCTGCATTGTCTGGATCAGAGTCCTTCCTGGTCTTTTGAACAGGAGTAGAAGTTTATGTCTTGTTTCCTGTTTAGGATTGGGTTTCAGCTTTCTTCTAACGTCTACTTCAGATATATACTTCTAATATCTGCATTGTCTGGATCAGAGTCCTTCCAGGTCTTTTGAACAGGAGTAGAAGTTTATGTCTTGTTTCCTGTTTAGGATTGGGTTTCAGCTTTATTCTAACGTCTACTTCAGATATATACTTCTAATATCTCCATTGTCTGGATCAGAGTCCTGCCTGGTCTTTTGAACAGGAGGAGAATTTTACGTCTTGTTTCCTGTTTAGGATTGGGTTTCAGCTTTCTTCTAACGTCTACTTCAGATATATACTTCTAATATCTGCATTGTCTGGATCAGAGTCCTTCCAGGTCTTTTGAACAGGAGTAGAAGTTTATGTCTTGTTTCCTGTTTAGGATTGGGTTTCAGCTTTATTCTAACGTCTACTTCAGATATATACTTCTAATATCTCCAGTGTCTGGATCAGAGTCCTGCCTGGTCTTTTGAACAGGAGTAGAAGTTTATGTCTTGTTTCCTGTTTAGGATTGGGTTTCAGCTTTCTTCTAACGTCTACTTCAGATATATACTTCTAATATCTCCATTGTCTGGATCAGAGTCCTGCCTGGTCTTTTGAACAGGAGTAGAAGTTTATGTCTTGTTTCCGGTTTAGGATTGGGTTTCAGCTTTCTTCTAACGTCTACTTCAGATATATACTTCTAATATCTCCATTGTCTGGATCAGAGTGCTGCCTGGTCTTTTGAACAGGAGGAGAATTTTACGTCTTGTTTCCTGTTTAGGATTGGGTTTCAGCTTTCTTCTAACGTCTACTTCAGATATATACTTCTAATATCTCCATTGTCTGGATCAGAGTCCTGCCTGGTCTTTTGAACAGGAGTAAAAGTTTACGTCTTGTTTCCTGTTTAGGATTGGGTTTCAGCTTTCTTCTAACGTCTACTTCAGATATATACTTCTAATATCTGCATTGTCTGGATCAGAGTCCTTCCTGGTCTTTTGAACAGGAGTAGAAGTTTATGTCTTGTTTCCTGTTTAGGATTGGGTTTCAGCTTTCTTCTAACGTCTACTTCAGATATATACTTCTAATATCTGCATTGTCTGGATCAGAGTCCTTCCTTGTCTTTTGAACAGGAGTAGAAGTTTATGTCTTGTTTCCTGTTTAGGATTGGGTTTCAGCTTTATTCTAACGTCTACTTCAGATATATACTTCTAATATCTCCATTGTCTGGATCAGAGTCCTGCCTGGTCTTTTGAACAGGAGTAGAAGTTTATGTCTTGTTTCCTGTTTAGGATTGGGTTTCAGCTTTCTTCTAACGTCTACTTCAGATATATACTTCTAATATCTCCATTGTCTGGATCAGAGTCCTGCCTGGTCTTTTGAACAGGAGTAGAAGTTTATGTCTTGTTTCCTGTTTAGGATTGGGTTTCAGCTTTCTTCTAACGTCTACTTCAGATATATACTTCTAATATCTCCATTGTCTGGATCAGAGTCCTGCCTGGTCTTTTGAACAGGAGTAGAAGTTTACGTCTTGTTTCCTGTTTAGGATTGTGTTTCAGCTTTCTTCTAACGTCTACTTCAGATATATACTTCTAATATCTCCATTGTCTGGATCAGAGCCTGCCTGGTCTTTTGAACAGGAGTAGAAGTTTACGTCTTGTTTCCTGTTTAGGATTGGATTTCAGCTTTCTTCTAACGTCTACTTAAGATATATACTTCTAATATCTCCATTGTCTGGATCAGAGAACAGCCTGGTCTTTTGAACAGGTGTAGAAGTTTACGTCTTGTTTCCTTTTTAGGATTGGGTTTCAGCTTTCTTCTAACGGCTACTTCAGATATATACTTCTAATATCTCCATTGTCTTGATCAAAGTCCTGCAAGGTCTTTTGAACAGGAGTAGAACTTTATGTCTTGTTTCCTGTTTAGGATTGGGTTTCAGCTTTCTTCTAACGTCTACTTCAGATATATACTTCTAATATCTCCATAGTCTGGATCAGAGTCCTTCCTGGTCTTTTGAACAGGAGTAGAAGTTAATGTTTTGTTTCCTGTTCAGGATTGTGTTTCAGCTTTCTTCTAACGTCTACTTCAGATATATACTTCTAATATCTGCATTGTCTGGATCAGAGTCCTTCCTGGTCTTTTGAACAGCAGAAGAAGTTTATGTCTTGTTTCCTGTTTAGGATTGGGTTTCAGCTTTCTTCTAACGTCTACTTCAGATATATACTTCTCATATCTCCATTGTCTGGATCAGAGTCCTTCCTGGTCTTTTGAACAGGAGTAGAAGTTTACGTCTTTTTTCCTGTTTAGGATTGGGTTTCAGCATTCTTCTAACGTCTACTTCAGATATATACTTCTAATATCTCTATTGTCTGGATCAGAGTCCTGCCTGGTCTTTTGAACAGGAGTAAAAGTTTATGTCTTGTTTCCTGTTTAGGATTGGGTTTCAGCTTTCTTCTAACGTCTACTTCAGATATATACTTCTAATATCTCCATTGTCTGGATCAGAGTCCTGCCTGGTCTTTTGAACAGGAGTAGAAGTTTATGTCTTGTTTCCTGTTTAGGATTGGGTTTCAGCTTTCTTCTAACGTCTACTTCAGATATATACTTCTAATATCTCCATTGTCTCGATCAGAGTCCTGCCTGGTCTTTTGAACAGGAGTAGAAGTTTACGTCTTGTTTCCTGTTTAGGATTGGGTTTCAGATTTCTTCTAACGTCTACTTCAGATATATACTTCTAATAACTGCATTGTCTGGATCAGAGTCCTTCCTGGTCTTTTGAACAGGAGTAGAAGTTTATGTCTTGTTTCCTGTTTAGGATTGGGTTTCAGCTTTCTTCTAAAGTCTACTTCAGATATATACTTCTAATATCTGCATTGTCTGGATCAGAGTCCTTCCAGGTCTTTTGAACAGGAGTAGAAGTTTATGTCTTGTTTCCTGTTTAGGATTGGGTTTCAGCTTTATTCTAACGTCTACTTCAGATATATACTTCTAATATCTCCATTGTCTGGATCAGAGTCATGCCTGGTCTTTTGAACAGGAGTAGAAGTTTATGTCTTGTTTCCTGTTTAGGATTGGGTTTCAGCTTTCTTCTAACGTCTACTTCAGATATATACTTCTAATATCTCCATTGTCTGGATCAGACTCCTGCCTGGTCTTTTGAACAGGAGTAGAAGTTTATGTCTTGTTTCCTGTTTAGGATTGGGTTTCAGCTTTCTTCTAACGTCTACTTCAGATATATACTTCTAATATCTCCATTGTCTGGATCAGAGTCCTGCCTGGTCTTTTGAACAGGAGTAGAAGTTTATGTCTTGTTTCCTGTTTAGGATTGGGTTTCAGCTTTCTTCTAACGTCTACTTCAGATATATACTTCTAATATCTCCATTGTCTGGATCAGAGTGCTGCCTGGTCTTTTGAACAGGAGGAGAATTTTACGTCTTGTTTCCTGTTTAGGATTGGGTTTCAGCTTTCTTCTAACGTCTACTTCAGATATATACTTCTAATATCTGCATTGTCTGGATCAGAGTCCTGCCTGGTCTTTTGAACAGGAGTAAAAGTTTACGTCTTGTTTCCTGTTTAGGATTGGGTTTCAGCTTTCTTCTAACGTCTACTTCAGATATATACTTCTAATATCTGCATTGTCTGGATCAGAGTCCTTCCTGGTCTTTTGAACAGGAGTAGAAGTTTCTGTCTTGTTTCCTGTTTAGGATTGGGTTTCAGCTTTCTTCTAACGTCTACTTCAGATATATACTTCTAATATCTCCATTGTCTGGATCAGAGTCCTGCCTGGTCTTTTGAACAGGAGTAGAATTTTACGTCTTGTTTCCTGTTTAGGATTGGGTTTCAGCTTTCTTCTAACGTCTACTTAAGGTATATACTTCTAATATCTCCATTGTCTGGATCAGAGAACAGCCTGGTCTTTTGAACAGGTGTAGAAGTTTACGTCTTGTTTCCTTTTTAGGATTGGGTTTCAGCTTTCTTCTAACGTCTACTTCAGATATATACTTCTAATATCTCCATTGTCTTGATCAGAGTCCTGCCAGGTCTTTTGAACAGGAGTAGAAGTTTATGTCTTGTTTCCTGTTTAGGATTGGGTTTCAGCTTTCTTCTAACGTCTACTTCAGATATATACTTCTAATATCTGCATTGTCTGGATCAGAAACCTTCCTGGTCTTTTGAACAGGAGTAGAAGTTTATGTCTTGTTTCCTGTTTAGGATTGGGTTTCAGCTTTCTTCTAACGTCTACTTCAGATATATACTTCTAATATCTCCATTGTCTGGATCAGAGTCCTGCCTGGTCTTTTGAACAGGAGTAGAAGTTTACGTTTTGTTTCCTTTTTAGGATTGGGCTTCAGCTTTCTTCTAACGTCTACTTCAGATATATACTTCTAATATCTCCATTGTCTGGATCAGAGTCCTGCCTGGTTTTTTGAACAGGAGTAGAAGTTTATGTCTTGTTTCCGGTTTAGGATTGGGTTTCAGCTTTCTTCTAACGTCTACTTCAGATATATACTTCTAATATCTCCATAGTCTGGATCAGAGTCCTGCCCGGTCTTTTGAACAGGAGTAGAAGTTTATGTCTTGTTTCCTGTTTAGGATTGGGTTTCAGCTTTCTTCTAACGTCTACTTCAGATATATACTTCTAATATCTCCATTGTCTGGATCAGAGTGCTGCCTGGTCTTTTGAACAGGAGGAGAATTTTACGTCTTGTTTCCTGTTTAGGATTGGGTTTCAGCTTTCTTCTAACGTCTACTTCAGATATATACTTCTAATATCTGCATTGTCTGGATCAGAGTCCTTCCAGGTCTTTTGAACAGGAGTAGAAGTTTATGTCTTGTTTCCTGTTTAGGATTGGGTTTCAGCTTTCTTCTAATGTCTACTTCAGATATATACTTCTAATATCTCCATTTTCTTGATCAGAGTCCTGCCAGGTCTTTTGAACAGGAGTAGAAGTTTATGTCTTGTTTCCTGTTTAGGATTGGGTTTCAGCTTTCTTCTAACGTCTACTTCAGATATATACTTCTAATATCTGCATTGTCTGGATCAGAGACCTTCCTGGTCTTTTGAACAGGAGTAGAAGTTTATGTCTTGTTTCCTGTTTAGGATTGGGTTTCAGCTTTCTTCTAACGTCTACTTCAGATATATACTTCTAATATCTCCATTGTCTGGATCAGAGTCCTGCCTGGTCTTTTGAACAGGAGTAGAAGTTTACGTTTTGTTTCCTTTTTAGGATTGGGCTTCAGCTTTCTTCTAACGTCTACTTCAGATATATACTTCTAATATCTCCATTGTCTGGATCAGAGTCCTGCCTGGTTTTTTGAACAGGAGTAGAAGTTTATGTCTTGTTTCCGGTTTAGGATTGGGTTTCAGCTTTCTTCTAACGTCTACTTCAGATATATACTTCTAATATCTCCATAGTCTGGATCAGAGTCCTGCCTGGTCTTTTGAACAGGAGTAGAAGTTTATGTCTTGTTTCCTGTTTAGGATTGGGTTTCAGCTTTCTTCTAACGTCTACTTCAGATATATACTTCTAATATCTCCATTGTCTGGATCAGAGTGCTGCCTGGTCTTTTGAACAGGAGGAGAATTTTACGTCTTGTTTCCTGTTTAGGATTGGGTTTCAGCTTTCTTCTAACGTCTACTTCAGATATATACTTCTAATATCTGCATTGTCTGGATCAGAGTCCTTCCAGGTCTTTTGAACAGGAGTAGAAGTTTATGTCTTGTTTCCTGTTTAGGATTGGGTTTCACCTTTCTTCTAATGTCTACTTCAGATATATACTTCTAAAATCTCCATTTTCTTGATCAGAGTCCTGCCAGGTCTTTTGAACAGGAGTAGAAGTTTATGTCTTGTTTTCTGTTTAGGATTGGGTTTCAGCTTTCTTCTAACGTCTACTTCAGATATATACTTCTAATATCTGCATTGTCTGGATCAGAGTCCTGCCTGGTCTTTTGAACAGGAGTAGAAGTTTATGTCTTGTTTCCTGTTTAGGATTGGGTTTCAGCTTTCTTCTAACGTCTACTTCACATATATACTTCTAATATCTGCATTGTCTGGATCAGAGTCCTTCCTGGTCTTTTGAACAGGAGTAGAAGTTTATGTCTTGTTTCCTGTTTAGGATTGGGTTTCAGCTTTCTTCTAACGTCTACTTCAGATATATACTTCTAATATCTGCATTGTCTGGATCAGAGTCCTTCCTGGTCATTTGAACAGGAGTAGAAGTTTATGTCTTGTTTCCTGTTTAGGATTGGGTTTCAGCTTTCTTCTAACGTCTGCTTCAGATATATACTTCTAATATCTGCATTGTCTGGATCAGAGTCCTTCCTGGTCTTTTGAACAGGAGTAGAAGTTTATGTCTTGTTTCCTGTTTAGGATTGGGTTTCAGCTTTCTTCTAACGTCTACTTCAGATATATACTTCTAATATCTGCATTGTCTGGATCAGAGACCTTCCTGGTCTTTTGAACAGGAGTAGAAGTTTATGTCTTGTTTCCGGTTTAGGATTGGGTTTCAGCTTTCTTCTAACATCTACTTCAGATATATACTTCTAATATCTGCATTGTCTGGATCAGAGTCCTTCCTGGTCTTTTGAACAGGAGTAGAAGTTTATGTCTTGTTTCCTGTTCAGGATTGTGTTTCAGCTTTCTTATAACGTCTACTTCAGATATATACTTCTAATATCTGCATTGTCTGGAGCAGAGTCCTTCCTGGTCTTTTGAACAGCAGTAGAAGTTTATGTCTTGTTTCCTGTTTAGGATTGGGTTTCAGCTTTCTTCTAACGTCTACTTCAGATATATACATCTAATATCTCCATTGTCTGGATCAGAGTCCTGCCTGGTCTTTTGAACAGGAGTAGAAGTTTACGTCTTGTTTCCTGTTTAGGATTGGGTTTCATCTTTCTTCTAACGTCTACTTCAGATATATACTTCTAATATCTCCATTGTCTGGATCAGAGTCCTGCCTGGTCTATTGAACAGGAGTAGAAGTTTACGTTTTGTTTCCTGTTTAGGATTGGGTTTCAGCTTTCTTCTAACGTCTACTTAAGGTATATACTTCTAATATCTCCATTGTCTGGATCAGAGAACAGCCTGGTCTTTTGAACAGGTGTAGAAGTTTACGTCTTGTTTCCTTTTTAGGATTGGGTTTCAGCTTTCTTCTAACGTCTACTTCAGATATATACTTCTAATATCTCCATTGTCTTGATCAGAGTCCTGCCTGGTCTTTTGAACAGGAGTAGAACTTTATGTCTTGTTTCCTGTTTAGAATTGGGTTTCAGCTTTCTTCTAACGTCTACTTCAGATATATACTTCTAATATCTGCATTGTCTGGATCAGAGTCCTTCCTGGTCTTTTGAACAGGACTAGAAGTTTATGTCTTGTTTCCTGTTTAGGATTGGGTTTCAGCTTTCTTGTAACGTCTACTTCAGATATATACTTCTAATATCTCCATTGTCTGGATCAGAGTCCTGCCTGGTCTTTTGAACAGGAGTAGAAGTTTACGTTTTGTTTCCTGTTTAGGATTGGGTTTCAGCTTTCTTCTAACGTCTACTTCAGATATATACTTCTAATATCTCCATTGTCTGGATCAGAGTCCTGCCTGGTCTTTTGAACAGGAGTAGAGGTTTATGTCTTGTTTCCGGTTTAGGATTGGGTTTCAGCTTTCTTCTAACGTCTACTTCAGATATATACTTCTAATATCTCCATAGTCTGGATCAGAGTCCTGCCTGGTCTTTTGAACAGGAGTAGAAGTTTATGTCCTGTTTCCTGTTTAGGATTGGGTTTCAGCTTTCTTCTAACGTCTACTTCTGATATATACTTCTAATATCTCCATTGTCTGGATCAGAGTGCTGCCTGGTCTTTTGAACAGGAGGAGAATTTTACGTCTTGTTTCCTGTTTAGGATTGGGTTTCAGCTTTCTTCTAACGTCTACTTCAGATATATACTTCTAATATCTGCATAGTCTGGATCAGAGTCCTTCCTGGTCTTTTGAACAGGAGTAGAAGTTTATGTCTTGTTTCCTGTTTAGGATTGGGTTTCAGCTTTCTTCTAACTTCTACTTCATATATATACTTCTAATATCTGCATTGTCTGGATCAGAGACCTTCCTGGTCTTTTGAACAGGAGTAGAAGTTTATGTCTTGTTTCCTGTTTAGGATTGGGTTTCAGCTTTCTTCTAACGTCTACTTCAGATATATACTTCTAATATCTGCATTGTCTGGATCAGAGTCCTTCCTGGTCTTTTGAACAGGAGTAGAAGTTTATGTCTTGTTTCCTGTTTAGGATTGGGTTTCAGCTTTCTTCTAACGTCTACTTCAGATATATACTTCTCATATCTGCATTGTCTGGATCAGAGTCCTTCCTGGTCTTTTGAACAGGAGTAGAAGTTTATGTCTTGTTTCCTGTTTAGGATTGGGTCTCAGCTTTCTTCTAACGTCTACTTCAGATATATACATCTAATATCTGCATTGTCTGGATCAGAGTCCTTCCTGGTCTTTTGAACAGGAGTAGAAGTTTATGTCTTGTTTCCTGTTTAGGATTGGGTTTCAGCTTTCTTCTAACGTCTACTTCAGATATATACTTCTAATATCTGCATTGTCTGGATCAGAGTCCTTCCTGGTCTTTTGAACAGGAGTAGAAGTTTATGTCTTGTTTCCTGTTTAGGATTGGGTTTCAGCTTTCTTCTAACGTCTACTTCAGATATATACTTCTAATATCTGCATTGTCTGGATCAGAGTCCTTCCTGGTCTTTTGAACAGGAGTAGAAGTTTATGTCTTGTTTCCGGTTTAGGATTGGGTTTCAGCTTTCTTCTAACGTCTACTTCAGATATATACTTCTAATATCTGCATTGTCTGGATCAGAGTCCTTCCTGGTCTTTTGAACAGGAGTAGAAGTTTATGTCTTGTTTCCTGTTTAGGATTGGGTTTCAGCTTTCTTCTAACGTCTACTTCAGATATATCCTTCCAATATCTGCATTGTCTGGGTCAGAGTCCTTCCTGGTCTTTTGAACAGGAGTAGAAGTTTATGTCTTGTTTCCTGTTTAGGATTGGGTTTCAGCTTTCTTCTAACGTCTACTTCAGATATATACTTCTAATATCTCCATTGTCTGGATCAGAGTCCTGCCTGGTCTTTTGAACAGGAGTAGTAGTTTACGTCTTGTTTCCTGTTTAGGATTGGGTTTCAGCTTTCTTCTAACGTCTACTTCAGATATATACTTCTAATATCTCCATTGTCTGGATTAGAGTCCTGCCTGGTCTTTTGAACAGGAGTAGAAGTTTACGTCTTGTTTCCTTTTTAGGATTGGGTTTCAGCTTTCTCCTAACGTCTACTTCACATATATACTTCTAATATCTCCATTGTCTGGATCAGAGTCCAGCCTGGTGTTTTGAACAGGTGTAGAAGTTTACGTCTTGTTTCCTTTTTAGGATTGGGTTTCAGCTTTCTTCTAACGTCTACTTCAGATATATACTTCTAATATCTCCATTGTCTTGATCAGAGTCCTGCCAGGTCTTTTGAACAGGAATAGAAGTTTATGTCTTGTTTCCTGTTTAGGATTTGGTTTCAGCTTTCTTCTAACGTCTACTTCAGATATATACTTCTAATATCTCCATTGTCTTGATCAGAGTCCTGCCAGGTCTTTTGAACAGGAGTAGAAGTTTACGTCTTGTTTCCTGTTTAGGATTGGGTTTCAGCTTTCTTCTAACGTCTACTTCAGATATATACTTCTAATATCTGCATGGTCTGGATCAGAGTCCTTCCTGGTCTTTTGAACAGGAGTAGAAGTTTATGTCTTGTTTCCTGTTTAGGATTGGGTTTCAGCTTTCTTCTAACGTCTACTTCAGATATATCCTTCTAATATCTGCATTGTCTGGGTCAGAGTCCTTCCTGGTCTTTTGAACAGGAGTAGAAGTTTATGTCTTGTTTCCTGTTTAGGATTGGGTTTCAGCTTTCTTCTAACGTTTACTTCAGATATATACTTCTAATATCTCCATTGTCTGGATCAGAGTCCTGCCTGGTCTTTTGAACAGGAGTAGTAGTTTACGTCTTGTTTCCTGTTTAGGATTGGGTTTCAGCTTTCTTCTAACGTCTACTTCGGATATATACTTCTAATATCTCCATTGTCTGGATTAGAGTCCTGCATGGTCTTTTGAACAGGAGTAGAAGTTTACGTCTTGTTTCCTTTTTAGGATTGGGTTTCAGCTTTCTCCTAACGTCTACTTCACATATATACTTCTAATATCTCCATTGTCTGGATCAGAGTCCAGCCTGGTGTTTTGAACAGGTGTAGAAGTTTACGTCTTGTTTCCTTTTTAGGATTGGGTTTCAGCTTTCTTCTAACGTCTACTTCAGATATATACTTCTAATATCTCCATTGTCTTGATCAGAGTCCTGCCAGGTCTTTTGAACAGGAATAGAAGTTTATGTCTTGTTTCCTGTTTAGGATTTGGTTTCAGCTTTCTTCTAACGTCTACTTCAGATATATACTTCTAATATCTCCATTGTCTTGATCAGAGTCCTGCCAGGTCTTTTGAACAGGAGTAGAAGTTTACGTCTTGTTTCCTGTTTAGGATTGGGTTTCAGCTTTCTTCTAACGTCTACTTCAGATATATACTTCTAATATCTGCATGGTCTGGATCAGAGTCCTTCCTGGTCTTTTGAACAGGAGTAGAAGTTTATGTCTTGTTTCCTGTTTAGGATTGGGTTTCAGCTTTCTTCTAACGTCTACTTCAGATATATACTTCTAATATCTCCATTGTCTGGATCAGAGTCCTGCCTGGTCTTTTGAACAGGAGTAGAAGTTTACGTCTTGTTTCCTTTTTAGGATTGGGTTTCAGCTTTCTCCTAACGTCTACTTCACATATATACTTCTAATATCTCCATTGTCTGGATCAGAGTCCAGCCTGGTGTTTTGAACAGGTGTAGAAGTTTACGTCTTGTTTCCTTTTTAGGATTGGGTTTCAGCTTTCTTCTAACGTCTACTTCAGATATATACTTCTAATATCTCCATTGTCTTGATCAGAGTCCTGCCAGGTCTTTTGAACAGGAATAGAAGTTTATGTCTTGTTTCCTGTTTAGGATTTGGTTTCAGCTTTCTTCTAACGTCTACTTCAGATATATACTTCTAATATCTCCATTGTCTTGATCAGAGTCCTGCCAGGTCTTTTGAACAGGAGTAGAAGTTTACGTCTTGTTTCCTGTTTAGGATTGGGTTTCAGCTTTCTTCTAACGTCTACTTCAGATATATACTTCTAATATCTGCATGGTCTGGATCAGAGTCCTTCCTGGTCTTTTGAACAGGAGTAGAAGTTTATGTCTTGTTTCCTGTTTAGGATTGGGTTTCAGCTTTCTTCTAACGTCTACTTCAGATATATCCTTCTAATATCTGCATTGTCTGGGTCAGAGTCCTTCCTGGTCTTTTGAACAGGAGTAGAAGTTTATGTCTTGTTTCCTGTTTAGGATTGGGTTTCAGCTTTCTTCTAACGTTTACTTCAGATATATACTTCTAATATCTCCATTGTCTGGATCAGAGTCCTGCCTGGTCTTTTGAACAGGAGTAGTAGTTTACGTCTTGTTTCCTGTTTAGGATTGGGTTTCAGCTTTCTTCTAACGTCTACTTCGGATATATACTTCTAATATCTCCATTGTCTGGATTAGAGTCCTGCATGGTCTTTTGAACAGGAGTAGAAGTTTACGTCTTGTTTCCTTTTTAGGATTGGGTTTCAGCTTTCTCCTAACGTCTACTTCACATATATACTTCTAATATCTCCATTGTCTGGATCAGAGTCCAGCCTGGTGTTTTGAACAGGTGTAGAAGTTTACGTCTTGTTTCCTTTTTAGGATTGGGTTTCAGCTTTCTTCTAACGTCTACTTCAGATATATACTTCTAATATCTCCATTGTCTTGATCAGAGTCCTGCCAGGTCTTTTGAACAGGAATAGAAGTTTATGTCTTGTTTCCTGTTTAGGATTTGGTTTCAGCTTTCTTCTAACGTCTACTTCAGATATATACTTCTAATATCTCCATTGTCTTGATCAGAGTCCTGCCAGGTCTTTTGAACAGGAGTAGAAGTTTACGTCTTGTTTCCTGTTTAGGATTGGGTTTCAGCTTTCTTCTAACGTCTACTTCAGATATATACTTCTAATATCTGCATGGTCTGGATCAGAGTCCTTCCTGGTCTTTTGAACAGGAGTAGAAGTTTATGTCTTGTTTCCTGTTTAGGATTGGGTTTCAGCTTTCTTCTAACGTCTACTTCAGATATATACTTCTAATATCTCCATTGTCTGGATCAGAGTCCTGCCTGGTCTTTTGAACAGGAGTTAAAGTTTATGTCTTGTTTCCTGTTTAGGATTGGGTTTCAGATTTCTTCTAACGCCTACTTCAGATATATACTTCTAATATCTCCATTGTCTGGATCAGAGTCCTGCCTGGTCTTTTGAACAGGAGTAGAAGTTTACGTCTTGTTTCCTGTTTAGGATTGGGTTTCAGCTTTCTTCTAACGTCTACTTCAGATATATACTTCTAATATCTCCATTGTCTGGATTAGAGTCCTGCCTGGTCTTTTGAACAGGAGTAGAAGTTTACGTCTTGTTTCCTGTTTAGGATTGGGTTTCAGCTTTCTTCTAACGTCTACTTCAGATATATACTTCTAATATCTCCATTGTCTGGATTAGAGTCCTGCCTGGTCTTTTGAACAGGAGTAGAAGTTTACGTCTTGTTTCCTGTTTAGGATTGGGTTACAGCTTTCTTCTAACGTCTACTTCAGATATATACTTCTAATATCTCCATTGTCTGGATCAGAGTCCTGCCTGGTCTTTTGAACAGGAGTTGAAGTTTATGTCTTGATTCCTGTTTAGGATTGGGTTTAAGCTTTCTTCTAACGTCTACTTCAGATATATACTTCTAATATCTCCATTGTCTGGATTAGAGTCCTGCCTGGTCTTTTGAACAGGAGTAGAGGTTTATGGCTTGTTTCCTGTGTAGGATTGGGTTACAGCTTTCTTCTGACGTCTACTTCAGATATATACTTCTAATATCTCCATTGTCTGGATCAGAGTCCTGCCTGGTCTTTTGAACAGGAGTAGAAGTTTACGTCTTGTTTCCTGTTTAGGATTGGGTTTCAGCTTTCTTCTGACGTCTACTTCAGATATATACTTCTAATATCTCCATTGTCTTGATCAGAAACCTGCCAGGTCTTTTGAACAGGAGTAGAAGTTTATGTCTTGTTTCCTGTTTAGGATTGGGTTTCAGCTTTCTTCTAACGTCTACTTCAGATATATACTTCTAATATATCCATTGTCTGGATCAGAGTCCTGCCTGGTCTTATGAAGAGGAGTAGAGGTTTATGCCTTGTTTCCTGTTTAGGATTGGGTTTCAGCTTTCTTCTAACGTCTACTTCAGATATATACTTCTAATATCTGCATTGTCTGGATCAGAGTCCTTCCTGGTCTTTTGAACAGGAGTAGAAGTTTATATCTTGTTTCCTGTTTAGGATTGGGTTTCAGCTTTCTTCTAACGTCTACTTCAGATATATACTTCTAATATCTCCATTGTCTGGATCAGAGTCCTGCCTGGTCTTTTGAACAGGAATTGAAGTTTATGTCTTGTTTCCTGTTTAGGATTGGGTTTCAGCTTTCTTCTAACGTCTACTTCAGATATATACTTCCAATATCTCCATTGTCTGGATCAGAGTCCTGCCTGGTCTTTTGAACAGGAGTTGAAGTTTATGTCTTGTTTCCTGTTTAGGATTGGGTTTCAGCTTTCTTCTAACGTCTACTTCAGATACATACTTCTAATATTTCCATTGTCTGGATCAGAGTCCTGCATGGTCTTTTGAACAGGAGTAGAAGTTTACGTCTTGTTTCCTGTTCAGGATTGGGTTTCAGCTTTCTTCTAACATCTACTTCAGATATATACTTCTAATATCTCCATTGTCTGGATTAGAGTCCTGCCTGGTCTTTTGAACAGGAGTAGAAGTTTACGTCTTGTTTCCTGTTTAGGATTGGGTTTCAGCTTTCTTCTAACGTCTACTTCAGATATATACTTCTAATATCTCCATTGTCTGGATTAGAGTCCTGCCTGGTCTTTTGAACAGGAGTAGAAGTTTATGTCTTGTTTCCTGTTTAGGATTGGGTTTCAGCTTTCTTCTAACGTCTACTTCAGATATATACTTCTAATATCTGCATTGTCTGGATCAGAGACGTTCTTGGTCTTTTGAACAGGAGTAGAAGTTTACGTCTTGTTTCCTGTTTAGGATTGGGTTTCAGCTTTCTTCTAACGTCTACTTCAGATATATACTTCTAATATCTCCATTGTCTGGATCAGAGTCCTGCCTGGTCTTTTGAACAGGAGTTGAAGTTTATGTCTTGTTTCCTGTTTAGGATTGGGTTTCAGCTTTCTTTTAACGTCTACTTCACATATATACTTCTAATATCTCCATTGTCTGGATCAGAGTCCTGCCTGGTCTTTTGAAGAGGAGTAGAGGTTTATGGCTTGTTTCCTGTTTAGGATTGGGTTTCAGCTTTCTTCTGACGTCTACTTCAGATATATACTTCTAATATCTCCATTGTCTGGATCAGAGTCCTGCCTGGTCTTTTGAGCTGGAGTAGAAGTTTATGTCTTGTTTCCTGATTAGGATTGGGTTTCCGTTTCCTACTAAAGTCTACTTCAGATATATACTTCTAATATCTCCATTGTCTGGATCAGAGACGTTCTTGGTCTTTTGAACAGGAGTAGAAGTTTACGTCTTGTTTCCTGTTTAGGATTGGGTTTCAGCTTTCTTCTAACGTCTACTTCAGATATATACTTCTAATATCTCCATTGTCTGGATCAGAGTCCTGCCTGGTCTTTTGAACAGGAGTTGAAGTTTATGTCTTGTTTCCTGTTTAGGATTGGGTTTCAGCTTTCTTTTAACGTCTACTTCACATATATACTTCTAATATCTCCATTGTCTGGATCAGAGTCCTGCCTGCTCTTTTGAAGAGGAGTAGAGGTTTATGGCTTGTTTCCTGTTTAGGATTGGGTTTCAGCTTTCTTCTAACGTCTACTTCAGATATATACTTCTAATATCTCCATTGTCTGGATCAGAGTCCTTCCTGGTCTTTTGAACAGGAGTAGAAGTTTATGTCTTGTCTCCTGATTAGGATTGGGTTTCCGTTTCCTACTAAAGTCTACTTCAGATATATACTTCTAATATCTCCATTGTCTGGATCAGAGTCCTGCCTGGTCTTTTGAACAGGAGTAGAAGTTTACGTCTTGTTTCCTGTTTAGGATTGGGTTTCAGCTTTCTTCTGACGTCTACTTCAGATATATACTTCTAATATCTCCATTGTCTGGATCAGAGTCCTGCCTGGGCTTTTGAACAGGAGTAGAAGTTTATGTCTTGTTTCCTGCTTAGGATTGGGTTTCAGCTTTTTTTAACGTCTACTTCAGATATATACTTCTACTATATCCATTGTCTGGATCAGAGTCCTGCTTGGTCTTATGAAGAGGAGTAGAGGTTTATGCCTAGTTTCCTCTTTAGGATTGGGTTTCAGCTTTCTTCTAAACGTCTACTTCAGATATATACTTCTAATATCTGCATTGTCTGGATCAGAGTCCTTCCTGGTCTTTTGAACAGGAGTAGAAGTTTATGTCTTGTTTCCTGTTTAGGATTGGGTTTCAGCTTTCTTCTAACGTCTACTTCAGATATATACTTCTAATATCTCCATTGTCTGGATCAGAGTCCTGCCTCGTCTTTTGAACAGGAGTTGAAGTTTATGTCTTGTTTCCTGTTTAGGATTCGGTTTCAGCTTTCTTCTAAAGTCTACTTCAGATATATACTTCTAATATCTCCATTGTCTGGATCAGAGTCCTGCCTGGTCTTTTGAAGAGGAGTAGAGGTTTATGGCTTGTTTCCTGTTTAGAATTGGGTTTCAGCTTTCTTCTGACGTCTACTTCAGATATATACTTCTAATATCTCCATTGTCTGGATCAGAGTCCTGCCTGGTCTTTTGAGCTGGAGTAGAAGTTTATGTCTTGTTTCCTGATTAGGATTGGGTTTCCGTTTCCTACTAAAGTCTACTTCAGATATATACTTCTAATATCTGCATTGTCTGGATCAGAGACGTTCTTGGTCTTTTGAACAGGAGTAGAAGTTTACGTCTTGTTTCCTGTTTAGGATTGGGTTTCAGCTTTCTTCTAACGTCTACTTCAGATATATACTTCTAATATCTCCATTGTCTGGATCAGAGTCCTGCCTGGTCTTTTGAACAGGAGTTGAAGTTTATGTCTTGTTTCCTGTTTAGGATTGGGTTTCAGCTTTCTTTTAATGTCTACTTCACATATATACTTCTAATATCTCCATTGTCTGGATCAGAGTCCTGCCTGGTCTTTTGAAGAGGAGTAGAGGTTTATGGCTTGTTTCCTGTTTAGGATTGGGTTTCAGCTTTCTTCTGACGTCTACTTCAGATATATACTACTAATATCTCCATTGTCTGGATCAGAGTGCTGCCTGGTCTTTTGAACAGGAGTAGAAGTTTACGTCTTGTTTCCTGTTTAGGATTGGGTTTCAGCTTTCTTCTGACGTCTACTTCAGATATATACTTCTAATATCTCCATTGTCTTGATCAGAGTCCTGCCAGGTCTTTTGAACAGGAGTAGAAGTTTATGTCTTGTTTCCTGCTTAGGATTGGGTTTCAGCTTTCTTCTAACGTCTACTTCAGATATATACTTCTACTATATCCATTGTCTGGATCAGAGTCCTGCTTGGTCTTATGAAGAGGAGTAGAGGTTTATGCCTTGTTTCCTGTTTAGGATTGGGTTTCAGCTTTCTTCTAACGTCTACTTCAGATATATACTTCTAATATCTCCATTGTCTGGATCAGAGTCCTTCCTGGTCTTTTGAACAGGAGTAGAAGTTTATGTCTTGTCTCCTGATTAGGATTGGGTTTCCGTTTCCTACTAAAGTCTACTTCAGATATATACTTCTAATATCTCCATTGTCTGGATCAGAGTCCTGCCTGGTCTTTTGAACAGGAGTAGAAGTTTACGTCTTGTTTCCTGTTTAGGATTGGGTTTCAGCTTTCTTCTGACGTCTACTTCAGATATATACTTCTAATATCTCCATTGTCTGGATCAGAGTCCTGCCTTGGCTTTTGAACAGGAGTAGAAGTTTATGTCTTGTTTCCTGCTTAGTATTGCGTTTCAGCTTTTTTTAACGTCTACTTCAGATATATACTTCTACTATATCCATTGTCTGGATCAGAGTCCTGCTTGGTCTTATGAAGAGGAGTAGAGGTTTATGCCTAGTTTCCTCTTTAGGATTGGGTTTCAGCTTTCTTCTAACGTCTACTTCAGATATATACTTCTAATATCTGCATTGTCTGGATCAGAGTCCTGCCTGGTCTTTTGAACAGGAGTAGAAGTTTATGTCTTGTTTCCTGTTTAGGATTGGGTTTCAGCTTTCTTCTAACGTCTACTTCAGATATATACTTCTAATATCTCCATTGTCTGGATCAGAGTCCTGCCTCGTCTTTTGAACAGGAGTTGAAGTTTATGTCTTGTTTCCTGTTTAGGATTCGGTTTCAGCTTTCTTCTAACGTCTACTTCAGATATATACTTCTAATATCTCCATTGTCTGGATCAGAGTCCTGCCTGGTCTTTTGAAGAGGAGTAGAGGTTTATGGCTTGTTTCCTGTTTAGAATTGGGTTTCAGCTTTCTTCTGACGTCTACTTCTGATATATACTTCTAATATCTCCATTGTCTGGATCAGTGTCCTGCCTGGTCTTTTGAGCTGGAGCAGAAGTTTATGTCTTGTTTCCTGATTAGGATTGTGTTTCCGTTTCCTACTAAAGTCTACTTCAGATATATACTTCTAATATCTCCATTGTCTGGATCAGAGTCCTGCCTGGTCTTTTGAACAGGAGTAGAAGTTTACGTATTGTTTCCTGTTTAGGATTGGGTTTCAGCTTTCTTCTGACGTCTACTTCAGATATATACTTCTAATATCTGCATTGTCTGGATCAGAGACGTTCTTGGTCTTTTGAACAGGAGTAGAAGTTTACGTCTTGTTTCCTGTTTAGGATTGGGTTTCAGCTTTCTTCTAACGTCTACTTCAGATATATACTTCTAATATCTCCATTGTCTGGATCAGAGTCCTGCCTGGTCTTTTGAACAGGAGTAGAAGTTTATGTCTTGTTTCCTCCTTAGGATTGGGTTTCAGCTTTCTTGTAAGGTCTACTTCAGATATATACTTCTACTATATCCATTGTCTGGATCAGAGTCCTGCTTGGTCTTATGAAGAGGAGTAGAGGTTTATGCCTTGTTTCCTGTTTAGGATTGGGTTTCAGCTTTCTTCTAACGTCTACTTCAGATATATACTTCTAATATCTCCATTGTCTGGATCAGAGTCCTTCCTGGTCTTTTGAACAGGAGTAGAAGTTTATGTCTTGTTTCCTGTTTAGGATTGGGTTTCAGCTTTCTTCTGACGTCTACTTCAGATATATACTTCTAATATCTCCATTGTCTGGATCAGAGTCCTGCCTGGGCTTTTGAACAGGAGTAGAAGTTTACGTCTTGTTTCCTGTTTAGGATTGGGTTTCAGCTTTCTTCTGACGTCTACTTCAGATATATACTTCTAATATCTCCATTGTCTGGATCAGAGTCCTTCCTGGTCTTTTGAACAGGAGTAGAAGTTTCTGTCTTGTTTCCTGCTTAGGATTGGGTTTCAGCTTTTTCTAACGTCTACTTCAGATATATACTTCTACTATATCCATTGTCTGGATCAGAGTCCTGCTTGGTCTTATGAAGAGGAGTAGAGGTTTATGCCTAGTTTCCTCTTTAGGATTGGGTTTCAGCTTTCTTCTAACGTCTACTTCAGATATATACTTCTAATATCTGCATTGTCTGGATCAGAGTCCTTCCTGGTCTTTTGAACAGGAGTAGAAGTTTATGTCTTGTTTCCTGTTTAGGATTGGGTTTCAGCTTTCTTCTAACGTCTACTTCAGATATATACTTCTAATATCTCCATTGTCTGGATCAGAGTCCTGCCTCGTCTTTTGAACAGGAGTTGAAGTTTATGTCTTGTTTCCTGTTTAGGATTCGGTTTCAGCTTTCTTCTAACGTCTACTTCAGATATATACTTCTAATATCTCCATTGTCTGGATCAGAGTCCTGCCTGGTCTTTTGAAGAGGAGTAGAGGTTTATGGCTTGTTTCCTGTTTAGAATTGGGTTTCAGCTTTCTTCTGACGTCTACTTCTGATATATACTTCTAATATCTCCATTGTCTGGATCAGTGTCCTGCCTGGTCTTTTGAGCTGGAGCAGAAGTTTATGTCTTGTTTCCTGATTAGGATTGTGTTTCCGTTTCCTACTAAAGTCTACTTCAGATATATACTTCTAATATCTCCATTGTCTGGATCAGAGTCCTGCCTGGTCTATTGAACAGGAGTAGAAGTTTACGTCTTGTTTCCTGTTTAGGATTGGGTTTCAGCTTTCTTCTGACGTCTACTTCAGATATATACTTCTAATATCTCCATTGTCTGGATCAGAGTCCTGCTTGGGCTTTTGAGCTGGAGTAGAAGTTTATGTCTTGTTTCCTGATTAGGATTGGGTTTCCGTTTCCTTCTAAAGTCTACTTCAGATATATACTTCTAATATCTCCATTGTCTGGATCAGAGTCCTGCCAGGTCTTTTGAACAGGAATAGAAGTTTACGTCTTGTTTCCTGTTTAGGATTGGGTTTCAGCTTTCTTCTAACGTCTACTTCAGATATATACTTCTAATATCTGCATTGTCTGGATCAGAGTCCTGCCTGGTCTTTTGAACAGGAGTAGAAGTTTATGTCTTGTTTCCTGTTTAGGATTGGGTTTCAGCTTTCTTCTAACGTCAACTTCAGATATATACTTCTAATATCTCCATTGTCTGGATCAGAGTCCTGCCTGGTCTTTTGAACAGGTGTAGAAGTTTACGTCTTGTTTCCTGTTTAGGATTGGGTTTCAGCTTTCTTCTAACGTCTACTTCAGATATATACTTCTAATATCTGCATTGTCTGGATCAGAGTCCTGCCTGGTCTTTTGAACAGGAGTAGAAGTTTATGTCTTGTTTCCTGTTTAGGATTGGGTTTCAGCTTTCTTCTAACGTCAACTTCAGATATATACTTCTAATATCTCCATTGTCTGGATCAGAGTCCTGCCTGGTCTTTTGAACAGGTGTAGAAGTTTACGTCTTGTTTCCTGTTTACGATTGGGTTTCAGCTTTCTTCTAACGTCTACTTCAGATATATACTTCTAATATCTCCATTGTCTGGATCAGAGTCCTGCCTGGTCTTTTGAACAGGAGTAGAGGTTTATGGCTTGTTTCCTGTTTAGGATTGGGTTTCAGCTTTCTTCTGACGTCTATTTCAGATATATACTTCTAATATCTCCACTCTCTGGATCAGAGTCCTGCCTGGTCTTTTGAGCTGGAGTAGAGGTTTATGCCTTGCTTCATGTTTAGGATTGGGTTTCAGCTTTCTTCTAACGTCTACTTCAGATATATACTTCTAATATCTCCATTGTCTGGATCAGAGTCCTGCCTGGTCTTTTGAAGAGGAGTAGAGGTTTATGCCTTGTTTCCTGTTTAGGATTGTGTTTCAGCTTTCTTCTAACGTCTACTTCAGATATATACTTCTAATATCTCTATTGTCTGGATCAGAGTCCTGCCTGGTCTTTTGAACAGGAGTAGAAGTTTATGTCTTGTTTCCTGTTTAGGATTGGGTTTCAGCTTTCTTCTAACGTCTACTTCAGATATATACTTCTAATATCTCCATTGTCTGGATCAGAGTCCTGCCTGGTCTTTTGAACAGGAGTAGGAGTTTATGTCTTGTTTCCTGTTTAGGATTGGGTTTCAGCTTTCTTCTAACGTCTACTTCAGATATATACTTCTAATATCTCCATTGTCTGGATCAGAGTCCTGCCTGCTCTTTTGAACAGGAGTAGAAGTTTACGTATTGTTTCCTGTTTAGGATTGGGTTTCAGCTTTCTTCTGACGTCTACTTCAGATATATACTTCTAATATCTCCATTGTCTGGATCAGAGTCCTGCCTGGGCTTTTGAGCTGGAGTAGAAGTTTATGTCTTGTTTCCTGATTAGGATTGGGTTTCCGTTTCCTACTAAAGTCTACTTCAGATATATACTTCTAATATCTCCATTGTCTGGATCAGAGTCCTGCCAGGTCTTTTGAACAGGAGTAGAAGTTTACGTCTTGTTTCCTGTTTAGGATTGGGTTTCAGCTTTCTTCTAACGTCTACTTCAGATATATACTTCTAATATCTGCATTGTCTGGATCAGAGTCCTGCCTGGTCTTTTGAACAGGAGTAGAAGTTTATGTCTTGTTTCCTGTTTAGGATTGGGTTTCAGCTTTCTTCTAACGTCAACTTCAGATATATACTTCTAATATCTCCATTGTCTGGATCAGAGTCCTGCCTGGTCTTTTGAAGAGGAGTAGAGGTTTAGGCCTTGTTTCCTGTTTAGGATTGGGTTTCAGCTTTCTTCTAACGTCTACTTCAGATATATACTTCTAATATCTCTATTGTCTGGATCAGAGTCCTGCCTGGTCTTTTGAACAGGAGTAGAAGTTTATGTCTTGTTTCCTAATTAGGATTGGGTTTCAGCTTTCTTCTGACGTCTACTTCAGATATATACTTCTAATATCTCCATTGTCTGGATCAGAGTCCTGCCAGGTCTTTTGAACAGGAGTAGAAGTTTACGTCTTGTTTCCTGTTTAGGATTGGGTTTCAGCTTTCTTCTAACGTCTACTTCAGATATATACTTCTAATATCTGCATTGTCTGGATCAGAGTCCTGCCTGGTCTTTTGAACAGGAGTAGAAGTTTATGTCTTGTTTCCTGTTTAGGATTAGGTTTCAGCTTTCTTCTAACGTCAACTTCAGATATATACTTCTAATATCTCCATTGTCTGGATCAGAGTCCTGCCTGGTCTTTTGAACAGGTGTAGAAGTTTACGTCTTGTTTCCTGTTTAGGATTGGGTTTCAGCTTTCTTCTAACGTCTACTTCAGATATATACTTCTAATATCTCCATTGTCTGGATCAGAGTCCAGCCTGGTCTTTTGAACAGGTGTAGAAGTTTACGTCTTGTTTCCTGTTTAGGATTGGGTTTCAGCTTTCTTCTAACGTCTACTTCAGATATATACTTCTAATATCTCCATTGTCTAGATCAGAGTCCTGCCTGGTCTTTTGAGCTGGAGTAGATGTTTATGCCTTGCTTCATGTTTAGGATTGGGTTTCAGCTTTCTTCTAACGTCTACTTCAGATATAAACTTCTAATATCTCCATTGTCTGGATCAGAGTCCTGCCTGGTCTTTTGAAGAGGAGTAGAGGTTTATGCCTGGTTTCCTGTTTAGGATTGGGTTTCAGCTTTCTTCTAACGTCTACTTCAGATGTATACTTCTAATATCTCTATTGTCTGGATCAGAGTCCTGCCTGGTCTTTTGAACAGGAGTAGAAGTTTATGTCTTGTTTCCTAATTAGGATTGGTGTTCAGCTTTCTTCTGACGTCTACTTCAGATATATACTTCTAATATCTCCATTGTCTGGTTCAGTGTCCTGCCTGGTATTTTGAACAGGAGTAGAATTTTATGTCTTGTTTCCTGTTTAGGATTGGGTTTCAGCTTTTTTCTCACGTCTACTTCAGATATATACTTCTAATATCTCCATTGTCAGGATCAGAGTCCTGCATGGTCTTTTGAACAGGAGTAGAAGTTTAAGTCTTGTTTCCTGTTTAGGATTGGGTTTCAGCTTTCTTCTAACGTCTACTTCAGATATATACTTCTAATATCTCCATTGTCTGGATCAGAGTCCTGCCTGGTCTTTTGAATAGGAGTAGAAGTTTACGTCTTGTTTCCTGTTTAGGATTGGGTTTCAGCTTTCTTCTAACGTCTACTTCAGATATATACTTCTAATATCTCCATTGTCTGGATCAGAGTCCTGCCTGGTCTTTTGAACAGGAGTAGAAGTTTATGTCTTGTTACCTGTTTAGGATTGGGTTTCAGCTTTCTTCTAACGTCTACTTCAGATATATACTTCTAATATCTCCATTGTCTGGATCAGAGTCCTGCCTGGTCTTTTGAACAGGAGTAGAAGTTTATGTCTTGTTTCCTGTTTAGGATTGCGTTTCAGCTTTCTTCTAACGTCTACTTCAGATATATACTTCTAATATCTCCATTGTCTGTATAAGAGTCCTGCCTGGTCTTTTGAAGAGGAGTAGAGTTTTATGCCTTGTTTCCTGTTTAGGATTGGGTTTCAGCTTTCTTCTAACATCTACTTCAGATATATACTTCTAATATCTCCATTGTCTGTATAAGAGTCCTGCCTGGTCTTTTGAAGAGGAGTAGAGGTTTATGCCTTGTTTCCTGTTTAGGATTGGGTTTCAGCTTTCTTCTAACATCTACTTCAGATATATACTTCTAATATCTCCATTGTCTGGATCAGAGTCCTGCCTGGTCTTTTGAACAGGAGTAGAAGTTTATGTCTTGTTTCCTAATTAGGATTGGGTTTCAGCTTTCTTCTGACGTCTACTTCAGATATATACTTCTAATATCTCCATTGTCTGGTTCAGTGTCCTGCCTGGTCTTTTGAACAGGAGTAGAAGTTTATGTCTTGTTTCCTGTTTAGGATTGGGTTTCAGCTTTTTTCTCACGTCTACTTCAGATATTTACTTCTAATATCTCCATTGTCTGGATCAGTGTCCTGCCTGGTCTTTTGAACAGGAGTAGAATTTTATGTCTTGTTTCCTGTTTAGGATTGGGTTTCAGCTTTCTTCTAACGTCTACTTCAGATATATACTTCTAATATCTCCATTGTCTGGATCAGAGTCCTGCCTGGTCTTTTGAACAGGAGTAGAAGTTTACGTCTTGTTTCCTGTTTAGGATTGGGTTTCAGCTTCCTCCTAACGTCTACTTCAGATATATACTTCTAATATCTCCATTGTCTGGATCAGAGTCCTGCCTGGTCTTTTGAACAGGAGTAGAAGTTTATGTCTTGTTACCTGTTTAGGATTGGGTTTCAGTTTTCTTCTAACGTCTACTTCAGATATATACTTCTAATATCTCCATTGTCTGGATCAGAGTCCTGCCTGGTCTTTTGAACAGGAGTAGAAGTTTATGTCTTGTTTCCTGTTTAGGATTGCGTTTCAGCTTTCTTCTAACGTCTACTTCAGATATATACTTCTAATATCTCCATTGTCTGGATCAGAGTCCTGCCTGGTCTTTTGAACAGGAGTAGAAGTTTATGTCTTGTTTCCTGCTTAGGATTGGGTTTCAGCTTTCTTCTAACGTCTACTTCAGATATATACTTCTAATATCTCCATTGTCTGGATCAGAGTCCTGCCTGGTCTTTTGAACAGGAGTAGAGGTTTATGGCTTGTTTCCTGTTTAGGATTGGGTTTCAGCTTTCTTCTAACGTCTATTTCAGATATATACTTCTAATATCTCCACTGTCTGGATCAGAGTCCTGCTTGGTCTTTTGAGCTGGAGTAGAGGTTTATGCCTTGCTTCATGTTTAGGATTGGGTTTCAGCTTTCTTCTAACGTCTACTTCAGATATATACTTCTAATATCTCCATTGTCTGGATCAGAGTCCTGCCTGGTCTTTTGAAGAGGAGTAGAGGTTTATGCCTTGTTTCCTGTTTAGGATTGTGTTTCAGCTTTCTTCTAACATCTACTTCAGATATATACTTCTAATATCTCCATTGTCTGGATCAGAGTCCTTCCTGTTCTTTTGAACAGGAGTAGAAGTTTATGTCTTGTTTCCTAATTTGGATTGGGTTTCAGCTTTATTCTGACGTCTACTTCAGATATATACTTCTAATATCTCCATTGTCTGCTTCAGTGTCCTGCCTGGTCTTTTGAACAGGAGTAGAAGTTTATGTCTTGTTTCCTGTTTAGGATTGTGTTTCAGCTTTTTTCTCACGTCTACTTCAGATGTATACTTCTAATATCTCCATTGTCTGGATCAGAGTCCTGCCTGGTCTTTTGAACAGGAGTAGAATTTTATGTCTTTTTTCCTGTTTAGGATTGGGTTTCAGCTTTCTTCTAACGTCTACTTCAGATATATACTTCTAATATCTCCATTGTCTGGATCAGAGTCCTGCCTGGTCTTTTGAACAGGAGTAGAAGTTTATGTCTTGTTTCCTGTTTAGGATTGGGTTTCAGCTTTCTTCTAACGTCTACTTCAGATATATACTTCTAATATCTCCATTGTCTTGATCAGAGTCCTGCCTGGTCTTTTGAACAGGAGTAGAAGTTTATGTCTTGTTTCCTGTTTAGGATTGGGTTTCAGCTTTCTTCTAACGTCTACTTCAGATATATACTTCTAATATCTCCATTGTCTGGATCAGAGTCCTGCCTGCTCTTTTGAACAGGAGTAGAAGTTTATGTCTTGTTTCCTAATTAGGATTGGGTTTCAGCTTTATTCTGACGTCTACTTCAGATATATACTTCTAATATCTCCATTGTCTGCTTCAGTGTCCTGCCTGGTCTTTTGAAAAGGAGTAGAAGTTTATGTCTTGTTTCCTGTTTAGGATTGTGTTTCAGCTTTTTTCTCACGTCTACTTCAGATGTATACTTCTAATATCTCCATTGTCTGGATCAGAGTCCTGCCTGGTCTTTTGAACAGGAGTAGAATTTTATGTCTTGTTTCCTGTTTAGGATTGGGTTTCAGCTTTCTTCTAACGTCTACTTCAGATATATACTTCTAATATCTCCATTGTCTGGATCAGAGTCCTGCCTGGTCTTTTGAACAGGAGTAGAAGTTTACGTCTTGTTTCCTGTTTAGGATTGGGTTTCAGCTTTCTTCTAACGTCTACTTCAGATATATACTTCTAATATCTCCATTGTCTGGATCAGAGTCCTGCCTGGTCTTTTGAACAGGAGTAGAAGTTTATGTCTTGTTTCCTGTTTAGGATTGGGTTTCAGCTTTCTTCTAACGTCTACTTCAGATATATACTTCTAATATCTCCTTTGTCTGGATCAGAGTCCTGCCTGGTCTTTTGAACAGGAGTAGAAGTTTATGTCTTGTTTCCTGTTTAGGATTGGGTTTCAGCTTTCTTCTAACGTCTACTTCAGATATATACTTCTAATATCTCCATTGTCTGGATCAGAGTCCTGCCTGGTCTTTTGAACAGGAGTAGAAGTTTATGTCTTGTTTCCTGTTTAGGATTGGGCTTCAGCTTTTTTCTAACGTCTACTTCAGATATATACTTCTAATATCTCCATTGTCTGGATCAGAGTCCTGCCTGGTCTTTTGAGCAGGAGTAGAATTTTATGTCTTGTTTCCTGTTTAGGATTGGGTTTCCGTTTCCTTCTAAAGTCTACTTCAGATATATACTTCTAATATCTCCATTGTCTGGATCAGAGTCCTGCCTGGTCTTTTGAAGGGGAGTAGAGGTTTATGCCTTGTTTCCTGTTTAGGATTGGGTTTCAGGTTTATTCTAACCTCTACTTCAGATATATACTTCTAATATCTCCATTGTCTGGATCAGAGTCTTGCCTGGTCTTTTGAAGAGGAGTAGAGGTTTATGGCTTGTTTCCTGTTTAGGATTGGGTTTCAGCTTTCTTCTAACGTCTACTTCAGATATATACTTCTAATATCTCCATTGTCTGGATCAGAGTTCTGCCTGGTCTTTTGAACAGGAGTTGAAGTTTATGTCTTGTTTCCTGTTTAGGATTGGGTTTCAGCTTTCTTCTAACGTCTCCTTCAGATATATACTTCTAATATCTCCATTGTCTGGATCAGAGTCCTGCCTGGTCTTTTGAAGAGGAGTAGAGGTTTATGGCTTGTTTCCTGTTTAGGATTGGGTTTCAGCTTTCTTCTGACGTCTACTTCAGATATATACTTCTAATATCTCCATTGTCTGGATCAGAGTCCTGCCTGGTCTTTTGAGCTGGAGTAGAAGTTTATGTCTTGTTTCCTGATTAGGATTGGGTTTCCGTTTCCTACTAAAGTCTACTTCAGATATATACTTCTAATATCTCTATTGTCTTGATCAGAGTCCTGCCAGGTCTTTTGAACAGGAGTAGAAGTTTATGTCTTGTTTCCTGTTTAGGATTGGGTTTCAGCTTTCTTCTAACGTCTACTTCAGATATATACTTCTACTATATCCATTGTCTGGATCAGAGTCCTGCCTGGTCTTATGAAGAGGAATAGAGGTTTATGCCTTGTTTCCTGTTTAGGATTGGGTTTCAGCTTTCTTCTAACGTCTACTTCAGATATATACTTCTAATATCTCCATTGTCTGGATCAGAGTCCTGCCTGGTCTTTCGAACAGGAGTTGAAGTTTATGTCTTGTTTCCTGTTTAGGATTCGGTTTCAGCTTTCTTCTAACGTCTACTTCAGATATATACTTCTAATATCTCCATTGTCTGGATCATAGTCCTGCCTGGTCTTTTGAACAGGAGTAGAAGTTTACGTCTTTTTTCCTGTTTAGGATTGGGTTTCAGCTTTCTTCTAACGTCTACTTCAGATATATACTTCTAATATCTCCATTGTCTTGATCAGAGTCCTGCCAGGTCTTTTGAACAGGAGTAGAAATTTACGTCTTGTTTCCATTTTAGGATTGGGTTTCAGCTTTCTTCTAACGTCTACTTCAGATATATACTTCTAATATCTCCATTGTCTGGATCAGAGTCCTGCCTGGTCTTTTGAACAGGACTAGAAGTTTACGTCTTGTTTCCTGTTTAGTTTTGGTTTTCAGCTTTCTTCTAACGTCTACTTCAGATATATACTTCTAATATCTCCATTGTCTGGATCAGAGTCCTGCCTGGACTTTTGAACAGGAGTAGAAGTTTACGTCTTATTTCCTGTTTAGGATTGGGTTTCAGCTTTCTTCTAACGTCTACTTCAGATATATACTTCTAATATCTCCATTGTCTTGATCAGAGTCCTTCCAGGTCTTTTGAACTGGAGTAGAAGTTTACGTCTTGTTTCCTGTTTAGGATTGGGTTTCAGCTTTCTTCTAACGTCTACTTCATATATATACTTCTGATATCTCCATTGTCTGGATCAGAGTCCTGCCTGGTCTTTTGAACAGGACTAGAAGTTTACGTCTTGTTTCCTGTTTAGGTTTGGTTTTCAGCTTTCTTCTAACGTCTACTTCAGATATATACTTCTAATATCTCCATTGTCTGGATCATAGTCCTGCCTGGTCTTTTGAACAGGAGTAGAAGTTTACGTCTTGTTTCCTGTTTAGGATTGGGTTTCAGCTTTCTTCTAACGTCTACTTCAGATATATACTTCTAATATCTCCATTGTCTTGATCAGAGTCCTGCCAGGTCTTTTGAACAGGAGTAGAAGTTTACGTCTTGTTTCCTGTTTAGGATTGGGTTTCAGCTTTCTTCTAACGTCTACTTCAGATATATACTTCTAATATCTCCATTGTCTGGATCAGAGTCCTGCCTGGTCTTTTGAACAGGAGTAGAAGTTTACGTCTTGTTTCCTGTTTAGGATTGGGTTTCAGCTTTCTTCTAACGTCTACTTCAGATATATACTTCTAATATCTCCATTGTCTTGATCAGAGTCCTGCCAGGTCTTTTGAACAGGAGTAGAAGTTTACGTCTTGTTTCCTGTTTAGGATTGGGTTTCAGCTTTCTTCTAACGTCTACTTCAGATATATACTTCTAATATCTGCATTGTCTGGATCAGAGTCCTGCCTGGTCTTTTGAACAGGAGTAGAAGTTTATGTCTTGTTTCCTGTTTAGGATTGGGTTTCAGCTATCTTCTAACGTCTACTTCAGATATATACTTCTAATATCTGCATTGTCTGGATCAGAGTCCTGCCTGGTCTTTTGAACAGGAGTTGAAGTTTATGTCTTGTTTCCTGTTTAGGATTCGGTTTCAGCTTTCTTCTAACGTCTACTTCAGATATATACTTCTAATATCTCCATTGTCTGGATCAGAGTCCTGCCTGGTCTTTTGAACAGGGATAGAGGTTTATGGCTTGTTTCATGTTTAGGATTGGGTTTCAGCTTTCTTCTAACGTCTACTTCAGATATATACTTCTAATATCTGCATTGTCTGGATCAGAGTCCTGCCTGGTCTTTTGAGCTGGAGTAGAGGTTTATGCCTTGCTTCATGTTTAGGATTGGGTTTCAGCTTTCTTCTAACGTCTAATTCAGATATATACTTCTAATATCTCCATTGTCTGGATCAGAGACCTGCCTGGTCTTTTGAAGAGGAGTAGAGGTTTATGCCTTGTTTCCTGTTGAGGATTGGGTTTCAGCTTTCTTCTAACGTCTACTTCAGATATATACTTCTAATATCTCCATTGTCTGGATCAGAGTCCTGCCTGCTCGTTTGAACAGGAGTAGAAGTTTATGTCTTGTTTCCTAATTAGGATTGGGTTTCAGCTTTCTTCTGACGTCTACTTCAGATATATACTTCTAATATCTCCATTGTCTGGATCAGAGTCCTGCCTGGTCTTTTGAACAGGAGTAGAAGTTTATGTCTTGTTTCCTGTTTAGGATTGGGTTTCAGCTTTCTTCTAACGTCTACTTCAGATATATACTTCTAATATCTCCATTGTCTGGATCAGAGTCCTGCCTGGTCTTTTGAGCAAGAGTAGAATTTTATGTCTTGTTTCCTGTTTAGGATTGGGTTTCCGTTTCCTTCTAAAGTCTACTTCAGATATATACTTCTAATATCTCCATTGTCTGGATCAGAGTCCTGCCTGGTCTTTTGAAGAGGAGTAGAGGTTTATGCCTTGTTTCCTGTTTAGGATTGGGTTTCAGCTTTCTTCTGACGTCTACTTCAGATATATACTTCTAATATCTCCATTGTCTGGATCAGAGTCCTGCCTGGTCTTTTGAAGAGGAGTAGAGGTTTATGCCTTGTTTCATGTTTAGGATTGGGTTTCAGCTTTCTTCTAACGTCTACTTCAGATATATACTTCTAATATCTCCATTGTCTGGATCACAGTCCTCCCTGGTCTTTTGAAGGGGAGTAGAGGTTTATGTCTTGTTTCATGTTTAGGATTGGGTTTCAGCTTTCTTCTAACGTCTACTTCAGATATATACTTCTAATATCTCCATTGTCTGGATCAGAGTCCTGCCTGGTGTTTTGAAGAGGAGTAGAGGTTTATGGCTTGTTTCATGGTTAGGATTGGGTTTCAGCTTTCTTCTGACGTCTACTTCAGATATATACTTCTAATATCTCCATTGTCTGGATCAGAGTCCTGCCTGCTCTTTTGAAGAGGAGTAGAGGTTTATGCCTTGTTTCATGTTTAGGATTGGGTTTCAGCTTTCTTCTAACGTCTACTTCAGATATATACTTCTACTATATCCATTGTCTGGATCAGAGTCCTGCCTGGTCTTATGAAGAGGAGTAGAGGTTTATGCCTTGTTTCCTGTTTAGGATTGGGTTTCAGCTTTCTTCTGACGTCTACTTCAGATATATACTTCTAATATCTCCATTGTCTGGATCAGAGTCCTGCCTGGTCTTTTGAAGAGGAGTAGAGGTTTATGGCTTGTTTCATGTTTAGGATTGGGTTTCCGCTTTCTTCTAACGTCTACTTCAGATATATACTCCTAATATCTCCATTGTCTGGATCAGAGTCCTGCCTGGTCTTTTGAACAGGAGTAGAAGTTTATGTCTTGTTTCCTGTTTAGGATTGGGTTTCAGCTTTCTTCTAACGTCTACTTCAGATATATACTTCTAATATCTCCATTGTCTGGATCAGAGTCCTGCCTGGTCTTTTGAAGAGGAGTAGAGGTTTATGTCTTGTTTCCTGTTTAGGATTGCGTTTCAGCTTTCTTCTAACGTCTACTTCAGATATATACTTCTAATATCTCCATTGTCTGGATCAGAGTCCTGCCTGGTCTTTTGAACAGGAGTAGAAGTTTATGTCTTGTTTCCTGTTTAGGATTGGGTTTCAGCTTTCTTCTAACGTCTACTTCAGATATATACTTCTAATATCTCCATTGTCTTGATCAGAGTCCTGCCTGTTCTTTTGAACAGGAGTAGAAGTTTATGTCTTGTTTCCTGTTTAGGATTGGGTTTCAGCTTTCTTCTAACGTCTACTTCAGATATATACTTCTAATATCTCCATTGTCTGGATCAGAGTCCTGCCTGGTCTTTTGAACAGGAGTAGAAGTTTATGTCTTGTTTCCTGTTTAGGATTGGGTTTCAGCTTTCTTCTAACGTCTACTTCAGATATATACTTCTAATATCTCCATTGTCTGGATCAGAGTCCTGCCTGGTCTTTTGAACAGGAGTAGAGGTTTATGGCTTGTTTCCTGTTTAGGATTGGGTTTAAGCTTTCTTCTGACGTCTATTTCAGATATATACTTCTAATATCTCCACTGTCTGGATCAGAGTCCTGCTTGGTCTTTTGCGCTGGAGTAGAGGTTTATGCCTTGCTTCATGTTTAGGATTGGGTTTCAGCTTTCTTCTAACGTCTACTTCAGATATATACTTCTAATATCTCCATTGTCTGGATCAGAGTCCTGCCTGGTCTTTTGAAGAGGAGTAGAGGTTTATGCCTTGTTTCCTGTTTAGGATTGGGTTTCAGCTTTCTTCTAACATCTACTTCAGATATATACTTCTAATATCTCCATTGTCTGGATCAGAGTCCTGCCTGGTCTTTTGAACAGGAGTAGAAGTTTATGTCTTGTTTCCTAATTAGGATTGGGTTTCAGCTTTCTTCTGACGTCTACTTCAGATATATACTTCTAATATCTCCATTGTCTGGTTCAGTGTCCTGCCTTGTCTTTTGAACATGAGTAGAAGTTTATGTCTTGTTTCCTGTTTAGGATTGGGTTTCAGCTTTTTTCTCACGTCTACTTCAGATATATACTTCTAATATCTCCATTGTCTGGATCAGAGTCCTGCCTGGTCTTTTGAACAGGAGTAGAAGTTTATGTCTTGTTTCCTGTTTAGGATTGTGTTTCAGCTTTCTTCTAACGTCTACTTCAGATATATACTTCTAATATCTCCATTGTCTGGATCAGAGTCCTGCCTGGTCTTTTGAACAGGAGTAGAAGTTTACGTCTTGTTTCCTGTTTAGGATTGGGTTTCAGCTTTCTTCTAACGTCTACTTCAGATATATACTTCTAATATCTCCATTGTCTGGATCAGAGTCCTGCCTGGTCTTTTGAACAGGAGTAGAAGTTTATGTCTTGTTTCCTGTTTAGGATTGGGTTTAAGCTTTCTTCTAACGTCTACTTCAGATATATACTTCTAATATCTCCATTGTCTGGATCAGAGTCCTGCCTGGTCTTTTGAACAGGAGTAGAAGTTTATGTCTTGTTTCCTGTTTAGGATTGGGTTTCAGCTTTCTTCTAACGTCTACTTCAGATATATACTTGTAATATCTCCATTGTCTTGATCAGAGTCCTGCCTGGTCTTTTGAACAGGAGTAGAAGTTTATGTCTTGTTTCCTGTTTAGGATTGGGTTTCAGCTTTCTTCTAACGTCTACTTCAGATATATACTTCTAATATCTCCATTGTCTGGATCAGAGTCCTGCCTGGTCTTTTGAGCAGGAGTAGAATTTTATGTCTTGTTTCCTGTTTAGGATTGGGTTTCCGTTTCCTTCTAAAGTCTACTTCAGATATATACTTCTAATATCTCCATTGATCTGATCAGAGTCCTGCCTGGTCTTTTGAAGAGGAGTAGAGGTTTATGCCTTGTTTCCTGTTTAGGATTGGGTTTCAGCTTTCTTCTGACGTCTACTTCAGATATATACTTCTAATATCTCCATTGTCTGGATCAGAGTCCTGCCTGGTCTTTTGAAGAGGAGTAGAGGTTTATGCCTTGTTTCATGTTTAGGATTGGGTTTCAGCTTTCTTCTAACGTCTACTTCAGATATATACTTCTAATATCTCCATTGTCTGGATCAGAGTCCTGCCTGGTGTTTTGAAGAGGAGTAGAGGTTTATGGCTTGTTTCATGTTTAGGATTGGGTTTCAGCTTTCTTCTGACGTCTACTTCAGATATATACTTCTACTATATCCATTGTCTGGATCAGAGTCCTGCCTGGTCTTATGAAGAGGAGTAGAGGTTTATGCCTTGTTTCCTGTTTAGGATTGGGTTTCAGCTTTATTCTAACCTCTACTTCAGATATATACTTCTAATATCTCCATTGTCTGGATCAGAGTCCTGCCTGGTCTTTTGAAGAGGAGTAGAGGTTTATGGCTTGTTTCATGTTTAGGATTGGGTTTCCGCTTTCTTCTAACGTCTACTTCAGATATATACTCCTAATATCTCCATTGTCTGGATCACAGTCCTGCCTGGTCTTTTGAAGAGGAGTAGAAGTTTATGCCTTGTTTCATGTTTAGGATTGGGTTTCAGCCCTCTTCTAACGTCTACTTCAGATATATACTTCTAATATCTCCATTGTCTGGATCAAAGTCCTGCCTGGTCTTTTGAAGAGGAGTAGAGGTTTATGCCTTATTTCATGTTTAGGATTGGGTTTCAGCTTTCTTCTGACGTCTACTTCAGATATATACTTCTAATATCTCCACTGTCTGGATCAGAGTCCTTCCTGGTCTTTTGAGCAGGAGTAGAGGTTTATCCTCTGTTTCCTGTTTAGGATTGGGTTTCCGCTTTCTCCTAAATTCTACTTCAACCCTATACTTGCTTGCCACATCACGCCTGTGGGAGAGAGGTTGGTGGGTGGAGAATAATTCGTCACCCATAAGAGCTCAGGGACGCTTACAATCACAATTGTAATAACATCCGTTTCCTCATAAGGAAACATTCAGAATTCGGTGACCATGGCACCATGTCTACTTCAGGTTGAAATTTTGTGAAATCTTTCTGTTAAAACAATTTCTTTTCCGGAAAAGTACGCCCCGGAAGTATACTAATCGTTATTTCGCTTTCTAATACTGATAAGAGTTTCCTTCCTAACCTTTTGTTTAAAGTAGTGAGGAAGATCGACATCTAGGTGACGCCATGATTTTCACTTCGTGTTACATGCGCTGTTCATTTTAGTTGTTTCTTCTTTTGAAAGTCCCTCATGTGATTTTACTTTCTATTATTGTCACAGTTGTTTGCGATTGTGTAGCGCCAGTGTACGTGTGTCGAAGCGGGTTAGTTCTCACTAAGATCCACTGGCTTCATTCTTTGGAAGACATTTTTAAATCATTGTTCTGAGAAAGCGGTTGCGTACAGTTAAGAGTTTAGAATTCCCGAAGGAGTTGCACGCGATACATGACATCTATGTGGAAGTCTCAATTTGACGAGCCTATTTAACGATACATGTTCTTAGGTTAATGTTTTCGATTTCGTAGCATCTTGCGATGTTGAACAAAATGACCTCTAGCGCAGCCTACTCTCTGTTGAATTTCCTCATGTCCTATACTAAATTTGTAATAACTGACCAACACACCGTTATCTGAAGTGTTTAGCATTTATTAACTCCGTATCCTGAGTGTTTATAATGGATTCAGATTATATGTCATCACGTTCATTCCAATTCCAGATTATTGTTTCTGTTTTGGAAAGGTTTCAATTCTATTAGGGTCTTATTGGGTTGGTGCATAATTATCAGGCGGTTTTGTAGGCAGTTATTTGTTAATAAAAATTGCTGTTTTGTTTACATTAGTTTGGTTTGCATCCTCTCTCCTGTCGTCGTCGTAGTACCGGCTGCTTTCCACGGCATGCCGCAATTAACGACATCATCAAAAGAGGTTTGGATGCAGCTGGGTTCCCTTCCCAAATCGAACCCGTAGGCTTCGACCGTGGTGATGGAAAGCGGCCGGATGGCATTACCATCTTCCCTTTTAAAATGGGTAAGTCGTTGATTTGGGATGCGACCTGTGCGGATACATTTTCGGCCGGTAATATGGGCAGGTCCGCGGTTGAGCCGGGGTTCGTCGCCCGAGACTCAGAGATAAAAAAAGTAGCTAAATATTCTTCTCTTGCTGATAGATTTTTTTTTACTCCTGTGGCAGTGGAGACTTCAGGAGTTATTGGCCCTCGTTCGATGGCGTTCCTTCGGAGGATTGGCGCGATTGCGTCGCGATTAAGGAACGAGCCTCGCGAAACGGAGTGGCTCTTGCAGCGTGTCTCACTGGCGACGGTTCGAGGTAATGCTTTCTCCATCATAGCGGCTGGCAGAGGATAGAAAAAATTGTTTATAGTTACGTTGTTCTGGAATTGTCATCATTGGTCGACTGAACTTGCTTTGCTTCAATGATTTTTATTTTGTTATTATTAGTTATTTAATTTATTTCTGATTTATCAAAGTTAAACTTTAAATTCAAAACCAATAACACTTCTTGGCATTGCTACAAACTTTGGAAATTTTATTTAAAAATAAAAATATTATTTTACTTTCAGGTTATAAAAATACGTGTCGATAATCATACGCTCCGGAATAATCATTTAGAAATGTCATTGCTGAATCGATATGTTTCTTTTTTTCATAATAAATATTATTTAAAAACGCCTGATAATTATGCACCAACCCAATATATATATCCTTTGTTTATTGCTGGTGCTCTGCAAATAATAATCTTTCATGGCATTTTTGCTTCTTAATAACTCTGTTTTGTCTAACGTTATTTAAATCTCATTTCAGAATAGACACCGCTTTTACAGGCTTTGTACAGGGTGAACATCATTGTAAAAAATCTTCATTCCTACTCTTACATTCATACGACACGCTTCATTCGGTAAGCCTCTAATATGGGTGGCCCTACAGCCGAAGATTATGAGAATAAAGAATCGAGATACTGATTGACCCGTGATCTGAAGAGCTTAAGTTTCAGGTAATTTTCCAGGAAGCATCCCCGCGGGTATATGTTCCGCAGAATAGCAATTTTGGGGAGGATACTGCCTAAATGGAATGTTCTTTATACATTTGGAATACGGGAGAAAAGAGGGTGATTCGTGACCGTGGAAGTAAGATGGCGTATTCAAGTTGTCAATGAGTAGCAGAGTCGCGATGGGCTTGTGACGTTGCTTTGGTTTGGTTTGTTTTTTTTTTTGTTTTGTGGCATATCAATCTCAATGTGTTATTACATATTTTTAAGATAGTTTTGTATGAATAGTTTATGTATTCTTTGTAAGAAATCAGTTTATATATCAGATTTCACGGACGTATTTTTGTAAAGAGGTTTTTTTGCCTCTTACTCTATCTCGAGTGGCTCTTTGTTGAATATTAGAAAAAACAAACTCTTTGGCTATTCAGTCTAAGACGCTCCGTACACAATTTTTCATGATTTGGCACTGATGATCCGATGGGGAAGTCTACCAATCTGGTATCATGCCAAGCTATTTCTCCTAACTTCATCTAATCCGATCTTAAATATATCTACTTTTTTTCAAACAATTATATATATATATATATATATATATATATATATATATATAAAAGTGGACATGGAAGTCAGCACTTAGAGGCGACAGTCTGTTTCATGCTAGTGCAATCGTCAGTCGCCTGACGATTGCACTAGCATGAAACAGACTGTCGCCTCTAAGTGCTGACTTCCATGTCCACTTTTATATTTACACACGCTCTATCTCTGATATTGAGCACTTTATCCCATAAATATAGCACACTTTAAGACTATATTTCTTCATATATATATATATATATATATATATATAGTCTCTTTCCAAGTGACGCAACGTCACATCCGGCAGCAAGGCCTCCCATAAGGAGGTTTTGAGGATCGTGAAACCACCTCTTAATTGCTGTTGTGCCCAGGTCCACACTGAACATGGGTGGTAGCACCTGTTAAGGTCCCAGCTATGAGCAAATAGTTAAACCCCAAACTGTGGTCAAATTTTATAGCAAAAATTCCAGCGATACTTTTTTTTGAAAAAAAATATTACCGGCAATACATTTAAAAATAAATATTAGTAGCAAAACATTTGACTCTCAACAAAAACCTCTTTAAAAAAAATACGTTAATGAAACCTGATGTATAAACTGATTTCTTACAAAGAATACATATTCTATTCATACAAACCTATTGAGGTTGATATGCCATGAAACAAAGCAAACCAAAACAAACCTAAGCAGCGTCACAAGCCCATCGCGACACTGTTACTAATTGACAGCTTGAATACGCCATGTTACTTCCACGGACGCGAATCACCTTCTTTTCCCCCGTATTGCAAATGTATGAAGAAAATTCCGATTGATCAGTTTCCTCCCAAGAATTGCTACTCTGTGGGACAGATACCCGCGGGGATGCTTCCTGGAAAATTACCTGAAACTTAAGCTCTTCAGATCACGGGTCAATCAGTATCTCGATTCTTTATTCTCATAATCTTCGGCTGGGATTGTTATATTCACTTACGTGTAAATACTAACCAACTCTTCTCGCCATCAGCTATGAGTTAATTAGTAAGACTTGAATCACTAAATCATTATTGTCTAAAAAATGTCTTACAATCTAAATATATTTTCTGGCTTTAAATAACCTGCAAATTGTTGATAATCCGTAGTAAACGAATCAATCAACTCCTCTTTCATTCATATCACAAACCTCATTTATCTTATTCATTTTTATTAGTAGCCCCTACCTTGAGTGACTCTCGAGCCTTATATTCGGTGGAGTTTAATGTATATAATAGCTATATTATGTAAGTTTCGTTTGCATTAATTCCTTAGTACTCTTACTTATGGATAATGTTAAGTATTCCGGATAAACGGTCTGTGGTTCGACCTCCAAACTTCCGGCTTCTTTTCTTTTTTTATTTTGACCAAATAAAATCGTTCGACAGCCGATAAATATGATTGCCTTATATAATTCCCTATTCCCAGCAGATGAGGTTTATAGCAGGTCAGATAACCAGCCATTCCTTCCGATCTAAGCGGAGACGCCATTTTGTTTTCTCTTATTCTAAAAACCCAACCCATGGCAGGGAAATGCAACGTAGACAGGTAGGAGTACAATTGAACGTCGCGTCTAGAAGTTTCTGCGTCCAATTTATTTTTTCGTTTTTCTTTTTTCTTTCTTTCTCTTCTTTTTTTTTATTTTCGAGTTATTCTTGTTACGGTTCGAAGCACGTTAGGATGGGCTTCGCCAGAAGATTGGCATCGCGTCTCAGGCGGCCATCATAATGGCGTTCAGCGAATGAAACGCGCGATGCTGAGATATGATAGAATTCGGACACAGAGAACGAGAGGAAGGGGAAAAAAGACGAACGAGATTTAAAGGCGAAGACGTAGGCAGGCGGGGAAAAAACACGCGGCACATGCACAAAATCTATGCAAATATATACATATGGTTGCAATGCGGTATAAACTGATCAGTTCCGAGGAATGCATACAAGCAAGGGAATGAGAGACGTGTCTGTCTGTACATGATTTTATATGAGCATATCTATATAGACATAAATGCATGTGCTTATAGATATGCACATTAAATTCCGTGTATGTTTTCTGTCCGGAAAATAGCCAGCCATTTTATATATGTTTTATATATATATATATATATATATATATATATATATATAAGGAGAGAGAGGGGGAGAGATAAAGAGTGAAGGGCCTACCTAGGGCAATTGTACGCTAGCCCTCTTCAAAGTACCGTATTTGACGGCATATAAGGCGCACTTTTTTTTACTAAAATATCTTTTAAAATTCCCCTGCGTCTTATATGCCATATGTAGTTTTAAAATTCGCGATAGTCAACCGAAATTAGCTACCTGGCAACTCCCATTAGCTTAGAGTTTAGAGTAACTTTCATATACTAGTTGTCATTATTTGAAAGGCTATTATGCAGATTAAAAGTGTTATCATTGATAATATTCATTATATTAATTTCATCAAGTTTAATATTAGTACTTTGTTTCACTAAAATTATATGCAATAAATTCAAATTATATATTTTGTAAAATATATTTGTTTCATTAATATTTTTCTTGCGATAACTTCCGGTTGCATTGGTATAAATACAATCAGAATTTTTATATCTTAATTATTCCAATAAGACGTTTACTAGACGCAGGTTGTACAGATCATACGAAGGATATAATAAAGTTTTTATAGGCTTGTGTTCTTTTTTCCTATTATTTTTCGTTTTATTGTAATCATGGCTTGTTTAACTAACATAATACTTCATAAATATAGCCTAGGCTGTACCATTTACTAATAATTTTACTAATTTTACTAATGGCTAATTTCCTGATTTGCTCTGCAGAAATTGGTGTGCGTCTTATACACCCGTGCGTTTTATATGACGTCAAATATGGTAATTCCCTTAAAATGGAGTTTATAGCTGGTCAGATAGCCATTACTATATTACTAGTATATTTCCCTGTTCAATTGTGTAGTTCACTTCAATTTTAAGTATTAACGTTAAGTATAAGCAGTAACTAACTACAGCTATGTCTAAATCAATATATATATGTGATTTTCTTTCATTGTTTAATGATAATGTTATTAAGCTTATCAGACTATATGAAAAAAACTTACATAAAATATATTGACAACACTTATCTATATTATTTAATGAAACATGTATGAATATATATATATATATATATATATATATATATATATATATATATATATTTCACGTTCTAATGAACGTTCGGCACATTGTCAACCGTTTTGCATTTAAATGTATAATAAACAAATTTACGGTAATGAATAACAATGAACATCTTTATTTAAATACTTATACTAATGAACATCATATAGTTTTGTACCACTTGCACCCCTGAAGATGATCTTGGGAAAAGATCGAAAGTACTTGGGAAATGAAAATAAAAAGAAATTTAAACAGCTATAGCACATTTCTCTCATCTTTTAACATCAATACACCGAAGGATATCCGTGATCACCTATTTTTCACCATTTTCATTCAAGAACATCTTTTACTCACTATCAGATCTTTACTTTCAATTTTTTCAAAGTTCATTTTAGGAAGCGACATCAGCTGCCTCGTACCGTTCGCCTTAATCTCGTCCACCTTATTTCAACAGTGATTTTAGCTTTAGGAAAAGCCATAAGTCGAGTGAGACAAATATGAATAGTATGCCTGCGTGTGTTGATTACAGCCATGAGGTAATGCGATCTCCCCGCCCCTAACACCACCCCAAAATAAAGAAAGACAAAATGACTGCACTAAAATTGTCTCGCTTAGCTATTGGGGATACGTCAGCTACACAATACACAAGTTCATTTATCTAAAAGGTGACTGTGTAGAACTAAAAAGCGTATGCTCACGAATATGCAGTAATTTTCGCTTTAATACGAATTTACATGAAGGCCGCGCAACCTGTTCTGGAGATGTTCAAAATTGCTTGATACATTTTAGACTAATTTCGTATAATATATATACATATATATATATATATATATATATATATATATATATATATGTGTGTGTGTGTGTGTGTGTGTGTATGTGTGTGTGTATTTATATATATAACAAACCAAAGTATTGGCAAAACCAACAAAATGCCTGCCAAGTCACCAAAGAAAAAAAATATACAAATGGAACCAATAAATCAAAAACCTGCAGAAAAACCGATAAAAAAGTGAGACAGAAAAAATAAGATCAAAAGAGAGGCAGCTACCTAAACAGTAATAGGAATTGGTCTATGTATAAATACACAGAGCAATTACGCTACCAAGCGACATCACCCAAAAAGGTACATATATATATATACAGAGTGTATAAAAATTAATTTTACAAACTTTGGGGCGGGTTTCCTCAAAAATAAACAAGGAAAAAAGTCCATTTAAACATATAACCGCAAATCCTTCTTTTTTGAGTTTAAAATTAAGTTTAACGAAGTTTACAGTAGATGGTGCTGTGTTGCAATGTAGACTAGGTTACATTTGTTAATCCTGTACATTTTTGGATAGTATGACTTCAACACTAACGTGTATAGTAGTGAGTTAACTGAGAAGTGTTCCGTTTAACAATGGCAGGACAGTCATATCGTGAGCAGGCAGATATGATTATTATATACGGCCGCGCGAATGGTACTATACGCGAAGATGCACGGCTGTATCAGATTGTGCTTCCAGGCCGAAAGCAGCCGACTCATCCAACCTTTGTTGCTGTTTATCGTCGCGTTGTTGAGACAGGCTCCGTGGCACCACAAACTATGGTAATAAATATTTTTAGATTGTATCATGGATTGTACTTTTAATAGCGTCTACAATAAACTTTAAACTTAATAAATCAAAAATGAAGGATTTGTGGACATGTGTTTATATGGATTTTTCTCCTTGTTTAGTATGAGGAACCCGCCCCCAAGGTTTGTAAAACCTTTTGATACACACTATATAATATATATATATATATATATATATATATATATATATATATATATATATATATATATATATATATGTATATATATATATATATATATATATATATATATATATATATATATACGGTGTATCAAAAACAATTTTTTTTCTTCTTTGAAAAAAGAACTAAACAAAATTAACACAAAACGATCAGTTTTAAAAAAGAACTCGTGACTGGAAAAACCGAATGAAAAAAGAATGTTAAGAACAAATACTTTTTCACACCCAACCCAGTTCTGCGGAATCAGAATCAACGTTGACTTTAAACAAGCGAATGAGCCAACTGGAGTAAAGTGCCATGCAGATTTAAATTTTTCCCACTTGTGACGAATGCAGCCATCGATTTTTTTGCATGCTAGCATACTAGTTAACATTCGTGGCAGCCAGCTATAGGCTCTCACTCTGGCCAGTATAAAATGGCATCAAACTACCAGAAAACTGTCGTAGAAGCATGAAAAAATCGATTATTTCCACTATCGTTGGGAGTTGGGAAATGCAACGTTGGTGTTGGCCTTTTCACTAACTTGGAGCATGTGCATGTAAATTTGGGTGCAAATCCGTCGAAAATTGCGGCCGTGCATTCATTACACACACACACACACACACACACACACACACACACACACACACACACACACACACACACACATCCTGCTTTTTATAGATAGAGATATATATGTAAACAAAGACTTATACCCACAGAAATAGAAAATAGATTTAAACAAAATGGATTGCATTATTGAGCCTTTAGAGCCCTTTCGGACAACATTCTTTCAGAAGGTATTCGTTGGCGAAGCTAAAAACACAATCGTAGACCCATTAATAATAAATGACAAATGAGAAAAGTTGGAACGCGATTGAAAATAAATTTTAATTGTAAATAAATTCAAGACTAATATATATATATATATATATATATATATATATATATATATATATATATATATATATATATATATATACGTATGTCAATATCTCAGAAAAATTGTCCTATTCAGAACAACTGACAAATAATATATTCACCTTTGAATAAGTATGGAGTTCTATTTATGATGTTTAATAAAATCCCAAATCACCCCATATGGGGAATAAGCTTATTTCAGTAGACGAAAATATGTCGTCTGTCTTATCAACCCATGTATGGGCTGAGTTCGTGTGAGAAATAGAAATTTAACTGTGGTAGCTATTACAAAAAAAATATCGGTCAAAAAATAATACAGAATTTATCCATTTCAATGTTTCAGTCAGACGATATTTTTTTCGACCGTCTTTTTTATTTATAAATAAATTAACGACTAAAAACCTTTTACTCCCCCCAAATTTTTTATTCGTTAATTTATTTATAATTAAAATCTATTTTAATCGTGCTCCAACTTTTACCTCCTCGTTCGTTATTTATTAATGCGTCTTTGATTGTTTCTTGTTTCGGCAACCATTACTTTTTGAAAAAGCGTTTGCTGAAAGGCTCCTAAAGGTTAAATAATGACGTCCATTTTGTTTAAATCTATTTTCTATTTCTGTAGGTATTAGTTTTTGTCGGAATATATATATATATATATATATATATATATATATATATAATTCCAGGATCATTTTCCAAATTAAATAAAGACGTCCATTTTGTGTCAGTCAGTCTATCTATCTATCTATCTATCTATCTATCTATCTATCTATCTCTCTCTCTCTCTCTCTCTCTCTCTGTATATATATATATATATATATATATATATAACATTTCAGATAGAATATATCGGTAAAAGAAACAAGAAGAATTTAACTGATTTCTAATATTAAAAGAAAACGGTTAAATTTATGACCTCATTTCATTTAAAAAATATAACACTTAATCAGTCAGTTATGTGCCATATGTGATACACATTTACGCGATCATGCATCTTTCGATACATAACTGACGAGGCAGATTTTTCCCGCAGTAGGTTGACAATTCTTTCTGTGGAACACCAGTTGCCATCCAAGGCTATAGAACCCGGTCTGTCCTACTATTTACTCAGGATCGGTTTTCTCAGGATCTATCTATCTATCTATCTATCTCGGTTTTCTCAAGATCTATCTATCTATCTGTCTATCTATCTATCTATCTATCTATCTATCTCGGTTTTCTCAGGATCTATCTATCTATCTATCTATCTCGGTTTTCTCAGGATCTATCTATCTATCTATCTATCTCGGTTTTCTCAAGATCTATCTATCTATCTATCTATCTATCTATCTATCTATCTATCTATCTATCTATCTATCTATCTCGGTTTTCTCAGGATCTATCTATCTAGCTAGCTAGCTAGCTATCTAGCTATCTATCTATCTATCTATCGCGGTTTTCTCAGGATCTATCTATCTATCTATCTATCTGAACATAAAATTATAAAATACAAATATGTTATCAACTTTACTCCTTTCTGGTCAAGAATAGATAGGCCCTTTTATATTTACATAATTACGAATTACACGTATATTACGTGTTCATTTGTGTAGTTAACTTTAATTTTAAATATTAACGCTAACTATAAACAGTAACTAATTATAAGTGTATTTAAATCAGTTATATATATATATATATATATATATATATATATATATATATATATATATATATATATAAATATATTGCTGGTGTTAATAAAAAAAGTGCTCGATGCTATATAACAGAGCTATTAACTATATATTGATAAATATACATATTATCCCTCATTGCTAGCACTACTCGGAGTTTCATGCACAACGCAGTCTTCAGGTGCTGAGTATAAACTGACTGCTAATTTATTTAAATTTGAATAAACATATCTGGTTAACGCGATATTTTCTTAAAATTTAAATTACGTAACTGTTAGATCATACTCAGCACCTGAAGATGGCGTTGTCCATGAAACTCCGAGTCGTGATAGCAATGAGCGATAATATGTATATGCATATCAATTAACACACACAAATCCAAACACGCACACACACACGCACTCACACCCATACACACACTTATATATATATATAAATTTATACACGCTCTATCTCTGATATTGAGCACTTTATCCCATAAATATAGCACACTTTAAGACTATATTTCTTCATATATATATATATATATATATATGCATACACACACACACACACACACATATATATATATATATATATATATATATATATATATATAGAATAAACAACTGAAAAGTTGCAAATTAAAAAAAATTGAATGTTTTTTTGTGTAAGTATTTATTTATATTTTTTATATATATATATATTTGATATTTCAGATCGGCCCCGATCTTTCATCAGAAATGGCTGTTTTCAGAAGTTTGTTTACATTAATTAGCTTCCGTCCCGAGACGCGGACGTCACGTGATATGGAATGCAACTGTGTTTGAATATTTCTAACGTAAATCAAATTGTAGTAATATTTTAGATGTTGTTTTAAAAATCTTTTAACTATATCTAACAAAATGTTTTTGTTTAACTATTGAACTATTTATAAAGATTTAAAATACCCAAGTCTTTATTTAACCCTAGTTTATATGTATTTAATTTTAAAATCCAGTATTTCTTTTTTTTTCTGAGTATGTATGTGGAACTGAAATCAGAATCTATCAATACACATTTACAGTTTTCTAATGAGCGTCCTGGTTGATTAAAAGTTCAGCTATGGGGGAATAAGGATTGTTTTGACGTATGGTTAGTTTATGATTGTTGAAGCAAAATCTAAAATTATTTCCAGATTCACCAATATATCCACTATTGGGACATATTGTGCAGAATAAATAGTAGATTATGTTATGGCTATTACAGGTGAGGCGAGGTGGGTGTATCTTGATATTGGTGTTGGGTACAGAAATATATATACATACATATTAATAAATTATCCCTCACTGGTATCGCAGTGTTAGTGCGGTTATATATTATTCTGGGATTACAGTTTTTTTTAATTTTAAAATTATATTTGGCATTTAAAATAAACGGGATTTGTATGTATATATGTAAGAAAAATAGTTTAGAGTTGTGAATATTATTCTTTTATTTTTATATTAAATGTAGATTACTTAAAACAATGAAACAAATCCAATATACATTAAAAAATAAACCGTAATTTATATTAAAAAATAATCTGGATCGATGTATTTAAGCAGATATTTATTTTTATGTCGACATGCAGTCATCAGTTCATTTCTCTTGTTTAATAAACTAGGGTTATTTAAGTGTTTGAATATAAGCAATCTTTCAACGAGACATAAGTTACATCTATTTCCTTTCCTGTTATAAGATTTGACTCTTGCTATCCCAGTTGATGAAAGTTGAATAACCATCATTCTTTAATTACCAGAAATATTTGGAGAGAACAGTAATTCGATGATGGTTGCGAGTTTTTGTTTTCGTTTTTATTTTTTTAATCATTTCACCCCAAGCAAGGCAACAAAGCCACCAACAGACAGCATGAAAGGATATAAGTAGAGCATTACTAAGGAACGAGAACAATAAAAGAACTTAAATTAAGAAGACAGATACCCATTGACAATGCAGATAAATTCTTGGAGATCAAAATTAACTGGAAAGCAAAGAACCGGAAGAGAGTTCCACAAGCGAGAAGTGCGAGAGAAGAAACTGTTAGCATAGAACTTACGGTTACATCTAGCCAATTCAGATGTGAATTGATGAGACCTTCTTTGGTACCGCGACCGGATGAATTTAACCGCAATACTAGTTCAGCAATGGACCTCATTTTATAGTTGAAATGACCAGATGCAACCGCAAGTTCTATGTTAACAGTTTCTTCTTTTTCACTTCTCCCTATCTGAATTCTCTTCCGGCTTCTTGCTTTCCAGTAAACCGTGATCTTCAAAAATGTGAATGCTGTATCAATCGTTATCTTTTGTCTTCTTAAATCTCGTTCTTTTATTGTTCGCTCGCCTTAATAATGTTTTTTTTCTTTTACTGATATTCTTTCACACTCATTAACCCCTTGCGTCTCATTGGCTTTATTGCCTTGCTAACAGTGAAATTAAAAACATTGCAAATACCTCAGTGTAGGTATCAGTTATAAGAAATTTAGTATAGGATATAAGGAAATCGAATAAGAGATTATGTTGCGCCAAGTTGTAGTTTCGCCCTTATACCGTTATGATGCTACAAAAGTAAAGATTAGCCAGAAAACTAAAGATATATTCACAAGATATTTCTGAGATAAGGTATTGTAACTATTTTCATTGTTCGGCCGTTGTACGCCCCGGCCTTCTTCGGATAATATACGTTGGAATTTCGAACCGAACCCGTTTTTAGTTCACGGGGGTAGATTTTTCTAATTCTACGTGCCATGTTTCTTCTGCATATCTCGGTTTCAGTTATTTCCCCTTAGTAACTCAACTCTCCAAGTTTTTGTTCCCTCTGCTTTCAATCAAGTCACTTTTGGAAGTCACTCAACCAACGCTTTTATCCACTGGGCCATGTGGAACAAACACTTGAATAGTTGAGTCAATAATTAACTGGAACTGAGATATCCAAAAAATTAAAATTAAAATAGTCTATTATGGTCGATATGCCGTAAAACAAACCAAACCAACTCCAGTCGCCATCTTCTGTCTTCCTGAATCCTGTTATCGTATTGTCCTTTCTATATATCACGAGAATCTTAACAATACCCAAAGAAGGGTCTGTAATGTTATTGGTCATAACCTCGTATCGCGACTTCAGTTACTCCCCCCCACCACCACCACCATGATGTGGCTTCCCTCTGTCTTTTCTATAAATATTTTCATGGGAGTTGTCCTAATGAGCTCTTCCCCTTCATACATTTTTGACAATCGTAAGTGGCAGCAAGGAACGGGAAGCGAGTTCCACAGGTGAGAAGTGTAAGAAAATAAACTATTAGAATAGAACTTACAGTTATTTCTAGCTATTTCAATAGTGGCAGGCAAAGATATGAGTCGAGAGTGGAGTTGGAATAGAATTTACGAGCAAAGCATTCTGCTTTATCCGCAGCAAATGACAATACTTCAAACTGATTGTAGAAAGGAGGGATTGGGGATTTACTCTTGTTCATTCCGAGCCATTATCCCTTTTAGAACCAGCACATCAACTATTTTATATGTGGCCCTCTTACGCATTGGCCACACGAGAATAACCCACCCGTACTTGCTAAACAAGGAAAATCAAGCATGTGAAACTACATACACTATTAAACATATATTATCCGAATGTTCAAACCTTTCTTTCTCTCAAGACATGAATGTAAACATGAATGATCTCTTGGAGAAAGCAAAAGTGGATGATATACTATCATTTCTTAAAACGGTCGGTCTCTTCCAAAGAATATAAACCAAATGAGAATGTCAATAAAATCAGTTTCTCTATAAACCGCATATCTGAAAAGAATACATCAATGAAACCAGACTCTCGACAAAAACCTTCTTTACAAAAATACGTCAATGAAACCTGATATGCAAACTGATGTCTTACAAAGAATACATATTCTATTGATACAAATCTATTGTAAAGAATAGTTTGTCGGCATGAAATAACCCTTTGAGGTTGATATGGCGTAAACCAAACTAAACCTATTTATGCCAATAGTTCGCAAGCTAGACTTTGTCTACTAGTAGAGTTATAATGCGTTTGATACTCGCTGAATATTCTTACACTTTTTGTTTTCTTTCTTTGGGCCCTACAGACTAGCGCTGCTGGATGACAAAGAACTACTACAAATAACAAAAACAAACAAAAAATGACATCATTTGAAAACTTCTAACAGCAACATCGCTCAAATTGGTATCACATAACTAGAAGAGAAAATAACGATATTATTATGATATTGATTTTCGACATGTTAGGAAGGAAAACCCACCAGCAATATTAGAAAGAGCGATAACAGTTATTGGTCTCGGGAAATTGAATTTTCTTAAAAGAAAGATTTTACAAATTTCAAGAATGTGGAAGCAGAATATATTCAACACAAGTCCACGGTGCTTCCTGAATATCTAAGTGATTTTCCTGTTGATAGCCTCTCGAATCAATTTAGAACAGTCAATTATGTGCCATGTGTGATACACGCTTAGGCTATCATGTATCTTTCGATACATGACTGACGAGGCAGATTTTTTCCCCCACAGTAGGTTGCTATTTCTTTCTGCGGTAGACCAGTTGCCATCCAAAGCTATAGGACCCCAGTCTATACTCCTATTTGCCCATAGCGGGGGTAAGAAGAAGAGGATTCATACCTTTCCCTAGGGTATTAACACGTAAGTGAATGTAATAGATTCGACTGGAATTCGAACTCGGCTCTCCGATTCCTCAATCCGAGCCCCTCTATTTAAAACAGTATAGTCAGGAAATTCACCTTTACCAAAGCTTAGTCACGTTCTACTTATTGTTTTATTGGTTTGATTCTAAGTTTAATTTCGTCCAGTAGACAAGTTTGCGCATTCAACTTTTGGGGCCAACAGATTAATTTCAGGCGTTGAATAGCTATACACTTCTGAAGTTTATCTAGTAGGCAATGAGTTTTAATACTGCTGGAAAAAATGGTCGGCCCCAGGTACTGTTTCAGAGTCCTACAAGAGTCAGATTAGACCAGAACTAGAATATTGCTGCCATGCCTGGGCCCAGTTTTTATACTCTAGCTTTGCTAAAGTTCAAAATCGTATATGCGGTATTGTAGGAGATTCCATATTTTCCACTTTACTACTTTTCTGGTGACGTAATGAAGCAAGCCTGTCACTATTCTACCGCTATTTCCATGGCATAGTTTCAGCTGTGATCCACTCATTTATTCTTCCAGTTCACACCTTTACGGTTAGAACCCACCACTCTACGTCAATAGAATCAAATCACCCACATTACCGCCCGTATTCGATCTGTAACTAGAAAGTTCTGCCTCCTCTTAATTACTGTTGTTCCCAGATCCAGCCTTAACTGGGGTGGTAGCACCTGTTAGGGTCCCAGGTATAGGTAAATAGTACCGACCTGCCAAACAAAATACTATGAAAGTATGAGAATACATTTTTATAGTAAAATTACCAGCAATATATTTTTATATGAAAATATAGCCAGCAGTAGATTTTAATATCGTAAAAATACCGATAATACCAATTTATAGTAGAATTACCAACAATATGTTTTATCTGTTGCTGCTGGCATGCAATTGCGTTCAAAATATATTTAGTTAAAGCCATAAAATTGCGTTCAAAATATTTAGGTTTTCGCATTAAATAATCCACAGGATTTGATGTGCCTCTAAACGAATTCAACGAGGTAAACAGAAAGTTCCCCCACCCCGCGCCAAGAACTGTTTCTTTGTGGGAGAAAGTCCGGTGTGGTTGCTTCTTTGAATTCTATAATCGCAGCCTATCTATCTATCTATCTATCTATCTATCTATCTATCTATCTATCTATCTATCTATCTATCTATCTATCTATCTATATCAGTCTGTTCTTATCTATCTATCTATCTATCTATCTATCTATTTATCTATCTATCTCAGTCTGTTCTTATATATCTATATATCGATCTCAGTCTGTTCTTATCTATCTATCTATCTATCTATCTATCTCAGTCTGTTCTTATCTATCTATCTATCTATCTATCTATCTATCTATCTCAGTCTGTTCTTATCTATCTATATATCGATCTCAGTCTGTTCTTATCTATCTATCTATCTATCTATCTATCTATCTATCTATCTATCTATCTCAATCTGTTCTTATCTATCTATATATCGATCTCAGTCTGTTCTTATCTATCTATCTATCTATCTATCTATCTCAGTCTGTTCTTATCTATCTATCTCATTCTTTTCTTTTCTTTTCTTATCTATCTATCTATCTATCTATCTATCTCAGTCTGTTCTTATCTATCTATCTATCTATCTATCTATCTATCTCAGTCTGTTCTTATCTATCTATCTATCTATCTATCTATCTATCTATCTATCTATCTATCTCAGTCTGTGCTTATCTATCTATCTATCTATCTATCTATCTATCTATCTATCTATCTCAGTCTGTTCTTATCTATCTATCTATCTATCTATCTATCTATCTATCTATCTATCTATCTATCTCCCTTATCCTCATAATCTTCGCTTTTCATTCTACCTTCTCTTAGGTGTCATATACACCTCATTCAGTAACGCTCTCCCTTGAGTAGCTCTTGAGGCTTGTATTGAGTGAACTTTAGTATGAAAACAGGAAAACTCACGAACAGTTACTCTTCGAAAACTCGTTTTTTTATACTGACAAAATATCTTGGTCACTTTTTTCATTTTATTTGCTGATGTTAGACACGATAAGCCTGAATGCAGATACTCAGACGGCTGCAACAATTTAAACAATTTAAGAGATGAGACACACGACTTTAGGCCAAAGTCTTAACCTTGAGACAGCTTCAATTCAGATGTCCACAGATCGGTTGGAGGAGCTAAAAAAAAAAAAAGAAACAACAAAAGTTATTCTTTGGAAAATATTTCCGTTTCTTCATCTCTAGAGAAATTAATGTCTTCCGTTTATTCCGGAACATTAGAGCCGAGTTTACAAGATTGATTAAAGTATTAATTAATCATTAAATGCACTCGAAAAGTCCCATTCAATGCAATTATATCATATATAGCATATTGTTTTATGGACACCTTGATTTATAGCATATCATTTATTATCATTATCATTATTATTATCATTATTATTACGTTTAGTTTGATTATTATTATATTAATTATTCATTTATATTATTATTATATACTATATTATATTATTATATACTATAATTCTATTATTTTATTATATTATAAGTTATTATATAATTATAATTATTAAATATATATATATAATACATATATATAAAATAATATATATATATAATTCTATATATATCAACATATAATAATTAATAGTGTATAATAATTAATATAATTAATCTATTAATAATAAATAATTAATAATTAATTATAATTAATAATTTATAATAATATAATAATTATATATACAATATATATATAATAATATATATATAATTATTATTATATTTATCAAAAATTATATTATGTACTATATATTATTATTATATATTATTTTGATAATAATTACATTATTATTATTATTATTATTATTATTATTATTATTATTATTATTATTATTATTATTATTATTATTTCCTTTGATTTCTGGTGTGTACACATTTCTTTCCGGGTCCCGACCAGCGACCCTAAGGTCAGAAATGGCATCATGACATTTTCCACTGAGCAGGTTTGAAAAAAATTCACACATATTTTACCTAGATTATGCTCGTCGAAAGGTGTGGGTTGTACCTGTGAAAATATTTTTTTTATATTTCTTTAAGGCGTGGAGAAACCAGGAATCCTTTCAATGAGTCCATTGGAATCTTTTCCAATCAATCCGAGGGCTCCAACTACAACTGGAATTGTTAATGTCCTCATGCGCCACATTTTTGAAATTTCGATTTCAATGTCCTTGTAATTTGATAGTAATTTATAGATATGTAAAGATACATTGCAGTCTTCAGGAACTGCCGTGTCAATAAGGAGACATTTTGTCTTTGCGGTCTCTACTCACGATGTCAGGGCGATTAGCTTTGATTGTTCTGTCTGTGTGTATTCTAAAGTCTCATAAAATTGTTACAGATCCCAATTATTGTAATTTTTATTATTATCATTATTATTATTATTACGTTTACCTTGATTAATAGTATATCGTTTATAATTATTATTAATATTGTTATTATTATCATTATTATTATTACGGTTATGAAGCAAGTTGCAGAGGGTTCGATTCTCACCGAATATCTTAAGCTTCGGGTCTTGTGTTTCCTGAATCGAGTTATAATAATTAATTTATTTTGTTAGCCCAGTTTAGGCCAATGATTAGCAAGCTAATCTACTAATAGAATTAATTAATAGAATTTAATAGGAGTAGATAGATTCGCCTATCGTCCGGATCAAGTTCCTCCCCGGTCTTTTGAACAGGAGTAGAGGTTTATCCCTTGTTTCTTGTTTAGGATTCAGTTACCGTCTTTTCATTCTCTTTTATTCCCTTTATATCTCAGTTGCATTATCGATTTGCTTGGAGTGAACAGTTTAAAAAAAAATTAGGTTCGATCTACGGTGAAAGATATACACTTCGGGTTTTTGTTTTTCCTGAATCAAATCATATCAATTATTTTGGTTAACCAGATTTAGCCCAATGTTTACTAATAGAATTCTAATCTTCTAATGGGTTCTGTTCTCGGCGAATAGAAGAATACAAATGTAATCAAGAAGACAGTAGATAACGATTGACTTTGCATTTAAATTTTTGAAGATCAAGCTTGGCTGGAAAGCAAGAAGCCGGAAGAGAGTCCCACAAGTGAGAAGTGCGAGAAAAGAAGCTGTTAGCATAGAACATCTAGCTATTTTTTAAACAGTGAAATGTTTTGATTTTTTCGTTTTTTTTTTCAGCAAGGCAGTAATATCATTAGTACGCAGGGGGTTACATGGTGTGAAAGTCAGAGACAAGACCAATTATAGGGAGGATTGAGGAAAGGATAAAAGATGAACAGGATGCAAGAAGACAGAAGATAGCGATTGACGTTGCATTTAAATTCAATTTAAGGTAGTTATCAGGGAAGCAAGTAAACGGAAGGGATTTCCACAAGCGGGAAGTGCGTGAAACCGTTGGAGCAGAAGTGCGTTTAACTATTTCAACAGCAACAGAGTAGGACCTAAACGCCAATCTAGTAGCGCGCTTAAATTCACGTAGTCGGGATACCAGGAGAAAAAAGCTCGTTAGACCAGTTGCCAGGAAAATATAACCCAAAGCTCGTGGTGGCGGCGGGGCGGGGCGGGGCGGATACATACTTTATCAAAGAGTATAGGTGCGAAAGTGAGTCTAGCGGACTGGATTGGAAATTGAAACTTAATTCATCGACTTCTCCTTCAGTGCTGTTAACATTTGCACTAGCTGCACACCGGAACACTCTTGTAGTAATAAGCACAATAACAACAAACAAAAGAACGAAAACACCTTGAATATCCAGAACTTTGGAAGCCCCCATTATAGTGTTACGTATGTCACTCCAAAAGTAATGTCCCTCATTTTAGTATGCTTGTCCAGTAGAGGTTAAACCTTCCCAACAATAACCCATATTTTCCCCGCCTTGTTATACAGGGTAGGATTGAAAATAACTCCTTATTTTATGAATGAGTGGTCAGCCAGGAGTCCTGACTTAACACCTTGTGAGAGTTTTATTTTTTTTTGGGGGGGGGGGGTAAAGAAGCGAGTCTACTATACCAGACCAAGATTTTGGAAAAACTTGAAAGGGGAATACAAGAAGTTATGTCTTCCATACCACAAGAGTTCCTGGTGAAATCAGCAGACGCCATTCCTGGGCGGCTCGAGAAGCTGGTAGCGAAATCTGGTGCCCAAATCGAATTTTAAATAAAACCTCATGCCAAACGCTTTCCTCTCATACCCATTTCTTGTAAAAAATTATCGTCAATAAATAAATTATAAGTATTTTAAGATGGGAAGTTACTTTTCAATCACCTTGTAGATAGCAGCTTAGAGTCAATATATTGTCTGACATGGAAGTGCATACGACGCAGAGATGTGTCATTGAATTCTTCGATGAAGATCTGTTGTAGCCTTGTTAGGGCCAGAAATAAAGACAGATGAGAGGAACAGTAATACATTGACAGAAACAGTAATACACACATATACAAACGAGAATGTTACAGCAAGAATGTTCAGTCCGACTGTCAGCGCTGGCTGCTGAAAACTTCCCTCTCCAAAAGGCAGTACCTGCTCCTATTTATAGCTGGAGGAGTCCATTCGTGCGTGGGTAAATTACCATAACAGATAGATAATAAATAGGCTGAGATAGATAGATAGATAGATAGATAGATAGATAGATAGATAGATAGATAGATAGATAGATAGATATGTAGAGCTTGTGGCCGATAGAATGATAATTAGGAGTTTTAAATAGGATAGATTATATATATATTTAGATTTATAGATAGATAGATCTTTAACAGTTTGAGATAGATAGATAGATAGATAGATAGATAGATAGATAGATAGATAGATAGATAGATAGATAGATAGAACATGAACAGTTTGAGATAGATAGATAGATGGATAGATAGATAGATCATGAACAGTTTGAGATAGATAGTCAGATAGGAATATATGTAGGTAGGTAGGTAGATAGAGAGTGTTGTGGCCTTGTTATGGCCAGAAATAAAGACACAAAGAGAGGAATTTAGTTAAACAGATATATTGACAGAAACAGTAATACAAACATATACAAACGAGAGTGTTACAGCAAGAATGTTCGGTCCGACTGTCAGAGCTGACTGCTGGAAAATTCCCTCTCCAAAAGTCAGTATCTGCTCCTATTCATAGCTGGAAGAGTCCATGCGTGCGTGGGTAAATTACCATAACATGATCAAAAAAAGCATTGCATCCATTGACATTCATCGGTGCTTGCTAAAACATTTGAAGAGACCAGTCAGTGGATGTGACCACAGCCAGGCGATGGGTTATGGTGACAAGGATATTTACGGCATATCACGTTTACAAGCGCAGTACTAAGTTCATTGTTCGAAAATGCATAGCCGATAGTGGCTAAAATAGTGTTATTCAACTGAAAACTTACTCTTTCCGACTGTGTTTAAAGTATCTCTTCAAGTTCTGGGGAAATAAACTTTAGGCATTATTTTCGGACCGTCTCTTTATGTTATTATATATCAATAGCATACCTTCTTATATATTCAGTCAGTTATGTAAACACTTAAGCGATCATGTATCTTTCGATACAGGGCTGACGAGGCATATTTTTTCCCGTCATTTCTTTCTGCGGTAGATCAGTTGCCACCCACTGCTATAGAATCGAGTCTATCCTGCTATTTACCCATAGAAGGGGAGAAGAAGAGGATTCATACCTTTCCCCAGAGTATCAGCACGTAAGTGAATGCAGTGGATTTGACTGAAATTCGAACTCGGCTCTCCGATTCCACAGTCCGAGCCGCTAGCCATTACTCCACCGTGCATGATTAATATCAAGAAAAATGCGAAAGATATTTGTTTATTGACGGAATTTGGCATTACTTAGTCTCTACTGGCGGCTACCAGACACAACAAGTAAGAAAGATCAATGAATACAAGAGATTATTATTTGATATTCTCTCCGACGTAATTATCTCGGTTTATTCTCGAAGCTTAAAGATACAACACTTTACTTAGCACATTAACTGTCCCAAGCAGTGTTGCCACCTGCGTATTCCCGATGATTTCAGGTGTCCACAAGGCCATTTCTTTCTGCGGTAGACCAGTTGCGATGTCCTGCTATTTACCCAAGAAGAAGAGGATCTATATATCTTTCCCAAAGTTATTAGCACGCAAATAAATGTAACAGATTCGACTGGAATTCGAACTCGTGTCTTCGATTCCTCAATCCGAGCCGCTATCCATTACTATCCTCCTCATATATTACGTCGTTGTAATTGGCAATAAGACACCTGTTTATCGCTGGCGGACATGCATCGTTATTGATGGTGACTATGCGGAAAAATTAATGTTTTGTAGCTGAAAACTTGCTCTATCCAAGGGTGTTATTGTGCTCCCCGCATCTGCTGTAGTTTCCAAGGAAATAACAAGGTAGTATTGCTTTTAGAGCGTCTCATCGTATTATCTGGTATGAATAAAATATCTAAATATACAGGGTATCCATAAAGTCTCTTTACAATTTAAATATGAACAGACAAATATGTGGAAATTGTTACAAAATGAGGAGTAGATATTGAAGTTATTTTTTAACTAATTTAATCCACCTCTATATGGGAACCATTAGTTGCACGAAGCACATCAAGACGGTACTCGATTTCTTGCCATGTTCGCTGTAGCATAGCCTCATCAATGGTGGCAATGGCATCAGTGATCTTTTGATTTACATCAGTGATGTCCCGTATCTTTGTTCAATACACAATATCATTAACATAAGCCCATAGAAAGAAGTTCTGTAGTTTCACTGAGTCTGCGTATCCGATTTTAATTATATTAATCGGTTATCTCCTATTAATTCCTCCACTGCCGTAACCGTGTATAGGGCTCACACTCCTTGGGTCCTGTCACTGAATCTAACAAACGCCTTTATCCACTGTGCCATGTGTCCGGTTAAGACAGAACTTTTAGAGGGAAATTAACAGGACATAACTGGTAACTGACATCCATTAAACATGGCACGTGGAACTAGAACAGTCTACCTCAGTGAGCGAAATAAAGGGTTCAGTTCGACATTCCAACCATCTGAAGAAGGCCGGAGCGTACAACGACCGAAACCTTGTAATGAATATGGCGACAAAGATGAGGACAATAGTCCGAATAATGTAAATAGTGTACATAATACCTCATCTCAGAGATATAGGCAGATACCGTATCCGATTTTGTTTCCAATAAACCATGACACACATTGTGCCTTTTCTTGAGGAGTAACCATTTTTAGGGATTCATTTAGCAATACCTCTTTCATCAACAGGATACCTGAAATAGACAAGTGCAATGTGATTGAAAACTTTTATAACTACTGAGTACATAGAACAAATCTAATTCAGTTGCCTTTGTAATATGTATTTTTTTAAATTGTAAAAGTGACTTTATGGATACACGTCGTTATCGTTGGTAATAAGTCTCGAGTCATCGCTGTTGAAAATACACTGCTATTTGTGGTGACTATGTGAATAAATAGTGTATCGTAGCTGAAATTTGGCTCTATCCAATGGAATTATTGTACTGTTATAGATTCTATGGAAATAGATAGGAGACATTGTTCCTGGGGTCCTTTGTGTGCGCGTGTGTTTGTTTGTGTGTGTGTGAGAGAGAGAGAGAGAGAGAGAGAATCCGTGGTTACTACATCCGCAAAAGCATCAGTATGTGTCTGTTTGTTCAGTATGTGCCCCAGATTTTCTTTTGCTAATACAGCTCAGTTCCAATGTCTTAAGTTTTGATATTCTATGCAGCTACACTTCATTCATGCACCTTTCTCTCTAATTGTTGTGCAGCCTGTTATTTCAGTTCTGTTCTTCAAGTGTGTCTACAATGATATGCATTTACTGGTTTCAGCGGAATGACATGACCGAAAAATACTGACAATACTGTCATTTATATCGGTTTCATTGAAGACAGCTGAGAAGGCACTGTGATTAAGCTTTTTATTATATTTTCTTGTATTCGTATATTCTCTTCTGCACAAAGAGACGGTAAAAACTTTCCAAATCATCTGTGGATCCGAGCGCTTTCGGTTAATCTATTAGCCATTATCAAGGATTTTTTTTTGTCTTAATAAGGTAAATTGTAATGGTAATTGTTTTAATTCCCGAACACAGTGCTCGTTTTCATAATTAACATTATTAAGAGTTAATTTCTTGGTTTTATATCTATAGTCATTATATATATATATATATATATATATATATATATATATATATATATATATATATATATATATATATATAATTATTATATGTAGTTTTCATAATTTTTCGCAAGAGAAATAACCTTCTGATCCAATTTACGTTTTACCAATTAACCATGAAGACTTTCACAATAAAGCAAGGTACTAATACAACGGGAAATAACTCTGAATACATTATAGTTATAAAAAGAAATGGTAAGTTCAATCTAAGGGAAACAATAATTGAAACAAAGCAAGTTCAGTCGGCCAATGATGACAATTCCAGAACAACGTAACTATAAACAAATTTTTTCTATCCTCTGCCACCGCTATGATGCAGAAAGCATAACCCGAACCGTTGCCAGTGAGACACGCTGCAAAAGCCACCCCGTTTCGCTCCTTAATCGAGACGCAATCGCACCAATCCTCCGAAGGAACACCATCGAACGAGGGCCAATAACCCCTGAAGTCTCCACTGCCACAGGAGTAAAAAAAAAATCTATCAGCAAGAGAAGAGTATTTAGCTATTTTTTTTTTATCTCTGCGTCTCAGGCGACGAACCCCGGCTCAACCGCGGATCTGATTAAATTACCGGTCGAGAATGTATCAACACAGGTCGCATCCCAAATCAACGACTTACCCATTTTAAAAGGGAAGATGGTTTGAAGTCAGTATTTCTCAGCCGTTTGAATGTACAAGTAACATCATTTTGCACCTAATGGACCCTTTTCATTTGAAAAAATGCAAACATTTTAAAATGTTCTCTTTACGAAAACTAATATATACAACTACAAACTGTTAAAATTTAAAGGAAATTATATACAACATAAGTCGATCAGAGAAGTAAAACGATGCATTCTGGGGCTTAAACCTTTTGTCTCTTTTTTTTTTCTAATGAAATAAAATTCTTTTTCTAGAAATGCTTGTCAATTGGCAAAAAAAGAACAAAGTGGAAATTTTCAAATTGCCTTAAACATTCAGGCTCCATACATATATATATACACTCTCTTCTCTCCCTCCCTTTCCTCTCTCTCTCTCTCTCTCTTTCTCTCTCTCTCTCTCTGTATATATATATATATATATATATATATATATATATATATATATGTATAGTTGTGTATTTCGGAGACAATCCCTCTTTTATAAAGATTTCATGGAAGGAGACAGACAAGACACTGCAATTAAGCTTTTTATTATATTTTCTTGCATTCATACAAGTGATTTCTTTTCTGAAAATGGAATAGGTAAAAAAAACTGTCAAAATGATCTGTGGATTCGACCGTTTTCGGCAAATATAGTAGCCATTATCAAGGATTTTGTTTTTCTTAACTGAATACATAGACTTATATATATATATATATATATATATATATATATATATATATATATATATATATA
>OZ038501.1:54092126-54162126 GCA_964036315.1 Acanthosepion esculentum
ATGCATACACACACCTGTATATATGTGTGTCTGTGTGTGTGTGTGTGTGCGTTTGCGCGTGCGCACGCCTAAACCAATATAAAACATGAAAACAGTCACACCCCTCGAGAAGACTAAAACGTTGGGCAGAATTCTTTTTATAGTACTTGATTTCATTTCGTCTCTTCATGAATCTTTTTCGATCGAGACGTTCGCATATCTGGATGAAGCCAAACCATTTTCCCTCTCTTTCTATATTTGACATTTTCGACGTCATTCTGCCTGAGAGTAGCCTTTGTCGATATTCTTACTATCTTCAAGGCGATGCGATTTTGTTCGCCTTTTTTCTTTTCTTTCTTTTTTACTGCTTTATTTATTTGTTTCTTCCCCTTGTAACGATGTTCCGGTATGCTTTCGCAAATTTCACAACAACAACAACAGTAATAATAATAATAATAACGGATTTTAAGGGGAAAACAGGAAAATGTGGAATAGATAGGTGACGGTTGAGTCAAGCTTGGAACAGTACTGTCGAAAGGTTGGAAGTCTAAGGAAAAGCAGTCGACAGGATTACTATACTTGATCTGGAATACTGAGGAAAGTGCTGTATTAATGAAGAGCGCTGATGTAACACAACCTCCAGCTCAGTGATATCTCCCAGTTACTATAGGAAAGAATGACTAGAAGAGTACAAATAATAATAATAATAATAATAATAATAATAATAATAATAATAATAATAATAAGAAGAAGAAGAAGAAGAAGAAGAAGAAGGTGATGATGCTGGTGATGATGATGATGAACGGATGGATGGAAAAACAAAAGGAGAAAGAGAAAGAAAAAGACAAAGAAAAGACGTTGAAATAGAAGAAGAAGAAGAAGAAGAAGAAGAAGAAGAAGAAGAAGAAGAAGAAGAAGAAGAAGAAGAAGAAGAAGAAGATGATGATGATGATGATGATGATGATGATGAAGAACGGATGTATGGAGAAATGAAAGGAGAAAGAGAGAAAAAGACATAAAGAAAGGACGTTGAAATAAAAAAGGGAGAGAAGATGATGAAAAAGAAGATGGAGGAGGAGGAGGAGAAAGAAAAAAGAAGAGGAAGAGGTGAAGGAGGAGATGAAGAAAGACATCAACATGTAAAGAAGAAGAAGAAGAAGAAGAAGAAGAAGAAGAAGAAGAAGAAGAAAAGATACTGTAAAATTCAAGGGAAACTCGAAAACTTTTCTCACTCCAAAGAACAGTGAGTCAGTTATGTGCCATGCGCGGTACATGCTTAAGCGATCATGTATCCTTCGATACATGACTGATGAGGTATTTTTTCCCGCAGTAGGTTGCCATTTCTATCTGCGGTAGACCAGTTGCCATCCAAGGCTATAGAACCCGGTCTGTCCTGCTATTTACCCATAGCTAGCGAAGAAAAGAAAAGGATTCATACCTTTCCCTAGAGTATTAGCACGTAAGTGAATGTAATGGATTCGAATGAAATTCGAATTCGGCTCTCCCGTTCCTCAGTCCGAGCCGCTAGACATTACTCCACCGTTCATGATTAATATCAAGAAAAATACGAAAGGTCTTTGTCTATTGACGGAATTTGGCATTACTTAGTCTCCACTGACGGCTACCAGACACGACAAGTAAGAAAGATCAATGAATACAAGAGATTATTATTTGATATGCTCATCCGACATTTCGATGCTTATGTCGGGTGAAGAGTGTAATCATCTCACTTTCCTCAGCATATCAGTTGTTCCAAGTAGTGTTGCCATCTGCGCACTCTCGATAATTTAAGGTGTTCACAAGGTTCCGTTCGTGACAGGAAAAAAAATCCTGGAAATAATCCCGAGCGCGCCGATCACAGGAGGCAGAAAATGAGCTGCTGTTTGATATAATTTCTCCGATTTACCCCGCCAGGTCTTGGTCCCATATGGGCTTCACATTCTGGGGAACTGACGACGATGGACCCTCCTACCTCATCTCTGCGTACTCGAGGCTATACTTTCCGAAGAATTGCCAATTTATTCTGAGGGTTACTTTATTACGGCGTTGTCTGTACTCTTTTTATGCTATCGGCCACATTTTTAAAGGTGCTTCTATATAAGATTTTCTGAAAGTTTTAACAAATGATATCTTAAGGTGGAGACATCATTGTATTCAAATAACACGTGCGTTAGACTTTTTAATACACTTTACAAAGCAAATAATGTAATTTTTAAAAGCGCTTCCATATAAGAATTTCAAAAGAATTTTAACAAGTGATTGCATTCAAGAAACATGGCTGTATGACACATGAGCCTCACTTGATCTTTCTCGGCTATTGACAGCGATGAATCCTCGTACCATATCTCTGAGGCTATACTTTCTGAATAGTTCCCAGTTTATTCTGATGGCTACTTTGTCATGTCGTCGTCTCTACTCTTGTTATTCGAGCTGATAGCAGTCATTCCCTGGTGCAACATTTCTAATACTGGAAAGGGCGATAACACTGACCTTGAGAGACCTATTTTCAAGTAAGATTTTATAATATTTTTTTAATAAATTTAAACCAAAACTGGTACTGGCTGATCGGCCAATGAATACCGAGTATTTTCACATAAAGAAGCGGCTAACATTACCATTATACTTTAGGATCTACCATTTCTATCCACATCTTCCTGTCCCTTGTTTGACTCTATCATCTGTTTACCCAAGCTTATTAGATAGGTTGCTCGCTGTTCCCTCTTTTTTCTCCTGCCTTCTGTATATTCTGTGTGTGTTAACTTTTCCAAACCCTCTTTCCTTACAAGGAAATATCAACTGTACCTTTTTCATTTAAGTATACTATTGTGGCCTTATTAAGGCCAGAAATAAAGACGCAAGCGAGGAATTGAGTTAAACAAGTATATTAACAGAAACAGTAATACAAACGTATACACACGAGAGTGTTACAGCAAGAATGTTCGATCCGACTGTCAGAGCTGACTGCTGGAAACTTTACTCTCCAAAAGGCAATACATGCTCCTATCTATAGCTGGGAGAGTCTATACGTGCGTGGGTAAATTACCATAACAATCTCATCCTTGTCGCCAAGTTGTTGTGGCCTAGTTAGGGCCAGAAATAAAGACACAAAGAAAGGAATTGAGATAAACAAATATATTATAGAAACAGTAATACAAACATATACAAACGAGAGTGTTACAGCAAGAAGGTTAAGTCTGACTGTCAGTGCTGACTGCTAGAAACTTTCCTCTCCAAAAGGCAGTATCTGCTCCTATTTATAGCTCGGAGAGTCCGTGCGTGCCTGGGTAAATTACCATAACATATACGCTTTTTTATTTTCTATAGAACTTCCTCGTTGCTTACATGTTCTATCCATGGTATTCTCAGGATTCGGCCGTAAAACCGCATGTCTGTCGCGTCGAGTCTTTTCATCATCTATGAGGAAATTACCCAACGTCTACTGACATATAAGAAGGATGGATATGACATAGCAGTTCAGCTCTCTTTTCTTTGCTTTTCGAAAATTTTCTCTCTGTTAATACTTTCCTTAGCTTCTAGAATATATATTTTGATAATCGGGGGTGCATCGGATCTCTATGTCACACGTTCCGCCGTCTGCAGGCGCATAGGGGCACAAGGACATCTCCTTAGCTCAAGAAAAAAATAAAAATAACGACAAACGAAGTAAAAATTATCAAACAGTGAGGAAAATTATTATTCTTCGACAACGCATGGCTACAGAAGGAACGTTCGATGTTACAATGGGAGGTTTTAACGTTGCAATACTTGGAATTGAAATTGAAACTCGGCTCTCCGATTTCCAGTTACGAGCCGTTACCGATATCACCACGTACACATCCAAGTTTATAACACCTGGTATTCCCAAGCGGTTACCCATCTAGTTACTGACCAGGCTCGACGTTGCTTAACATCGATGATCGTACGAGAACCGGCGTTTCGACGTGATATGGCCAGAATTCTAAAGAAATCGATATCAGACTTAGATTTCATCCAGCTCACACCCCTCTCCGGTTTTTTGAACTGGAGTAGAGGTTTATCTCTTGTTTACTGTTAAGGATTGGGTTTTCGGTTCCGTCTAAAGTTTACTCATTCTCTTTCACTCGCAGTTGCCCCTTGCGCCCTAGTCCTATTACCATGTTTGAGATTAATTGATTTTTTTAAAAAAAGAGAAATATTTGCAGATGAGTGACGTAGACTCCCCAGCCTCATATGTGCGTGGGATTACCACGTAAAACTCGTTCTTGTGTCATAGTCCGTTTGAATGGGTGAGCAGTTAAATCGAGAACCGAAATTGTATGTCATAATTTTCCTTAATATCTGCACACACGCAGGTAGACAAATAAATTTCTATATATCTAATTCATTTTCAAGGTTTTGAGTAGACACGTACACCGATATATATGTATATATATATATATATATATATATATATTGGTTATTATTGTAAATGTATTATAGAAATATGTACTTATTTCCCTACCAATCTCTAATCAATTCATTCGATGTCAAAAAAAAGATAGGCTTCAATAATTCATTTTCCTATCTCTATTAAAGAGAGCGATTTCTTTTTACGATGTAGAGAAGCGACTCGAAATAACGTCTCCAATTTTATGACAACCGCGGCTTTCAATAAAGCGCATAGAAGCCTCTTGCGTTGCTATTGTTCTCGTACTCGGAGAACATTTAGGAATTACATGGATTGAAAGTTTCGCAAATACCTTTTTAATCTTTCATCATATATTTAATACGAAATTGTTGCCAGCGTCGGAATTCCTGAAATTCACCAAAAGAAACGGAAAAGTATTCCTGATTAATAAATTTCGCTTCCATAGTCATTTCTAAAAGGTTCTTTTGATATCGGGAAAATCTTTTACAGCGGCACCTTTCTTCAATCTCTCTGCTTCAACCAGATCTTTCTTTTTTTTTAACCCATTTTGAACTTCAGTATGAGATTCTCTGAAAATACTACGACTTGGGTAACGTAACGTTTACAAACGCATTTACGCAAGACTTTATTTTCTTAAATAAATTTTACAACGCGAGTGTGGTCATTTTTTATAGGCGCTTCTATAGAGGAATTTCTCAAAATTTTTAACAAGTGCTATCTTAATTTGGGGGACATGATTGCCTTCAAGTAACACGTGCGCAAGTCTTCACCGACTATAAATATTATGCAATTACCTGCAATTTTAGGTTCCATTATTACATAAAAGATGATAGAAAGGGAGAGAGAGAGAGAGGGGGGAGAGAGAGGGAAAGAGAGAGAGGTCGAGTAAATAATACGACAGAATCATGATTTTAAGTAAAATCAACTCGTACCGCTTTATATATATATATATATATATATATATATATATATATATATATATACAGTGTAACCCGGATATAAGAGAGTTGTCGGGGCTGGAGAAGAAGTCTCTTATATCAGAGTTTCTCTTATATCCGGGTTTGGTCTATTATATATACATTAACACGGGCTCTAATTTGGGACCAGAGAAAATCTCTCTTATATCCGGGTTTCTCTTATATCCGGGTTACACTGTATATCTATTATATTCTAATTGTAATATATACACTTTCTTCAGTCTAATATTATATACACTTTATTCAGTTTAATCATATGATAAGCATTTTCTTCATTTTAATCGTATTATATACACTTTCTTCAGTCTAATTGTATGATAACCACTTACTTCAGTCTAATCATATTATATACACTTTCTTCAGTCTAATCGTATGATAAGCACTTACTTCAGTCTAATCATATTATATACACTTTCTTCAGTCTAATCGTATGATAAGCACTTACTTCAGTCTAATCATATTATATACACTTTCTTCAGTCTAATCGTATGATAAGCACTTACTTCAGTCTAATCATATTATATACACTTTCTTCAGTCTAATCGTATGATAAGCATATTCACAGCGTATCGGGCGTTGTACGCTCTGGCCTTCTTCAGGTGATTGGAAATTCCTACTGAACCCGGTGAACGAGATAAAGAGTTAAAGGGTTTGGTTAGAAATTCCAATCATCCAAAGAAGGCGGGAGCGTAAATAGGCCGAACCGCTGTGAATATGGCAATGATGATTCGGATAACAGTCCGAATAATGTAAATAATGTAATTACAATGCCTCATCCCAGAGATATAGTCATGTATGATAAGCATGTTTTTCAGTCTAATAATATTATATTCACTTTCTTCAGTCTAACAACATTATGTACACTTTCTTCAGTCTGAGCATATTATATATACTTTCTTCAACCTAATCATATTATATACACTTTCTTCACTCTAATCATATTATATACACTTTCTTTAACCTAATCATATTATAAACACTTTCTTCAGTTTAATAATATTATATACACTTTTTCAGGCTAATAACATTATATACACTTTCTTCAGTCTAATCATATTATATATACTTTCTTCAACCTAATCATATATCCACTTTCTCCAGTCTAATCATATTATATACACTTTCTTCAGTCTAATAAAAATTATACACTCTTTCAGACTAATAACATTATATACACATTCTTCAACCTAATCCTCTTATATACATTTTCTTCAGTCTAATCATATTATATAAACTTTCTTCAGTCTAATCATATTATATACACTTTCTTCAGTCTAATCATATTATATACACTTTCTTCAGTCCAATCATATTATATACACATTCTTCAACCTAATCATATTAAATACATTTTCTTCGGTCTAATCATATTATATACACCTTCTTCGGTTAATCCTAATATATTTATGTTCTTCAGTCTAATTATATTAAATTTACTTTTTTCTGTATTTATGTCTCACTTTCTACCTCATTCTCGATGTTCTCTTCTTGGGAATAATAGCTAGGCAGTCGAGTCATTGCTTAGTGGATTAAAATGTTGATTCGGGAATTTCTCTGACTAAATTTCATTCAATAAAAGGCTGTAAAAACCCAAGAAGCACTCGAGGTAGAGTCTGAAAATGCAGTTTAAGGGTATATTTTTGGAAGACAACGACTTGAACAGGTAATCAGAGATTCCGAACATGAGTTCGAATGCAAATAATAATTTCTCATCCTAGAAATTCAGATAGAAATTTGCTGAACATTTTACCGCGTTGGTATCATCATTATCATTCGACCATAATCGGGACCATCGAACCACTGCGAATGATCCTTTTATTAGCTGTATAGTATGTGGCAGGGTGTAGTAAGAGATAGCCGCTCGGACTGAGGAATTGGAGAGCCGAGTTCGAATTCCAGTCGAATCCATTACATTCACTTACGTGCTAATACCCTTGGGAAAGGTATGAATCCTCTTCTTCTTCCCCCAGCTATGGGTAAATAGAAAGACAGTTCTATAGCATTGGATGGCAACTGGTCTACCGCAGAAAGAAATGGCGACCTACTGCGGGAAAAATCTGCCTCGTCAGTCATGTATCAAAAGATACATGATCGCCTAAGCGTGTATCACGCATGGCACACAACTGATTGATTGATCTCATACTATGCCTTAAGATATGTTCTGTCATCATTATTCCATTTAATTGACTACTGAACTTATGTTGTTTTTTGTTGCAAGAACAACGTTTATTGATGACCTATTCGATACCAAGAGAAGAGAGTGTCTTTGTCATCTAGGCCAAAACAAAAGCAAAAAAAAAAAGAAAAATGTTTGGAAAGATATGAATCCTCTTCTTCTTCTTCCCCAATTATGGGTAAATAGCAGGACAGACCGGGGGTCCTATAGCTTTGGATGGTAACTGGTCTACCGCAGAAGAGGATGAGAGATATGGTCGAAATTAGAACCAGGAAAACCACCATCTCTAATTTCGACCATATCTGTCGCCCTCCTCCTCCTCCACCTCTCTCGATCAACTTACATCAACTGAAAACTATCACTCAAAAGTGTATAAAAATAATACGTAAATTTAAAACCATTTTTCTGCGCTTGGAAATGTGATCCAATGAACTATGGCGTCATATATATATATATAAATATATATATATATATATATATATATATATATATATATATATATATATATATATAAATATATATATATATATATATATATATATATATATATATATATATATATATAAATATATATATATATATATATACATATATATATATATATATATATATATATATATATATATATATATATATATACATATACATATATATATATATATATATATATATATATATATATATATATAAATATATATATATATACATATACATATATATATATATATATATATATATATATACATATACATATATATATATATATATATATATATATATATATATATATGTATATGTATATATATATATATATATACATATACATGAAGGCTTTGTGCCGAACCAACCACACTTTTTGAAGGTCTGATTCCTCAATCCGAGCCGCTATCCACTACTCCACCGTACCTCCATATATATATATATATATATATATATATATATATATATATATATATATATATATATATATATATGTATATATATATATGTATATATATATATATATATATATATATATATACATATATATATATATATATGTATATATATATATATATATATATATATATATATATATATATATATATATATATATATATATAGCATAATGAGAGGCCACGTATACTTTCTTGATATGTATATAATATCTGGATAAAATAAATGAAACAAAATTGGGTGTTTTTTTTTTAAGTATTTATTTCTGTGTTTTTGTATATATTTATTTAATATTTTGAGGTGGTCTGAAATATTAAATAAATATATACAAAAACACAGAAATAAATACTTACATAAAAAAAACAAAAAAAACACCCAATTTTGTTTCATTTATTTTATCCAGATATTATATATATATATATATATATATATATATATATATATATATATATATATATATATATATATATATATATATATATATATATATTCAATGGGGAAACAATGATGATTGCATTATATGGTGATGTTATGTTATTTTTGCTATTTTTTCATCTTGTATTTTTTCTTTCTTTTTTTATCCCTGTATATCTGTCTGTCTGGGTATACTGATTCCATTTCAGAAAATAAAATCGGTCTAATGAAATGACTGTACCTATTTCATTGAAATAAATTTGTTACCAAATATGGATTATTAAAGTTTTTTTTCCTAATTATTATTGAGCTGTCATATGGACTAAAAATCCTCTTTGAAATAATCCCTACCAATTGCAATTTGGCATATTATATATATATATATATATATATATATATATATATATATATACAGTGTAACCCGGATATAAGAGACCCGGATATAAGATAAACCCGGATATAAGATACTTCTTCTCCGGCTCCGACAACTCTCTTACATCCGGGTTACACTGTATATATATATATATATATATATATATATATATATATATATATATATATATATATATATATATATATGCGCGTGTGTGTAGATAGATAGATAGATAGATAGATAGATAGATAGATAGATAGATAGATAGATGTTATTTTGTGGTATATGAGATGACCTGGCTCGTAGCTCAAGATTGTAGACGTGGATAGCATCGTCTGACATAATTCGGCAGGTATAGCCATAGGGGAACTCTTCTGCCGATTCTCTTTTCCAATTTGGTATGAATATATTGCTGCAATCCATTTGACCCGATGCAGGAATGGTAACTATCCTCAGGAGAATTTCTTGTATGCACAGCAATATTAGCGACACCCCAGAAACAAAGATAACTCCCACCCCCAAGACAGACACCACTGGCAATTGTCTGATGGGAAATGTGCCCAGGAGGTTTTTTTTTTTTCCCCCTTTTCTAGTTGTTTCCTGATTACTCGAGAATCCATTCTTCAACCACCGTTTCTAACCGCAACACTGTATGGAATAAAATAATGAAGGAAAAAGACAGATGAAAAATTAGACAAGCAAATTCACCTGCGTCAGCCACCATATCTCCCGGCGATCAATGTCTCTTTCCACTTGACGTAGCAAGTGTCTGAAGATGCACTTTATTTGAATCGTAGTATTGATCCACAGTTCTGTGAATTCACCGGTGACAGACGCCGAAGTGATTCGCACCGAAAGACGTTTGCAGTTTTTATTGAACTGCTTTCACTCACGGTTAATAGGCGCTGGACATTGAAGTGCAAGGCTGGGCGTTCGAAATCTGTCAAGTTGTTCAATGGGGAAAAATCGATCTTGCGAATGAACTGAATAGAGCATGAGTTACAGGATTTATTTTTTTTATTTTTTTATATTAGACATTACTATTAGGTTGTCCTAAATGAACTGTCGTATTTTTTTTGTTTGCTGACTTTTTAACAACAACAAAAACAGCAAAAGAATTGCCAAACGCTTTTTAACAATTCTAACTAAATTGTTTAATTTTTTTTTTTTTTTGAGTTGGGGGTAATTGTTTGCATAAAAATATGTTTATAGCTCCACAGGAAATGATAATAATGTCGATTGCTCATATCATACGAGTTTAAATTGTGCCATAATGCCGCAAAATATGAACGAAACATCAGGTTCCCGGTAAGACGATAACTAACATCCGCGTCTTGGGTAAGACGATAAACTACATCCGCGTTCTGGGTAGGACGATAAAGTACATCCGCGTACTGGGTAAGACGATAAACTAAATTTGCGTACTGGGTAAGACGATAAACTACATCCGCGTTCTGGGTAAAACGATAAACTGCATCTGCGTTCTTGGTGAGACGAGAAACTATATCCGCGTTCTGGATAAAACAATAAACTACATCAGCGTACTGGGTAAGACGATAAACTGCATCTGCGTTCTGTGTAGGACGATAAACTACATCCGTGTACTGGGTAAGACGATAAACTACATCCGCGTTCTGGGTAAGACGATAAACTACATCCGCGTTCTGGGTAAGACGATAAATTACATCCGCGTTCTGGGTAAAACGATAAACTACATCAGCGTACTGGGTAAGACGATAAACTACATCAGCCTACTGGGTAAGACGATAAACTACATCCGCGTTCTGGGTAAGACGATAAATTACATTCGCGTTCTGGGTAAGACGATAATCTACACCCGCGTCCTGAGTAAGACAATAAACTACATCCCCTTCCTGGGTAGGACGATAAAATACATCTGCGGTCTCCGTGGGACGATAAACTACATCCGCGTTCTGGCTAGGACGATAAACTACATCCGCGTTCTGGGTAAAACGATAAACTACATCCGCGTTCTGGGTAAGACGTTAATCTACATCCGCATTCTGGGTAAAACGATAAACTACGTTCGACAGCAAGGCCTCTGATCAGGAGGTTTTGTGGAGGTTTTGTGGAGTTTGTAAAAAATTATTACCAGAAATACATTAAATAACCCATTGAGGTTGATATGCCGTAAAACAAATCAAACCAAACGAAACCAAACTCTCCAGCTATGGAATCTCTGGAATAGTTTTCTCAATTGTCCATTCCTTACTATCAGCTAGGTCCAAGAAAATCGTCGTTAATAACTCTCACTTTAAATATGAACGATCTGCCTAAGAACATTGTCAGCTCATTCGTAAATATACCGGGTGCGACAAAAGTAAGGCCCTCTTTTTTTATTATCTTTTATTGAACAAAAATAAATTGCAATGGTTCAAAATGGTTTCAGAGTAACAACGGCTTACGCGTTCCTAGATGAATAAATCTTAATTTTGCGTTCCTAGATGGTTAAATCTTAATTTCGCGTTCTTAAATGATTAAATTTTAATTTCGCATTTCTGGATGGTTAAATCTTAATTTCGCGTTCTTAAATGATTAAATTTTAATTTCGCATTCCTGGATGGTTAAATCTTAATTTCGCGTTCTTAAATGATTAAATCTTAATTTCGCGTTCCTGGATGGTTAAATCTTAATTTCGCATTTCTGGATGGTTAAATCTTAATTTCGCGTTCCTAAATGATTAAATCTTAATTCCGCGTTCCTGGATGGTTAAATCTTAATTTCGCATTCCTGGATGGTTAAATCTTAATTTCGCGTTCCTGGATGGTTAAATCTTAATTTCGCGTTCGGGAATGGTTAAATCATAATTTCGCGTTCGGGAATTGTTAAAAGTTTAATTTTGCTTTCCTGGATGGTTAAGTTTTAATTTCGCGTTCGGGAATGGTTAAATCTTAACTTCGCCCTCGGGGATGGTTAAATCATAATTTCGGGTTGAGGTGGATTGGACAATGTGGAGCCATTTTAGTGGTCACCACGATCACCAGACCTAACACCGCCAGCCTCTTCCTTGTGAAATGCACTAAAAGATCTTGTTCACAAACTCAAACCGAAAACAATTCCCGAATTAAAACAAGAAATTTCTGATAGATTTTTCTGCAATTAATGTCGAAAAATATCAAATGGTTTATAGAAGTGTCGCTGATATGGTTCAGCATTGTATTGAACATGACAGGGAGAATTTAAACATGTTAAATAGTTTGTTAATCATAACAAATCATGTACATTTTCTTAAACTACTGTAAATTATATTTGCTATTAAGCAAAAATAAATTAATAAAATAAATAAAAATGAGCGTTGCTTTTGCCACACCTTGTATATGCAGACGATACGAGAGTTTATGGATGTACATTCAAAAATCTATCTGACTTGAGCATTACAGCTTAATGCGAGAAAGATTGTATCATTCAGTATTTCCGAAATTATGTAATGAAGTTTATGTTGAAGAGCAACGCTTCGACATCATTTCACATAAATGCGGAGATCTCCCAGGGCTATATTATTGGATCTACGTTGTTCTTTATGTTCATCGACGACCTGTCTTAATGGTAAGTCAAATAGGTCTGATAAAGTAAAACTGACAGCTGTTCTCGAAAATGACATCCAATCAGTCGTTAAATTGGGGAAGAAATAGCTAGCGAATTTTAAAGCTCCAAAACGAAACTACTGTATTTTCATCATCATAGAGAACCACTTTCGCCTTCCATCAGCACCCTGGGGTACAGAATCAGATGCTAAACTCCAGGAGAGTGACTCATTGTACCTTTTTGGGCTCACGTTTTCAGGTGAAATAATTATATTGAATCAGTTGCTAGGTCTGATGCTAGGAAAGTTGGTTCACTGTGTCGTGCGAGACAATCTTTCTATCCAGAATATATCATGCACCTTTATGAATCTACCATTCGCCCGTGCATTGAATACTGATGCCATATCTGGTCTGGTGCACCTGTTATATATCTCGAGATTCTTCGCGAATACCAAAGTACAAGGTGGTCCGAAAGTCTTGTCACGCTCTTACCAAAAAGTAATGAGAAAAATTGAACAATACAGCAGTACAAAGCACATGTACTGGAGTTTGTTTATTCGCTTTCATTGGCGCTGTCACATCGAGAAGGGCTGTATGAACACCATCAAATTTCGTGTCAGCCATCTGAAATAGAAAATTATGCTTTGTTTGGGAGTGGACCAAACTTTCGGACCACTCTTTAGGTTCATTAATCTAATCGCTTCAAATTTGGCATCTGAACTTCAGTCCCTTTTCGACCGCCCTATGTCTTTTTGTTATAGTGGAACAACCTGGCACACCCCGACATGGATTGGTCAGTCTATAAAAGACTGACGAGCTATTGAAGAAGCAGGAAAGTGAGACAGACAGACAGACAGACAGACAGACAGACAGACAGAAGGCGACCCCAACGAACCTCCGTGACTTATCTCCTGTTTTCTTTAGTATTACGAACTCTCGCTCATTTGTACTTTACGTACAATAAACCATTATTATTTGTTACCTGATTTCTTGTGTTATTGTCATCTTTCCTTTCGGGATTACTTTGTTGTTTATATCGTATAATCCATAATATAACACTTTTCTATAAATATTTTCATGGCAATTGTTCTGGTTATCTTTCCTTTTTAGTAAGTCCAGGAGAGTGACTCATTGTACCTTTTTGGGCTCACGTTTTCCAGTGGAATAATTATATTGAATCAGTGGCTAGGTTTGCGGCTAGGAAAGTTGTTTCATTGTGTCGTGCTAGACAATCTTTATATCCAGAATATATCATGCACATTTATGAATCTGCCATTCGTCCGTGCATTAAATATTGATGTCATATATGGTCAGGTGGTCCTTCTATATATCGCAAAATTCTTGATAAAATCCAAGGAAAGGCTCTGTAATGTTATCGGTCATGACCTGGTATCTCGACGTGAGTCACTTCTAAACGCCGTGACGTGGTTTCCATTTGTCTTTTCTATAAATATTGTCATGGCTATTGATTCACATGAGCAATCCTCCTTGGTACTAAGACCATGTGAATTTAAGCGTTCGACGAGATTCGTAAATTGGTCTCAGCGTTTTACTGTTAAACTAGTTAGATGTAAATGTAGTTACTATTCAAATACTTTTCAAATAGAGATATGCTCACTCGGTCAATAGAGAGATAAAAAGAAACAAGGTACATATGATGCCGCTGCACTCAAATAAGCAACCACTCCAAGAAGTAAAATCATAAATAAGCGTCTCCACACGAATTAGCTCCTTCCCCAAACCAGACGTAAATCATAAATAAGCGCCTTTATTCGAATTAGTTCCCTAATCAAGAGGCAGTTTATAAATAAGCACCTCCACTCGTATTAGCTCCCCAATCAAGAATTAATTTATAAACAAGCGTCACCACTAGAATTAGCTCCCGAATCAAGAGGTGTTTTCTAAATAAGCGCCTCCACTCGAATTACCTCCCCAATCAAGAGGAAGTTTATAAATAAGTAGCTCCACTCGTATTAGCTCCCCAATCAAGAAGTAAATCATAAATAAGTGCCCTCCACTCGAATTAGCTCCCCTATCAAATATTAATTTATAAATAAGTGCCTTCGCTCGAATTGGCTCCCCAATCAAGTATTAATTTATAAATAAGTGCCTCCACTCGAATTGGCTCCCCAATCAAGAGGTAGTTCATAAATAAGTGCCTCCACTCGAATTGGCTCCCCAATCAAGTATTTATTTATAAATAAGTGCCTCCACACGAATTGGCTCCCCAATCAAGTATTAATTTATAAATAAGTGCCTCCACTCGAATTGGCTCCCCAATCAAGAGGTAGTTCATAAATAAGTGCCTCCACTCGAATTGGCTCCCCAATCAAGTATTTATTTATAAATAAGTGCCTCCACACGAATTGGCTCCCCAATCAAGTATTAATTTATAAATAAGTGCCTTCACTCGAATTGGCTCCCCAATCAAGTATTAATTTATAAATAAGTGCCTCCACTCGAATTGGCTCCCCAATCAAGAGGTAGTTCATAAATAAGTGCCTCCACTCGAATTGGCTGCCCAATCAAGTGGTAGTTCATAAATAAGTGCCTCCACTCGAATTGGCTCCCCAATCCCGAAGTACTTCTTCAATAGGTGCCTCCACTCGAACTAGCTCCCTTTATCAAGAAAATTAATTCATATATAAGCGCCTCCACTCGAATAAGATCCCTCTTAAAAAGTTAATTCTTGAATAAACTCCCCCAAATTAGCAACATCATTAAGAAATAATTCTGAATTTAGCTTTTCCACTCAAATAGGCTTCGCGCTGCAGGAATTCATTCTTGAATAAGCAACTCCACACGAATTAGGTCGCCCATCAAGAAATAATTCTTAAATAAGTTCTTCCACTCGAATAAGCTCTTCTTATCTAGGAATAATTCTTAAATACTCTCATAAGCTCCCTCTTATTAAGTATTTATCCTTAATTAAACTCACCCACTTCAATATGCCTCCATCTCGAAGTAATTCTTAAACAAGTGCCTCGACTTGAATAACCTTCCACTCATAACAGGAAATGTTTGAGTTTTTTTTCTCAATTTCAGTTAACCATCCCCTTCCAACTATATGATTCGTTAAAAACACTATTTAATTTTACCGTGACTATTTAAAGACTAAAAGAAAAACTAATAAAACAGTTCGTTGGCACCCGCTCGCATCCAAACATTGGGATCGTCATCCCCTCTCCCTATTATCTCCCCCCACCCTGGTGGCGGTGGCAGAGATGGCGATGGTAGAGATGGCTATGAAGTGTTTCACGAGGTCATTGGCGTGAATTTGATTTTGGTGGACACCTCTGCGCGGACGGAGAAGTCCCCACACTTGGCCAGAAGCCACGCCCTCGCGGCTCGAAGCGGATTGAGACAGGTGAGATCTGGCAAACCTGGTTACATCGGGCTGCTGAATGGTTGGTCATTCAAGGTCTACCTAGCGCTGCCCTTTTTCGCCGGTTTAGCATATGACATCGTATAGATCTTGGCCTATTCTGCCATTGGATTCTTCGGTGGTTAGTCGCGATCAGTCTGGTGCTTCCTCTTCGACCTTACCGTCATGATTGACTCCACAGGGGTTGGAACCCCAGACGGCTTTGATGTTGGGATCCCTGTGGCACGCAAGTCCTATACCATGGCAAGGAAAGGCCATATATATTTTACACTAAATACAAGAAAGAGGCCAAATAAAATTATTATTGTGGCTTGTGCGTCAGTCTCGTCTCCCTCGTTTTTTTTCAGGACACTCTTTTGTCGATTTTACTTCAAATTCTCAATACGATATAACAAATCATTCCTTATTCGTTTATGTTATTCCAACTACCCATAAGATAAAATGGTATAATTGACCTTTCTCTGTAACATGTTTGCTAAAGTTTCCTTTGATACTATTGGCAAAATCAATTTTACTTGGCCAAGTATCTTTTCAGTTTTTCAGTGGCATAGTATCTTTTCAAGATTTTATCCATTTTTTTTTAATTCAGGGAGCGTACCCATAATCGATTTTCAGCTACAATAAAGGGTGCGATGGATAAATTGTCGTCTCAATGACGCAAAATCGAAAATAACACTGACATCTCATTTTAACAGATATATTTACTAAAATTACACGAAAAATATCTTGCAATACTAAAGAGTAAATTTATTCAATAAAATCGCCATTGGATTCAACGACGTGCTCCAGACGACTTCGGAATCTCCTGCAACTCTTCCGGATTATCTCCTTGTTTATGTTGATGAATGCTGCCATAATCCCTGCCTTCAGTTCATCTTTGCTGTTAAAAAGAGTTTTGTTGGTCTCTCGCTCGACTGCGCCCCACACATAATAATCAAGGGGGTTGAAGTCTAGAGAGTTAGTTGTTCCCAGGACTACCCCGGCCCAGGGTGACAGCATCTATTAGGATCCTATATATGGGCAAATAGTGAATCCATAAACTTGGGTCAAAACATGAAAATATGAAAATTATCAACACTACATACAGAAGTCATCAGCAATTGAACCGTCAGTTCTATTCTAATAGTTTCTTTTCTCGCTCTTCTCACCTGTGGAACTCCCTTCTAATTTCTTTCTTCTCTACTATCTACAATCTTCTAAAATATAAATGCAACATCAATCGTCATCTTTTGTGCTCTGAATCCGATTCCTTCTCCTCGCTAAAGTCTTCTCATTCTTTTTCACTTCCAGGTACCCCTTGCGTCTGAGTGGCATTATCGCCTTGCTTTGGGTGAAATAACAAAAAAATATAAAAGCATTATTCTTGTAGAGTGGATTTTTGAGGTCCTGAGTTATTGGCACTATTTAGATTAGACGTTGTTTTTTTGTTTTTTTAAATGTGATACATTTAAAGTATTTGTTAGGATCATTAATTATGTTGGCATGACCTCCAGATCACTAAGAGAAAGAAAAGACGATCATCGGCGTCTTTGTACTGAGGTAATAAAAAATGAAATCGACCGAAAAAGAACCTAGAGAAGTCATCAGCAATTACACTTCACGCCATCAAAGAAAGTCACGAAATAGACTTTGACCAACCTGAAAGAAAATTGACCAACCAACACAAATTCAACCAAAGACGGGTAGCTGAACAGATGATAATAGCAAGTACCAAAAATGTCTGTAATAGAACTGATGCAGCAAAATTTCACCCTGCATGGACTTCCCTACTTCAACGGAAAAATACGAAAAAAAACTAAAAAACAGAAAGAGTATATTTTTTCTACTCTGGTTTGGAAATGACATTTCTTTCTTTCTTTAAGCAATTCTCCCGCTTTCATCTAACGCATGTCTCGCCAACACAATTCGAACGAATTTTTTTTTTTTTTGTTAATTTGAATTTATAACGTATCCAATGTAGCTTAGTCACTGTTTCATTTATTTCTCAAGAGTGATCAAGGATTGCAAAAAGTTTTCCGAAATATATCTGTTTTAACAATAAATTATCCGTTGGAATTATAAGTTTTTATTCTTTTTAATACATTTTCATATTAAAAAGAATTACCAACATTATATTATTGGAAAAAAAAATTACCAAAAGTCACAAGAAAATAAAATTTCGATGACTCGTAAAGGGTTGATATACCGTTAGACGATCAAACCAAAACATGAATTTGTTTCACTCGTGATTGAATTTCATGATACACAAACGCACAGATATATATATATATATATATATATATATATATATATATATATATATATATATATATATATATATATATATATATACATATATATATATATATATATACATATATATACATATATATATACATATATATATATATATACATATATATACATATATATATATATATATATATATATATATATATATATATATATATATATATATATATATATATATATATATATATATATATATATATATATAAGCAGTCGTGGCTCTTGGGGCACTGTTCCAATGTTATCTGAAGACTTGGATGAGTATCGCTGCGGAACTGAGTGACTAGCTGCGCTATATCGAGTCTGGTTTGTGTCTACTTTGTCACCGAGACCCGTGGTACAGTTGGTATGATGCTTGTTTTGTATCGAAAAGGTCCGGGTTCAATTCTCGGTAGTGGATGCACGCTGCAAATGAATCCTAGACGAAACGCCCGTCCAGTGCTTTCTGCATTCTGTTGAGGTTTATTCTAGGCTCGACGAATTACTATATATATATATATGCCCACCCAAGTATATAGTGCGACCACTGAATTTTTTTATGAAAAGCCTGTTTTTTTTTTATATACCTCGTGTATAATGCGACCCCAGTTTCTGAGAAATACTAGTGGGCCTACCGTAGTCAAACCTCCTATTTTTTGCGTAAAAATGACCATAAAAACTCGTACAATACTCCAGAATATACGGTATATTCATAACATCAAAATAACTCTGTGATATGCGTATTCAGTTACAAAAGAACGATTTCGGTTTTGAATCGAGAACCGTTTCAATACCTTAAACTTTTTACATTATTTACATGCGGACTATCGTCCCCAGTTTTGTTACTGTTATCATAACGTTTCGGCCATTATGCTCTCAGGCCTTCATCAGGTATTTGTCGGTTAACCCTCATGGGATTTCTAACTGTATGCTTTATTTAATCTACAGGGATTGATTGTTCTCTTGATGCTTGGATTGCGAAGCAGGGTTTGGGTGAGATGGAAAAAATACAAAAGTTATTAAGAGCTACAAAGCATAGGAAATTGTGGAGAACCATGATCGGCATGACTCCTGAAGGAATACGGCATAGAGAAGAAGAAGTAGAAGGTATACTCGTATATAAGCCTACTATTTGTATAGTACGACCACTGAATTATTTTATGAAAAACTTGCTTGTGTATAATGCTATCCCAGCTTCTGAGAAATACTAGTGGGCCTACCGTTGTCAAATAAGGAGCACTGAGCAGCATCCTGGACATATTTTATAGCAAATAAATGGTTTTCATTCTTTTTTGTACAAAGTTACCCCAAAATTGGTGAGAAAAACCACTTGCCGTAAATTATCTGATACGAATATTTTGATATCGTACATTCGTTTTCAGCCATGCCTGACATCGGTAGCTCCTTTACCATGGGTCTGCTTCCTTTTTAGCACAAGTTACTTCCCTTTTGTCGCCACACGAACAGCAAAACCTCATCAACTGTGTATGCCACAAATACCTTATATGAATGAAGAATTAATAGAGTTTTTTCCTCTCTCAAATTTGCATCCATCTTTGTTTCGCAAGTGTTTACGTCGCTGATGTGTCGCCTTTTCAATGACAAGCTTTTTGTCAGGATCGCTGATACATAATTGAAACTTCCGGTTATGATAATCAAATCATTCTAAGTGAAAAGTATTCTATACACGTATCTTATTGTTGCTTTGTTTTGATAGGACATTTCATCTCCGATCAGGCCCAGAACTTCCACCAATCGCGATGAAGAGATGTTCCCTCAGGAAGGCCGCGCGTCTTGACCGTCAATCGTATCTTAAACTCAACCCAGACCTCAAGTGGAACTCGTCCATACGATCCATCATTAGTGATGTTAGAAAAATGGTCGGTTCCTTGTACCTCCCCAGTAAGTACCCAACCCCCTTTAATTTTACAAGGGCAAGATCAGACATAAAAGGAAATACTGTTGCCATATATGGGCAGCAGCTACCGAGTCTACCGGCAGCAGCTACCGAGTCTACCGGCAGCAGCTACCGAACCTACCAGCAGGAACTACCATATCCAAAAGCATCTCCGCGTCGTTGTAGCTGAAAACTTATTCAAGGTACTAAAAAGGAATTTTTTACAAATAAAAAATCTGTTTTTGCCTTCTTTATCGCGGTGAGCGCCAACGGAGACTCCACACTTAGAGATAGCGCACCGGGTAGCTCACATTTGTGGCGATCGCGAAGGTCAGTCCAACCGGAGTGCAATGGAAGTCCCTTGCTCTGGGAATACTTGGTGTGAATTTTAGTAAATATAAATAATTAATATTTTAGGGTGAATTAACAGAAAAGATCATAAACAGTATATATACGGGGTGGTCCAAAAGTTTTGTCTCTCCTCCTACCAAAAAGTAACAATAGAACAACAAATAATACAGTAATACAAAACACATGTACTGGATTCAGTTTATTCACTTTCATTGACGTTATCATACATCTGCGCCATGTCCTGTGTGATATTTTACGAAGCTGTGCTTTGTTGATTGTTACAAAGGCTCTGTGAACGGTGTCCTTCAACTGATGGGTATTCTGGTATCGTTCATCTGAAACTCTCTCCTTGATAATACCCTCACAGAGCATTGAAATAGAATATTATATTACGTAGAGGTGACAAAACTTTCGGACCACACTGTAGACTCCGATATACCGGTTGTGTAATGATTATCAGTATAGACAGCGAGTTCAAATTCTAGTAACGGCCATTACAAATTTAATTTGACGAAGTATTGTCGGCCATTACTAATGTTAAATGAAGTACTGCCGGCCATTACTAATTTATTAAATGAAGTACGGGGTGTTCCGAAAGTCTTGACCCTCCCCTACCAAAAAGTAACGAGAATAATAGAACAAGTAATACAGTAATACAAAGCAAATGTACTGGATTCAGTTTATTCCCTTTCATTGACATTGTCACACATCAAGAAGTTCTGTCAGCCATCTGAAATAGAAAATTATATTATGTAGGGGTGACAAGACTTTTGGACCACCCTGTATGTTGTTGAATGGTTTTTTTTTCTTATTGGTTGGGTATCTGCCAACGAAGAGAGACAGAAAACTCAGCGCCACCGGAATCAAACACTGGATCACGACGAGCAGGGTAGGGAGAAAACTTCCATAGGGGAAGACCTCGCGTACGGGACGAACGCAGCCGAGACACCAGGACCACAAACAAGGACGAACGAATTTGAAACAACACGAACAGAAACCCTTAGTAACGCACGGCAATCCCGTTGCGCTCAGTACGTTCTACTGCCAAGTTCTCCCAAAAAGAATGGTGCCTCTAAGTGGTCTAAGAATAGTGCATCCATGTGGTCTTGCTGGGGGCACTTCGACGTGGTTTGATGGTTAGCAAGTTTCCCTTGCTAGATTAATTACAACTGAGTAGTAAGTTCGATCTTCACTGGCTGCTACATACTTTCGACCATGTTCCACATCTAAGCTACGCTTAGTAAATCGCCAATATACTTACCTGCTGAATGCCGGGTAGGGTTTATGATGCAATGGAATACCTGTCAATCCCACATGAGTGACTACAATATAGGTAGTAGCTGTAAGTCAACTGACTACAGAGTCTAGCTGAGATCTGTTACTCAGATATTTGCTGTTGCCGAACTCTCTGCCTTCGGGCAGAGATGAACCCGGACGAGGCTATGTCGAAGGGTAGCGCCTCGTACGGGGAGGTAGACAGACCCGATCCCGTTTATGCGAAGTCTACGGGGATTTTTTGACCGAGCCTACGGGCTCGGATTGCCCCACATTAAACTCGGCTTTGTGGCACATCCTACCTCGTGGGTAGGCTGGTAAATATTGTCTAGCTGGGATCTGTTGAGTACGATCCAGACTTACGCGAGAACTACCGACCTTCCGATAGTAGCACTCACAACTGGATTGACTTGCAACGACCTTGTGCATAACTGTTATCTTTATTCTTATTGTACTGATCTTTTTACAATAAACCTTTACTTATTTTATCCACCTTGTTTTTCAAGTATATCTTTCTATTAGGACGGAATATAGCAGTTTATCATCTCACAGTTGTGTCTTTGTCTTCGGGCAGATTGCGACTCAGTTGTGCTTCTGACCGCGGACAGAGATAACTGAGGAAAATATATAATGCGAAGTGCTCTATCCCGGGGAACAGGTGCACACGGCTGCACCCCACATTGCACTAAAGGGAGGAGATAGTCATAGCGATGCCAGCGCAACCTTGGCTCGGGTGTACGCGCTCGGGCTCCCCACGTTAAATCCAACCTTGTGTCACATCCCGTCTCAGTGGGGAGATCACTTTACAATATTTGCTGCGATCCGCTACAGTTGTATTCATCGATCAACTCACATACGAACAGATAGATATTTACAATAAAAAAAAGTTGTATAGAAAAAATACGTAAAAGAAATCTATCGATCGATAGATACAGATGCGAAAATATGATTTGATCGAAAGACAGACAGATAGATACGTCATTATGAAAAACAATTTCATCGTCTCATGCAAATATGATATTCAAATAATAATGCCAACGGGCGTGTCTTTGATAACCCGCAGAAGATTTCTTCAATATTTTCTTAATGAGTCTATTGCGGCGGTTTTATCCTTCGGCGACGCCGAATCGCATCCTGGTCTCACGTCTCTTGCATTCTTTCCGTTGGGGAAATTTTGCCAAGAAAGATTTCTCGTCTTTTTAATAAAACACAAGGCCCGAAGCAAGAGAAAACAGATACTGACGAGAAAATTGTCCAAACTACTCAGAAAGGAAAGAAAAAAATATTTTTTCACTGTGTCGGCAAGTGATAAGCTCCAGCCAGGTTTTTTAATCTTTTATTTTTAAATTCTAAGATAACGAAAGCTTAGTCCTGACTCCACAAAGTATGCGGGCTATAATATCCATCAAACTTGTTGTTTGGATCATTAGGTTTTCGACGCAAATGCTGCCTGGCTGTTGAATATTGTGTTAAATTGTTTGGTTGATTTTGTTTAGCGGCATATTAATTATGCTTACGACTAGCAATTTAAACAGTGAAATTATGAGACGTAGTTTGTTAATCTAGTTTTTTTTTTAATGCGCCATGCGTGACACACGCTTAGGCGATCATGTATTTTTCGATACATAACAGACGAGGTAGATTTTTTTTCCCGTAGTAGGTTGACATTTCTTTCTGCGGTAGACCAGTTGACATCCAGATCTGTCCTGGTATTTACCCATAGCTGGGGAAAGAAGAAGAGGATTCATATCTTTCCCAGGGTGTTTTTTTTTTAATTTTGTTTTGGCCTCGATGACATAGACGCTCTCTACCCTTGGTATCGAATATGTCCTCAAGAAACGTTGTTCTTAAAAAAAAAAAAAATACATAAGCTAAGTAGTCTATTAAATGGAATAATGATGACAGAACATATCTTAAGGCATAGTATGAGATCAATCAGTCAGTCAGTTATGCGTCATGCGGAACACACGCTTAGGCGATTATGTATCTTTTGATACATGACTGACGAGGCAGATTTTTCCCGCAGTAGGTCGCCATTTCTTTCTGCGGTAGACCAGTTACTATCCAAGGCTATCAAACTCGGTCTGTCCTGCTATTTACCCATAGCTGGGGGAGGAGAAGAAGAGGATTCATACCTTTTCCCAAGAGTATTAGCACGTAAGTGAATGTAATAGATTCGAATAGAATTCGAACTCGGCTCTCCGATTCCTCACTGCGCGTAAGTTCGTAAAATCGACGACGAAATATTGGTTAGTTAGTTGATTTCGTTTCGCTGATTATCAACTTCTGTTGGTTATTTAATGCTGAATTGTGTGCACCTCGAGGCAGTGTAATGGTTAACAAGTTTGTCTCGCTAGAACAATTACGACTGAGTAGTGAATTCGATCCTCACTGGGTGTCCCATACTTTCGGCCTTGTGCCACATCTAAGCCACGCTTAGAAAATTGCTTTAATGCCGAAAAGAAAATAATTTGAACAGACTTTTATGACTTCAACTGAATATATTTTGGACACAATTGTATGCCTTCAACTACAGATAAAATGTATTGTTTATCATTTTGCTTTAAATATGTATTGTTGGTAAGTTGATTTTGTTTAGCGGCATATCAACCTCTATGGTTTATTTAATGCCGATATATCCATACTTTGTACGCTATTCTATGCTTTCAACTACAGATATTTTGTATATAATTTAAGGGTAAATTGATGTTTTTTTAGATATATAGATAAAATTTATTGTGAGTAATTTTACTATAAAAAATATTTTTATATTATTTGGTGTTGCATTACATTGTTTTAGTATAGAACTGAGCTGTTGATCTTTGTTTTAGGTAGGGTCACTATTTGCCCCAGGCTGGGACCCTAACAGATGCTGCCACCCTGGGTCAGGTTAAACCTGGCAACAACAGCAATTAAAAGGTGGTTCTACGCTCCTCAATCCCCCCGACCAAAAAAAAATTCCTGATCCGAGTCCTTGCTGCTGGATCTAGTTAATCGTCATACCCAGGACAAGTGTTGGATTTTGAAATACAGATTAATGATGAGTGAACAAAATGCTTGGTCTAGTATCCTTATCCTTTTTTCCTTGCTCTCCATTAATTTTCGAATTTATGAAATAATGTCTTTTCATTGCCTCTCTCTAAATATTTGGACTAATCTCTTCACCTTTGTTGTTTTGATCATTGCATTTCAAAGCTTGCCGGTCTATCTTTTATAATATTCTGTGAATTGTATGAATACACATCTTCTTTACTCTCCCAGCTATGGGTTAATTAGTAAGATTTGTGTCAATAAATAACTTATCTCCCCCAAATTTTTGCAATCTCAAAATATTTTCTGGCTTTAAATAATCTTCAAAAGGTTGATAAGCCGTAAAAAATAAATTAATCAATCAATAAATCAATCCATGAACCAATCTGCTACTATTTTGCACTTGTAAAACGATGCGTTGTCCTATTGGAATTGGACAACCATAAGATAGATGCATAAATTGTGGCAGTGAGCCAGAGTATCTAGAAAATAATCTTATGGTCTATGTGGCGCTTAAAATTTTCACATCTCTATAATACTATGTATGTATGAATGTGTGTTCCCGAGGTACAACTTCAGTCAGTTATGTGCCGTGCGTGATACACGCTTAGGCGATCATGTATCTTTCGATACATGACTGACGAGGCGGATTTTTTTTCCTGTCGTAGGTTACCATTTCTTTCTGCGGTAGACCAATTGCCATCCTAGGCTATAGAACCCAGTCTGTCCTGCTTCCTATTTATGCATAGCTGGGGAGAGAAGAAAAAGATTCATACCTTTCCCAAGGTTATTAGAACGTAAGTGAATGTAATAGATTCGACTGGAATTTGAACTCGGCTCTCCGATTCCTCAATTCATTAATCCAACGGCTTAAATGATACGGAATACCCCAACCAATTCAGAAGCATATTGTACCTTGAACGTCTAGCGAGTGCAGTGTCAAATTTCATTAAAATTAGACAAAGGGTTCTTGTGCTAGGGCCATTTTTTCCTGTTTTTTTTCGGCATTTTTAATAAGAAATTCACTATTTGTTTTCAATACACCTTCTTATATCAATCTGCGTATATAAACAAACACTTGCATACATTATATTCCAACTCTTATATATATATATATATATATGTGTGTGTGTGTGTGTGTGTGTATGTATATATATATATATATATATATATATAAATAAAAAGAAAGAACAGTAAGATATAAAATCCGGTGTTCTTATAGATATTTTTATTTTTACACAATAGTGCTCAATGTAAATTTACAGAGCATTAATATTATAAATTAATTGATTTAAAATATGGGTTTTTCGCTACACAGTGATAACCATGTTTCAGAAATGGAAGCTAAAGCCTTCGAATTTAATTTTATTATTAAACCAAAGACATTAGTTCCATTTCCTCGTCAAGCGAATTTTGGACTCCAAAATTCGCTTGACGAGGAAATGGAACTAATGTCTTTGGTTTAATAATAAAATTAAATTCGAAGGCTTTAGCTTCCATTTCTGAAACATGGTTATCACTGTGTAGCGAAAAACCCATATTTTAAATCAATTAATTTATAATATATATATATATATATATATATATATATATATATATATTTTTATATATATATAGTACTAAAATTCTAATCTAGCATTTTAATAAATCTTTCTTGTGATATCGCGTCCTGGGTATGAGGATAAATTACATCCTATAGCAAGGCCTCTGATCGGGAGGTTTTGAGTATAGTGGGACCGCCTCTTAATTGCTATTGTTCCCAGGTCAACACTGAACAGAGGTGGTATCACCTGTTAAGGTCACATCCATGAGCAAATATTTAACCCCCAAACTGGTGTCAAAACACTATGAAAGTATAAAAATAGATTTTTTTTATAGTAAAAGTACCAGCAATCGTATAAATGTATTGCTGGCATTTTTGCTTATAAAAATGTATTTTTATACTTTCATAGAGTTCTGTTTTTGTTTGGGGATTCACTATTTGCCCATAGCTGGGACCCTAACAGGTGCTACTACCCCAGATCTAGGTGGACCTCGGAACAACAGCAATTAAATTTTTTAAATTATTTTCTTTTCGGCATTAAAGCAATTTTCTAAGCGTGGCTCCGATGTGGCACAAGGCCGAAAGTATGGGACACCCAGTGAGGATCGAATTCACTACTCAGTCGTAATTGTTCTAACGAGAGAAGCTTGTTAACCATTACACTGCCTCGAGGTGCACACAATTCAGCATTAAATAACCAACAGAAGTTGATAATCAGCGAAACGAAATCTCGCTATCAGATGACTTGCTACCAGTTGTAGTTTATCGTCATACCTAAGACTGAAATCAAGGGAAGTAAATGCAAGTTCACACGTAGGTTTAATAAATCCTGCCCGTGATATCATAGTAAATATAGCAGATTCCATTTATCCGTTCCAGGACTCTCCTCTCCAGTTGATACCCGAAACTGCTGATTTCGTCTCATATAATTAGCCTTTTTTAATTTTTTTCCTAATCTTTAGAAAACTAAAGAAAATTATTTACATCAGTAAAATAGGACATTTCGCTTATGTAACAAATACGATAGACGTCATTTCACTAACGGTGTAATATTAATGCTAGGCTGGGAAGTCTGAAGTCGAAACATATCATCTACGTTTTTTTTTTTCCATTTTGTGATTCGATTTCCTACGTGCCGTGTTTCTCAGTTCTTTGAGGACATTTTGCATTTAGAATTTACTAAAAGACACGTATGTCCTGAAAGAAAAGGTTTATTTGAGAGAGAAAAAATTAGCATAAATAATGTGCAGACTCTTCTTGAGACATCTGAATGAATCCGCTATTAGTATCAATAACTGCTTCAGTACCAGGTCAGGTTTACGGCCATATAACATTGAAATACGGGTTCTCGTACGATCACTGAAGTTAAACAATGTCAAGCTTGGTCAGTACCTAGGTGGGCGAACGTTTGGGAGTAACAGATGCTGTAAGCAAGTATGTGTGGCTGGTATGACTTACGACTATACCACGTTGAAACACCAGTTTTCGTACGATCACCGAAGGTAAACAACCGATGTTTCAACATGACGTGGCTTAGGGTCAGTACTTAGAAGGGTAACTGCTTGGCAATAATAGGTGCTGTAAACGGAGGGTATGGCTTACGGCCATATCACGTTGAAACATCAGTTATCGTACGATCACCGAAGTTAAGCAAGTTCGAGACGGTTTAGTACCTAGATGAGTAACTGCTTGGGAATACCAGGTGCTGTAACCGAGGAGGTGAGTGTAATGCAATGAATAACGGCTTGGAATTGGAAATCGGAAATACGAGTTCCAATTCTAGTCGGGTTCGTTATATTGACTTACGCACGAATACATTTGGGAAAGGTATGAATCCAAATCTTCTTCACCCTCCTAGATATGGGTTAGTTAGTATGACTTGCATCTAAAAATCATTATTTTCTTCAAAAAATTCTTAAGAATCTAAAAATATTTTTCCGGTTTTAAATAAACTGCAAAAGGTTGATAAGCCGTAAAAAACAAACAAATGCTCGAATTAGAGGATGTCTATCTATTATGGACATTGGGCTAATTAAGCCCAACTTCAGAAACTTTATAACGTTATGTGGGCGTTGATGGACTTCCTTCTCGACTACGCCCTATACGTAGTAGACCAACGGGTTCATATGTGGAGATCTAGAAGGCCATATGTTTGAGGTGACGTGATCGTAAGGATTGTAACTCATCTATTCCTGGGATGGTCTTGGCCTTATGAGATGGTGAAGAGTCGTGTTGATATGTGCACGGTCTTCCTTTGCTCATGCTCTCTATTCAAGTCATCGCAAACTTCTCCAGCACCTCCTTATAAAAGTCGACCATAGTCTGGATCATCAAGCCAGTGCGAATAAGCCTTTCCTTTGCTGCATAGTATATGCTTCACCAGTTTTTAATTCAGAGTTTTTCTTCTCATAGACCGGTTGCCACCCAGTGCGATAGAATCCGGTCTGTCCTTCTATTTACCCATAGCTGGGGGTATAAGAATTGAATTCATACCTTTCCCAAGGGTATTAGCACGTAAGTGAAAGTAATGAACTCGACTAGAATTCGAACTCGGCAATCCGGTTCTTCAGTTCGAACCACTATCCATTACTCTGATGTGCCTCCTTATAGTGATCACTATTGACCCTTAAATCCCGAGGAAAGATGTAATAAGGGAAAACAACTCCCTCGTTACTAACGACTCCCATGACTATCACAGTTATCGGAAGCGCTATGTGCATAATCGTTGAAACGTTCTTTTGGTCTCTACATAACCAGCTGTCACTTCTTCGGTTACCCCGTTTTATCCTTGTTATATACCGTACCTATGAACACCAAAGGATATCTCCCAATGCTTATAAATACGTTGGTTACTACTGTAAGTGGGGGTAATATGCTGTCTAAGTAGTTCACCACTAGCAGTGGTTTACCTACTTCACGCCGCTGGCGAGTATTGTATTTTATTGATGTTATAAAGATAACCATTTTATTTCCAGTCTACGTTTTGGTTATTCTACATTCAGTAATCCATTCTAGGTTACTATAGATAGATAGATAGATAGATAGATAGATAGATAGATAGATAGATAGATAGATAGATGGGGGTCTTAGAGTTATATACCGTACCTATGAACACTAATGGGTATCTCACAATTCTCATAAATACGTTGATTACTATTGCAAGTGTATGGATGGGTGGGGGTTAATATGCTGTCTAAGTAGACCACCACAAGCAGTGGTTTACCTATTTTACGCCGCTGGTGAGTATTGTATTTTGATGATGTTATAAAGATTACCATTTCATTTCGAACCTCCGTTTTGGTTATTTCTCATTCAGTAACCTTTTGTAGGTTACAACAATCCTGATCAAATATTTTTTCATCGATGGAAAAAACATTGTCTTGATGTTACAACTTGATCAACTAGCGCTTTGCACAGGTCCGACAGTTATCTTTGGTCTCTTCACATCGCTTATGACTTGAATCGAGGGTACTCATGCACAATTTTTCAGAGAGTCTTAAAATAAAAGTTTTCCGATAGAGTGTCTTCAAACCTTGAGATCCTTAGCAGTAGAATTAATAGACTTTCTTTTCGCGATAATTTTCTGCATCTTTTGGGCAAATTTGGGTGTTCTGATGCTATTGGGACCCTCAGCGGGCGTTTTGTGCTTGGCTGCTGCTCTAGAATCTCTATGAAAAGCTTCCAGCTTTTTGCGAACAAACAAAGATCGTGTTGGTTTCAGGAAGCGAGCAATCTGTAAACCACTATGCTCTACCTTCAAGTCAACGATTACAGCGTACCTTTTCATATGCTGAGTTAGCTTGATGTTTATCATCAATTATCTGACGAGAAATGTTAATCAGAAAAAATTAGAAAAATATTAGAACTATTAAAAGACGTCTCGTCATAGAACTGGACAAACATTCATAACATTCTTTTAATATAATATGTATTATATAATACATAATATATAATATTATGTAATAAAATTATAATATTGTTGCCTTGATCTATCCACTATCCTTCTCCACATCCTTTTCTCTAACACTCCTATCTGCTCTCGCTCCAAATCTTCTGTAACCCCTTGCCTTGATCTATCCACTATCCTTGTCCACATCCTTTCCTCTGTCACTCCTATCTCCTCTCGCTCCAAATCTTCTGTAACCCCTTGTCTTGATCTATCCACTATCCTTGTCCACGTCCTTTCCTGTTACACTCCTATCTGCTCTCGCTCCAAATCTTCTGTAACCCCTTGTCTTGATCTATCCACTATCCTTGTCCACGTCCTTTCCTGTTACACTCCTATCTGCTCTCGCTCCAAATCTTCTGTAACCCCTTGCCTTGATCTATCCACTATCCTTCTCCACATCCTTTCCTCTTTCACTCCTATCTGCTCTCGCTCAAAATCTTCTGTAACCCCTTGCGTGGTAGTGGTTTCCAGCCTTGCTTGGGGTGAAAAGCTTAAAAAAAATATAATATGTAATATTCTTTAAAATTGTTGTGGCCTTGTTAGGGCCAGAAATAAAGACACAAGAGAGGGATTGATTTGAAAAAAATATTAGCAGAAACAGTAATACAAACATATAAAAACGAGAGTGTTAGAGCAAGAATGTTCGGTCCGACTGTCTAAGCTGACTCCTGGAAACTTCAGCTTCCAAAAGGCAGTACCTGTTCCTATTTATAGCTGGAAGAGTCCAAGCGTATGTGAGTAAATTACCATATCAAAAAGGATGGCACTTCTGCCAGCCAAATATAATAAACGGAAGCACTTTGCAAGGAATTACATGAGATGCACCTTTAGCAATTATCTGCTGTCATTTATGTGCACATTAGAAAATACTCGGTTGGCAGAACCTATCTGAAATTTCGAGTAGTCCGTAAATTCGATTAGCTTATCATCCGGCCTCATTCAGTGAGTGGGGACCTAAATAATTTAACTATAACAATATTGTTACTCGCATCTCGGTGAGAGGGTGTAGAATATGCTCGTTCTGTTATCTATGTCAATGGAAATCTCGTGTTGCTTTCTTTTTTAGTATTACTCAGTTATTGCTTATCCTATTTTCACTGAATGTAAGTCTGTACTACCCACCCCAGGGATTGAACTCACAATCACTATACTACCAAATTCACGATGCAACGATGTAATACACGCTATTGTTCCGTGAGACAATCCATAACCTATAAGTTGGAGATTTTAACGTAATTCTCTTCTCACCTGCTTGCCCGCCTGCTGCTGACGCTTCTGCTGCTGTTACAACTGAACGCTTCTGCTGCTGTTTCCCTTTCAGGGACATAGGCAGACCCATTGATTAAATAAAGTGTTTGATTCGAAATAGCCTGAAGTCTACACAGATCGAGAAACATGAAGAAGGCCGGAGGGAGCATCGGGCGAAAAGTTGTGATGAAGACAACAAGGCTAAGCGTATACTTTAGTCCGAATGTAAATAATAATAATAAATCGTCATCATAGAAATAATAGCATTATTGGATCGTTTCTCGCTGGAAGAACTTATCCATAAATTGTTTTCTTTGTTTTTTAGCGGCATATCAACTCCTCATGGGTCATTCAATGCTGAAATCTAATTTTCTTGAGAGCATTAGTAATTACTTTTCCAAAAATATACTTTTTTCCTTACAGAAATGTATTGCTGAAAATTTTTATTTTTATTTTTTTACAGAAATGTATTACTGGTATTTATTTTCACTATAAAAAATGTGTATTTAACAGAATGTTTACCTTAGTTTTGGTAGCACGTGTTTTGGTGTACCTGGGAACAACAGCAATTAACAGGTGGTTTCACGATCTTCGATATCAGAAACGGATGTAGTATTCATGAATTAATTTCTATATTTGATGTACTTTATCTGTCTATATTTCTGAGATGAGGTATCACGATTATTTATGTTATTCGGACTGTTATCCTCATTTTCATTCACAACGTTTCGGTCGTTGTACGCCCTGGTCTTCTTCAGGTGATTGAAATTTCGAACCGAAACCTTAATTTCGTCCACCGTAGATTGTTCTAGTTCCGGATGTCTCAGTTATTTCCCTTTAACACAATTCTCCAAGTTTTGGTTCACCACTGCTATAGCCTGGTATTGAACTGGATCTAACCAACGCCTTTACCCACTGGCCCATGTGGGGACATCTGTGTATGAATTTTCGGGACTTATAAACCTCATGTCTCAGAAAACTTTTTTTTTTTACCTGGGTTCATATTGCATTTTTTTCTGTTATTATTATGCATTTCTTACCAGAGCTTATATTGTAATTTTTGTTGTTATTCATTGCTTTTCTCTAGCACTGCTTATTACTGGTTCCCATGCTGTATTCATTTCTATTTTCTATTTCTTTTTGTGGCCTAGCATATGTGCTGATTCTTTAAGTTTTTGTATTTTCCAGTGATGTTCTCTTTGTATTATTTCAACCCCATTCCACAGGGGGCGGTGATCTCCCTTTTCTTTCCATATGTGGTCAGCTACGCTTGATTTTTCTCTCCCCCTCGTGTTACCACTTTACGATGTACTTTCAGTCTTATCTTAAGGGAGTAGCCTATTTTTCCTTTATATTTCTCATCACAGCTGCATGGGATGGCGTATTCACAGTCCTTAATCATGTTCTCCTCTATGGGGGGGGTCTTATTCGGACGAGGTGTATGCAAAGCGTTGAACCACTTTTGAAGGTCGTCCTGATGTTATACGAAGCGCAGACTTTTTGCATTTTCTCCGATAATCTCTTCACATAGAGTAGGTAGAGTTAAACTGTTTTCTGATCGTTGTTATCCTCTTGCACCATTCTATCCCAGTTTGTCGGAGCTGCTGTCATGTACCCAGGCAATATGAGCACTAGTAAAATATGATTGCTGAGACATTAGCTTTATAAGTCCCAAAAATTCATACATATGTGTGAAAAATAATATCGCCCAAATATCCGCCAAGGCTTCGGCGGCACACCTCCACTCGATGGTCAAAGTTTTTGATGACGTCTCTGCGTAGTTGCTCCTCGATCTCACCAATATGCCTTATTATTTCAATCCTTCAGCTGTTGAATTGCTGTTGGCTTTCTGGCATAGACCTTACTTTTGAGATGACCCCAAAGGAAGAAATCTAAAGGCGTCAAGTCGAACGATCGTTGTGGCCAATTAACTTCGCTGTTTCGAGAGATGGCATCATCTGGGAACTTCTCGTTGCATTTCTCTTTGAACGTCGATTTTCGTAATAGGTTTCGATAACTCTAACACGTTGTTTGATTGTTAATCTTTCCATGGGTTTATCTGATCTAAACTGAGGACTTAGCTGCTACAAATAAAGGGTGTTTAAGTCATGGCAATTATGTGTGAAAAATAATATCGCCCAAATATCCGACAAATTTGAAAAAAATAGAAAAACATCAATAGACGCTTAAGCTTAATTCACATTTAAAATCGGTCGAAATTATTGGAACACTCTTTAATTATATTTAATATAATTGATTAACCTGACTTGTAAGTAATTTAATTAACTGATTTAATTGATTTTTCATTCAATTAACAGATGTACACTTTAATAGTCATATTTAATGCCAACTCTAATTAAACTGACCGATAACTAATTTACTTACAATATCTGATCAAATCGGCAAATCTTGTTAATCCCGAAATTCTCTAATTATTCCATTTAATCTCCTTTTTGATGTAATTGACCCATACTTATTTTAATATCCATATTTGATCGATACGTTCACGTAGTTAACCCGCCTATACTATAATGATTATATGTAATGCTATTTTTTTATTAGACCGACTGATAAGTAATTTAATTATCATATCTGGACAAATAGCTCATTTGCTAAACCCCTATACACTATCGTAATTATATTTAATATTCTCCCTGAATTATTACATATCTGATCGATTGGATCAATTGGCTGACACCAATATACTCTAATAATTTTATTTAACGTCATCTAGAATTAAAATGACCTATCAGTAATTTAATTAACATATTTGATCGACATGTCCCGTTAGTTGTCACATGTATACTGTAAAATTACATTTAATATCCAATCTGATAGAACTGACCCAGAAGTAATTTAACTTCCACACCTGATAGATTCGTTTCTTTCGTTGGCCTCTCTATGCTCTAATAATTATAATTAATATCCTCTGTGATTAAACTGACCCATGAGTAATTTAATCATATCTGAACGTTTCATTCATTTGGTTGATCTATATATAGTCTCAACTGACCAATAGGAAATTTACTTTAATTATCGTGTCTAATCAAATCGTACATCTGTTCGATCCCTCTAATTAATATCAATTATATTTACAGACATCTCTGGCCGATAAGTAATTTAATATCTGATCAATTCGATCATTTCTTTGAACCTTCTATACACTAACAATTATATTTGATTCTCCTAGGATTAAACTGATCCATCAGTATTTTAATTACCATATCTGATCGACTCGTTCGTTTGATTGACCTATCTACACCGTGGAAATTATATTTACCAACTTCTCTTATCAAATTGGACAATAAGTAATTTAATTACGATATCTGATCAAATCGTTAACTTGGTTTAGGCCTGTATATTCTAATAGTTACATTTATGCAGTTTCTGATTAAATTGACTCATAAGGACTTTAATTACTATATCTGATAGTTTTTTTTATTTGATTGGTCACTATGAACTCTAATAACTTTATTTTATAGCTTCTCTAATTAAACTGGCTCATAACAAATTTAATTATCATATCTGATCGATTCATTTGTCTGACGCCTAAATATAATATTAATTATATTAAAGACCTCTCTATTTAAACAGACCTATGAAAAATGACCTATGAATCTGATTGATTCATTCATTTGACTGACCTCTATAAATCATATTAATTATAGTAAAGATCTTTCTTTTGAAACAGACCCATGAAAAATTAATTATCATACCTGATCGATTTATTCATTTGACTGACCCCTATATATCATATTATTTATATTAAAGACCGCTCTGTTTAAACAGACCCATGATAAATTAATTATCATATCGGATCTATTCATTCATTTGACGGACGCCTATATATCCTATTAATTATATTAAATACCTCTCTGTTTAAACAGACCCATGAAAAATTAATTATCATATCTGATCGATTCATTCATTTGACTGGCGCCTATATATCATATTAATTATATTAAATACCTCTCTGTTTAAACAGACCCATGAAAAATTAATTATCATATCTGATCGATTTATTCATTTGACTGGCGCCTATATATCATATTAATTATATTAAATACCTCTCTGTTTAAACAGACCCATGAAAAATTAATTATCATATCTGATCGATTCATTCATTTGACTGACTTCCACATACCATATTAATTATACTTAAGGCCGTCTCTGATTAAACTGAGCCATAAGTCATATATACTCCTTGTTACAATCTCTACAGGGTTAGAGTGTTATCCTATCTTTCCTGTTTAGGATTGGGTTGCCGATTCCTTCTAAAGTCTACTTCAACTCCGCACTTCTAAGGTCTGTGACTGAACTCTGATATTTTATTCACTATTTAAATCCTGACCTCTTCAAGTCTAGACTTATCTATCTTTCCTGTTATCTTGCCCTGCCTTATGCTGATACAACCCCACAGAGTGACACTCTACCTTGAATGGCTCTTGGGCCTTGTATCGGGCGAACATTATTAAGGGAAAATTTTCCATCGAGGAAATATAAAAAGAAGTATCCGTATAACTAATCCCGATAACTGAATGAATTCTAATATTATCGTACCTAGCTTACTGTAATGTTTAAATTATCAGAACTGATAAACTCTTTTATATGCTTCGCCACTAAATAGCGCGATAATTATATTTGCTAGATTCCTTGATTGATAGAATCTTCTATTCGGCTTGCTCCTGTATACTCTAATAATTATATTTAATTCCGTCTCTGATGTAAATGGCCCACAAGTGACTTAATTACCATATCTGATAGAATCGTCCATTGGGTTGACAGCTACAGACTTCACCAATGCTATTTTACGTTTTTTCTAACTTAAATTACCTATAAATAATTTTATTACTCTATTAAATAAATACGATTACTAATTGTATCAAGATATATATTGTTACTGAAACGAATAATTATATATATATATATATATATATATATATATATATATATATATATATATATATATATATATATATATATATATATATATATATATATATATATATATATATATATATATATATATAGTGATTTAAAAGTAACTCCCTATTTTATGTATGAGTGGCCAGCCAGGAGTCCTGATTTAACAACCTGTGACTTTTTGTGGGGACGGGGGTAAAGGAGCAAGTCTACTATACCAAACCAAGACTTTGGAAGAACCTGAAGGGTAAATACAAGAAGTTATGTCTTCCATATCAAAAGAGTTCCCGCTGAAATCATTTGACACGATTCTTGGGCGGCTGAAGAAGCTGGCAACGAAATCTGGTGCCCATAACGAATTTAAGATAAAACCTCATACTAAACGCTCCCCTCTTCTTGTAAAAATTATAGCTAATAAATAAGTTATAAATATTTTAAAATTGGGAGCTACTTTTCAATCACCCTGTATATACATCAAAGACATGATATATTTTAATTAATAAATCCTATTCGTGGTCTAGTGTAAACGGTAATGGTGGAAATAGCCGTTTCCATACAGGAAACATTCGACATTTATTCACCGAATAGTTTACGCTACCGTCGGTTAAACCCATCTGTTTTCCCCCATCTATGGATTAAATAGTAGGACTCGTTTCTGGAAAACAAATTATTGTTATTTCCAAAAAAGCTTTTAAGGCAGTATTCGGCTTACTTCCATTCAAGGTTGAAACACCAGTTCTCGTACGATCACCGAACAAATCGTGCCTGGTCAGTATTTAGATGGGTAGTCGCTTGAGAATATTATGTGCTGTAAGCTTGTACGAGCGGGTGGTGTAGCGGCTCGCAATTGGAAATCGAGGGAGCTGAGTTCTAATTCCAGTCGGGTTCGTTATATTCACTTACGCGCAAACACCCTTGGGAAATGTATGAATCCACCCCTTCTCTCCAATTCTATGGGTTAATCATTAGGAATTGTATCAATGAATTATTATTATCCCCCCCCAAAAAAACTTTTACAATGTAAAAATATTTTCTGGCTTTAAATAACCTGCAACAGGTTGATAAGCCATAAAAAAACATTAATCAATTATTAAAGAAATATTCACTTGCAAAAAAAAAATAAAATAAAATAATTATTCTCATAAGCCAAAATATGATTCGCCTTTAAATAACCCAAAAAAGGGTCGATAAACCGTAAAAAAAAGCAAATCAACCAGTCAATCAATACTGTCGTTTGCAATTTATAAAAGTTATTAATTAGCTGGGACGACCGGTGCAGTTCGCCGTGGTGTAATGGTTAGCAAGCATTTCCCGCTAGATCAATTACAACTAAATAGTGAATAATGACTCATTGGTTGCTCCATATTTTCGGCCTTGTGACACATTTAAGCTACGCTTAGAAAATCACCGTTTCTTTCTTTTCAATTTGTTACAAGCGCTACTTTATTGATTTTTTAATTGGTACAAGCAAGAGGCACCCAATGCGGATCGGCCAAACTACAATGATAATAATATAGATATGTTCTTTTAAATTTCTGTCCTGTACAAGGCTCAAAATCCACTCAAGCAAGAGAGTTACAGTCAAAATAGCAATGCTGAATGAAGTGCGTGATCCGAAGCGAAAAGAAGCTGGAAATAGTAAAAAAAAAATAGCCGTTTCCATACAGGCAGTATTGGGCATTCATTCGCCAAAGACTCAGCGTTACTGTTGATTTAAAATTATATACAGGGTGTTCCAGAAATCTTGGACACATTTCAAGTCCTCATATCTGCTGAACTATGAATGTTAGTAAGATGAAACTGGTATCATTTTAAAGCTAAATTCATTAAGATTTTTGTAATGCTAATGATTTTTGCATATTTTTTTTTCAGATCCAGTAATGGCGTTCACTCAACCAGCAAAGGCGTTTTGTGTCCTTGAATTCCAGTTCGAACTGCCTTCGAGTCGAACCCCCGTAAATCGATCAGAAGAGCCAGTAAGGAACTTCAGCTTCCTACAACAACGTGTTTGACGTGTCTTAAAAAGACGACTGCACATGACACCTTACAAGCTACAGTTAACCCAACAGTTGCAGGACACTGATGAACCAGCTTGTCGTGACTTTTGCAATGCTGGAACGCATTTGTCATGAATTGGACTATCGGCTTGATGTGTGCCGTGTGACCAACGGTGCTCGCATTGAACATCTTTGAACATTCTATGTTTCAGAATATGCCAGGGGGGGGTATATCTTTAATAGTTTTCGCGATATTCACTGTCAAAATGTGACCAAGACTTTTGGAACACCCTGTATTTTTAAAAATGGTTTTTCAGGGACTTAGAATTCTCAAGTCGCTCTGTCTAATACTAACTGTGATTTCCTACCAAATACCAATATTTCAGAGTGTGTCGGTGTCAATCTGATGACAGTGCAGAGGATTCTGAAAGAATTGGATGTTATATCCAGTCGACAACGTTGTATTTGGAGTGATTTTCTAGTGATGGTGACGTTATGCCTCTATCCATCTTCCCACAGAACCTCAAACTCAACACGGAAGCCTACATCAAGTCCCTTGAAGAGATGGTGCTGCTCTGGGTCAAGAGGGTTGCTGCTGGGAGGCCCTGTGTCTGGCAACATGACTCTGGACGATGCCACACATGCAGGAGAACTCAATCATAGCTGTCAGAACATTTCTGCGACCACAACACCCCTTACATCTGGTCACCTAACTCTCCAGACTTCAACCCCCTTGATTATTATATGTGGGGCGTAGTTGAGCAAGCGACCAACAAAACTCCTTGTAAAACAAAAGACGAACTGAAGACAAGCATTATGGCAACTTTCACCAACGTAAACAAGGTGAACCGTCCAGAAAAGTTACAAGAGATTCCGAAGTCGTCTGGAGGCCGTGGTTGAAGCCAATGGTGATTTTATTGAATAAATCTATTCTTTAGTATTTCAAGATATTTTTGTGCAATTTTTTTTTGTAAATATATATATATATATATATATATATATATATATATATATATATATATATATATATATATATCTGTTAAAATGAGATAACAGTGTTATTTTCATTTTTACGTAATTGATACGACAATTTATCCATCGCACTCTGTATAGTATGTAAAACCAAGTTTCTGTCACTTGATGAAAAAATAATGGTTAGCCTATCTTTGAAGTCAAATATCTGAAAAACTACAAAAAAGTGCCGATAGGACTTGTTTAATTTCGGGTGACGACATATTGAATGAAAGAGTGTAACTTCGAGTAACCTACGAAACATCTGGAGTATCCTTGCCCGACTTAGAACTGAATCTCAGTTGAGTGGTAAACATAGAACTACTTCCATGGTTTCTGCTATCATCTCTAATCTGGATACCCACCAAGCATGTAAACCAGATAGTTTACCTACAACCGTCGTTAAGAAATGTGCTACCGAACTGGCTCCTGTTCTCTCAGTTGTTGGAAATCGTCTTCTGTTGTTCCAGTATATATAAACTTCTAACTATCGGCCTATTAGCCTTCGACATTTTTTTTTTTTTTGTAAACTGTTAGCGGCCGTAATCAACTTTCAGACAAGCAATATCGCTTTCGCTTTTCCAGTTGAACTGATGTCAGTCAGTTATGTGCCATACGTGATACACGCTTAGGCGATCATGTATCTTTCGATACATGACTGACAAGGCAGATTTTTTTCCCGTAGTAGGTTGCCATTTCTTTCTGTGGTAGACCGGTTGCCATCCAAGGCTATAGAACCCGGTCTGTCCTGCTATTTACCTGCCTCCTAGATAGTGCTTCTAGTACTTTATCGAAAAGTTCCAGTCGAACCGATTACATTCACTTACGTTCTAATCCCTGGACTTTTTTTGTTAGTTCTGTTATACACGCTTGGGTAATCATGTCTCTTTCGATACATGACTGACTTTTTTCCCGCAGTAGGTTGCCATTTCTGTCTGCGGTAGACCAGTTGCCACCCGAGGTTATAGAATCCGGTCTGTCATGTTATTTACCCATAGAAGAAGAATAGGATTCATACCTTTCCCAAGGGCATTAGCACGTAAGAGAAATGTAATGGGTTTGACTGGAATAGATGAACAGAATCTATCAAGCCTTAAATAAAAATGGTTACCCGGTTAAGGCAGTGGAGAACTTGGAAAGGGGAATTAACAAGGAGATAACTGATAACTGACATCTATTATACATGGCACGTGGAAATAGAACAGTCTACCCCGGCGAGCGAAATAAAGGCTTCAGTTCGACATTCCAACTACCTGAAGAAGGCCGGAGCGTACATCGGCCGAAACGTTGTGATAAATATGGCAACAAAGATGAGGACAATAGTCCGAATAATGTAAATAGTGTATCAACATTGTTGTATCATCAAGGTGAATGATACACAGAGAAGAATGAGTGCTTAATATATTTATTCAGCACCAGTATCCGGTGCTAATGGATACATACAAAAGGCAGAACAATAAGTTACAAAACAATTAACAAGACAACTTACAAGGAATAGAGGAGGGTCAAATGCTGTATAGCCAAACAAAGTAAGATCAGTCCAAATATTAATCAGTTTAGTATCAACTTATTAATCAACTGTTGAAGTCCTTAATAGTAGACTATTTAAGACTATTAGCCAGGCCATCTGTTAGAGTGCTAGCTACTCTACAACAAACTAAAATAATATTTGATCCCTTTATGAATTGCCATGCCATTATTCTTTCTGAAAAAGTCATGGCAATTCATTGTTAATAAGGAACGTGGATTATTATGTCAGGTTACTGCACGCATGTTACTGGCACCATGTATTAACTGCTGCCTCGCCAGGCCATCGGAGACTAAAGCAATTCGCCCAACAGGCTTTTCTGGTGAGGAAGACGGCTATACCCGTCAAATTGATCCATCTAGTAGGGTCAACGGCCATCTAGTACAATGGAGTAGATCCATAGCTATGGATGCGGGCAAGGCGGTGATTAGACAGCAGCGGTTGGCGGAAGGCTTCTCAGACTGGTCAACGGTCAGGGCGGTGAGATAACATCACTTGGCGGTAGGCACCCTAGGCTGATCTCAACGGTCAAGGCGGCGATGAGACGGCATCGCTTGGCAGAAGCCTCCCAGACTGGAATCAACGACCAGGACGGTGATGAGACTGCATCGTTTAGCGAGAGGCTTCTGAAACGGAATCAACGGTCAGGGCGGAGATGATACGGCATCGTTTGGCTGAAGGCTTCCCAGACTGAAGTCAATGGCCAAGGCGGTGATGAGACGGCATTGCTTGGCGGAAGGCTTCCCAAATTGAATTCAACGGTCAGGGCGGAGATGATACGGCATCGTTTGGCTGAAGGCTTCCCAGACTGAAGTCAAAGGCCAAGGCGGTGATGAGACGGCATCACTTGGCTGAAGGCTTCCCAAATTGAATTCAACAGTCAGTACGGAGATGAGGCGGCTTTGTTTGGCTGAAGGCTTCCCAGACTGAAGTCAATGGCCAAGGCGGTGATGAGACGGCATTGCTTGGCGGAAGGCTTCCTAAATTGAATTCAACGGTCAGGGCGGAGATGATACAGCATCGTTTGGCTGAAGGCTTCCCAGACTGAAGTCAATGGCCAAGGCGGTGATGAGACGGCATTGCTTGGCGGAAGGCTTCCCAAATTGAATTCAACGGTCAGGGCGGAGATGATACGGCATCGTTTGGCTGAAGGCTTCCCAGACTGAAGTCAAAGGCCAAGGCAGTGATGAGACGGCATCACTTGGCGGAAGGCTTCCCAAATTGAATTCAACAGTCAGTACGGAGATGAGGCGGCTTTGTTTGGCTGAAGGCTTCCCAGACTGAAGTCAATGGCCAAGGCGGTGATGAGACGGCATTGCTTGGCGGAAGGCTTCCCAAATTGAATTCAACGGTCAGGGCGGAGATGATATGGCATCGTTTGACTGAAGGCTTCCCAGACTGAAGTCAAAGGCCAAGGCGGTGATGAGACGGCATCACTTGGCGGAGGGCTTCCCAAATTGAATTCAGCAGTCAGTACGGAGATGAGGCGGCTTTGTTTGGCTGAAGGCTTCCCAGACTGAAGTCAATGGCCAAGGCGGTGATGAGACGGCATTGCTTGGCGGAAGGCTTCCCAAATTGAATTCAACGGTCAGGGCGGAGATGATACGGCATCGTTTGGCTGAAGGCTTCCCAGACTGAAGTCAAAGGCCAAGGCAGTGATGAGACGGCATCACTTGGCGGAAGGCTTCCCAAATTGAATTCAACAGTCAGTACGGAGATGAGGCGGCTTTGTTTGGCTGAAGGCTTCCCAGACTGAAGTCAATGGCCAAGGCGGTGATGAGACGGCATTGCTTGGCGGAAGGCTTCCCAAATTGAATTCAACGGTCATGGCGGAGATGATATGGCATCGTTTGACTGAAGGCTTCCCAGACTGAAGTCAAAGGCCAAGGCGGTGATGAGACGGCATCACTTGGCGGAGGGCTTCCCAAATTGAATTCAGCAGTCAGTACGGAGATGAGGCGGCTTTGTTTGGCTGAAGGCTTCCCAGACTGAAGTCAAAGGCCAAGGCAGTGATGAGACGGCATCACTTGGCGGAAGGCTTCCCAAATTGAATTCAACAGTCAGTACGGAGATGAGGCGGCTTTGTTTGGCTGAAGGCTTCCCAGACTGAAGTCAATGGCCAAGGCGGTGATGAGACGGCATTGCTTGGCGGAAGGCTTCCCAAATTGAATTCAACGGTCAGGGCGGAGATGATACGGCATCGTTTGGCTGAAGGCTTCCCAGACTGAAGTCAAAGGCCAAGGCAGTGATGAGACGGCATCACTTGGCGGAAGGCTTCCCAAATTGAATTCAACGGTCAGGGCGGAGATGATATGGCATCGTTTGACTGAAGGTTTCCCAGACTGAAGTCAAAGGCCAAGGCGGTGATGAGACGGCATCACTTGGCGGAGGGCTTCCCAAATTGAATTCAACGGTCAGGGCGGAGATGATACGGCATCGTTTGGCTGAAGGCTTCCCAGACTGAAGTCAAAGGCCAAGGCGGTGATGAGACGGCATCACTTGGCGGAAGGCTTCCCAAATTGAATTCAGCAGTCAGTACGGAGATGAGGCGGCTTTGTTTGGCTGAAGGCTTCCCAGACTGAAGTCAATGGCCAAGGCGGTGATGAGACGGCATTGCTTGGCGGAAGGCTTCCTAAATTGAATTCAACGGTCAGGGCGGAGATGATACGGCATCGTTTGGCTGAAGGCTTCCCAGACTGAAGTCAAAGGCCAAGGCAGTGATGAGACGGCATCACTTGGCGGAAGGCTTCCCAAATTGAATTCAACAGTCAGTACGGAGATGAGGCGGCTTTGTTTGGCTGAAGACTTCCCAGACTGAAGTCAATGGCCAAGGCGGTGATGAGACGGCATTGCTTGGCGGAAGGCTTCCCAAATTGAATTCAACGGTCATGGCGGAGATGATATGGCATCGTTTGACTGAAGGTTTCCCAGACTGAAGTCAAAGGCCAAGGCGGTGATGAGACGGCATCACTTGGCGGAGGGCTTCCCAAATTGAATTCAGCAGTCAGTACGGAGATGAGGCGGCTTTGTTTGGCTGAAGGCTTCCCAGACTGAAGTCAATGGCCAAGGCGGTGATGAGACGGCATTGCTTGGCGGAAGGCTTCCCAAATTGAATTCAACGGTCATGGCGGAGATGATATGGCATCGTTTGACTGAAGGCTTCCCAGACTGAAGTCAAAGGCCAAGGCGGTGATGAGACGGCATCACTTGGCGGAGGGCTTCCCAAATTGAATTCAGCAGTCAGTACGGAGATGAGGCGGCTTTGTTTGGCTGAAGGCTTCCCAGACTGAAGTCAATGGCCAAGGCGGTGATGAGACGGCATTGCTTGGCGGAAGGCTTCCCAAATTGAATTCAACGGTCAGGGCGGAGATGATACGGCATCGTTTGGCTGAAGGCTTCCCAGACTGAAGTCAAAGGCCAAGGCAGTGATGAGACGGCATCACTTGGCGGAAGGCTTCCCAAATTGAATTCAACAGTCACTACGGAGATGAGGCGGCTTTGTTTGGCTGAAGGCTTCCCAGACTGAAGTCAATGGCCAAGGCGGTGATGAGACGGCATTGCTTGGCGGAAGGCTTCCCAAATTGAATTCAACGGTCATGGCGGAGATGATATGGCATCGTTTGACTGAAGGCTTCCCAGACTGAAGTCAAAGGCCAAGGCGGTGATGAGACGGCATCACTTGGCGGAGGGCTTCCCAAATTGAATTCAGCAGTCAGTACGGAGATGAGGCGGCTTTGTTTGGCTGAAGGCTTCCCAGACTGAAGTCAATAGCCAAGGCGGTGATGAGACAGCATTGCTTGGCGGAAGGCTTCCCAAATTGAATTCAACGGTCAGGGCGGAGATGATATGGCATCGTTTGGCTGAAGACTTCCCAGACTGAAGTCAATGGCCAAGGCGGTGATGAGACGGCATCACTTGGCGGAAGGCTTCCCAAATTGAATTCAGCAGTCAGTACGGAGATGAGGCGGCTTTGTTTGGCTGAAGGCTTCCCAGACTGAAGTCAATAGCCAAGGCGGTGATGAGACAGCATTGCTTGGCGGAAGGCTTACCAAATTGAATTCAACGGTCAGGGCGGAGATGATACGGCATCGTTTGCCTGAAGACTTCCCAGACTGAAGTCAAAGGCCAAGGCGGTGATGAGACGGCATCACTTGGCGGAGGGCTTCCCAAATTGAATTCAGCAGTCAGTACGGAGATGAGGCGGCTTTGTTTGGCTGAAGGCTTCCCAGACTGAAGTCAATGGCCAAGGCGGTGATGAGACGGCATTGCTTGGCGGAAGGCTTCCCAAATTGAATTCAACGGTCAGGGCGGAGATGATATGGCATCGTTTGGCTGAAGACTTCCCAGACTGAAGTCAAAGGCCAAGGCGGTGATGAGACGGCATCACTTGGCGGAAGGCTTCCCAAATTGAATTCAGCAGTCAGTACGGAGATGAGGCGGCTTTGTTTGGCTGAAGGCTTCCCAGACTGAAGTCAATAGCCAAGGCGGTGATGAGACAGCATTGCTTGGCGGAAGGCTTCCCAAATTGAATTCAACGGTCAGGGCGGAGATGATACGGCATCGTTTGCCTGAAGACTTCCCAGACTGAAGTCAATGGCCAAGGCGGTGATGAGACGGCATTGCTTGGCGGAAGGCTTCCCAAATTGAATTCAACGGTCAGGGCGGAGATGATATGGCATCGTTTGACTGAAGGCTTCCCAGACTGAAGTCAAAGGCCAAGGCGGTGATGAGACGGCATCACTTGGCGGAAGGCTTCCCAAATTGAATTCAGCAGTCAGTAAGGAGATGAGTCGGCTTTGTTTGGCTGAAGGCTTCCCAGACTGAAGTCAATAGCCAAGGCGGTGATGAGACAGCATTGCTTGGCGGAAGGCTTCCCAAATTGAATTCAACGGTCAGGGCGGAGATGATATGGCATCGTTTGGCTGAAGACTTCCCAGACTGAAGTCAATGGCCAAGGCGGTGATGAGACGGCATCACTTGGCGGAAGGCTTCCCAAATTGAATTCAGCAGTCAGTACGGAGATGAGGCGGCTTTGTTTGGCTGAAGGCTTCCCAGACTGAAGTCAATAGCCAAGGCGGTGATGAGACAGCATTGCTTGGCGGAAGGCTTCCCAAATTGAATTCAACGGTCAGGGCGGAGATGATACGGCGTCGTTTGCCTGAAGACTTCCCAGACTGAAGTCAATGGCCAAGGCGGTGATGAGACGGCATTGCTTGGCGGAAGGCTTCCCAAATTGAATTCAACGGTCATGGCGGAGATGATATGGCATCGTTTGACTGAAGGCTTCCCAGACTGAAGTCAAAGGCCAAGGCGGTGATGAGACGGCATCACTTGGCGGAAGGCTTCCCAAATTGAATTCAGCAGTCAGTACGGAGATGAGGCGGCTTTGTTTGGCTGAAGGCTTCCCAGACTGAAGTCAATAGCCAAGGCGGTGATGAGACAGCATTGCTTGGCGGAAGGCTTCCCAAATTGAATTCAACGGTCAGGGCGGAGATGATATGGCATCGTTTGGCTGAAGACTTCCCAGACTGAAGTCAATGGCCAAGGCGGTGATGAGACGGCATCACTTGGCGGAAGGCTTCCCAAATTGAATTCAGCAGTCAGTACGGAGATGAGGCGGCTTTGTTTGGCTGAAGGCTTCCCAGACTGAAGTCAATAGCCAAGGCGGTGATGAGACAGCATTGCTTGGCGGAAGGCTTCCCAAATTGAATTCAACGGTCAGGGCGGAGATGATACAGCATCATTTGGCTGTAGGCTTCCCAGACTGACGTCAACGATCAGCGCTAATCATTACACCAGGTCGAGGTACCCTAGGTATGCTATGTATAAATGAATCCCTTTTCGCATGTAGAGGTAACTGACTATGTTCTCACCTACGCGGCCTCTTTATGACTACATACAGTCAAGGAACTGATGACAATGATGATGATGTGAGAAATCATCGCTCGTATGTCGATAAGCTCGATTCGAATTTTTGAATCTTTAGCATCCAAACCCAACGTTATAACGACTGTGTCAACTCTTCAGATGTCGGATGAGATCGCAGAGAGAGAGAGAGAGAGAGAGAGAGAGAGAGAGAGGAAGAAAGAGAGAGAAAGAGAAAGTGTGAGATAATGTGTGAGATAATAGAGAAAGACAGAGTGAAAGAGAGAGAGAGAAATATCGAGAGAAAGAGAGAGTGAGTCTTTGAAAAAGAGAGAGTGTGAGAATGTGTGGAAGAGAGAATAAAAGAGAGAGGGACAGAGAAAGAGAGAAAGAGAGAGAGAATAAGAAACGTTATAACGTATGTGTCAACATCACAATCGTCGGAAAACATCGTAGAGAAAACAAGAAAGCAGCATAGAGAGAGTGAAAGGGGGAGAGAGAAAGAAAGAGTGAGAGAGAAAAAGAAAAAGAGAACGAATGAGAGAAAGAGAGAGAGGGTGAGAAAAAGCGAGAGAGTGAAAAGGGAGAGAAATAGAGAGACCGTGAGAGAGTGGGAAAGTGAGGGGAAAAAGAGAGAGGTAGAGAGTGAGAAAGAATAAGTAAGAGGAGAAGAGAGAGAGTGTGTGAGTTAGAGAGGGGGCATCGATATACGCAGCATTAACGATAGATAATCTGTAGATTATCGAGGTTTTCAAATGCTACAATTACGCAGGATATTTAGAGAATTTTTTATGTCTCAACAGATTAAGACATTTTCGGTTTGGCTGCCGACGGCGAAAGGCGTTGGAAACGTTATCGTTTTCAACAGATGATTATCTTGATGGCGCTTATCATTTAACATTGAAACTAAAATTGATATTATTTCCCGTCTTTTAACGATAACTTTTTCTTTTTTGTCCATGCTATTTTCACCCAATTTTTTGGCATCCTAAGCGTCGATATTTGTGATACAAAATTACATGTTTGTTTTTTATTTTACCGGTGTCAACGATTAACCCCCTTCCCCGCCAATTATTTTGGGAAAAAAACCTTTAATTTCAAAACGATTTTTTAAAATTTGATTTTAATATAGTCACTAAGAAACTCAGGCACCTTGAAGTACCCGAGCAGTGGCTAAAACATCTAACAGACGTATGAGTTTATAATTGGACTTGTTTCAAGCACAATGTGGGGGGGGCGGCATAAAAAGAATCAAGATAGAAGCACAAAACAGGTCTATAGCTGCCATGCCACATTCAAAACACCGACAATCCCTCCATATTCCATCGGTTAATTTGTTTTTAATATAGTAACTAAAATCACTTTGAACTACCCGATCAGTGTCTAAAACCTGTACCAGACGTATGAGTTGATAATTGAACTCAAAAAAACTCAATAAAAAAAATCAAGATCGACGCATAAAACAGGTCCTTAGCTGCATATGCGACATTCAAACCACTCACAATCCCTCCATATTCCATCGGTTTATTTGTTTTTAATATAGTAGCTGAGAAACTCAGGCACCTTGAAGTACCCGAGCAGTGGCTAAAACCTCTATCAGACGTAGGAGATGATAATTGGACTCGTTTCAAGCTGAGTGTGTGTGGTTGGGGGCATAAAAAGAATCAAGATCGACGCACAAAACAGGTCTGCTACTGCCATGCCACTTTCAAACCATCCACAATCCCTCCATTTTCCATTGGTTTATTTGTTTTTAATATAGTAGCTAAGAAACTCAGGCACCTTGAAGTACCCGAGCAGTGGCTAAAACCACTACCAGACGTAGGAGTTGATAATAGGACTCGTTTTAAACCTCAGTTAGCAGGGCATAAAAATAATCAAGATCGACGCATAAAAGAGGTCTTTAGCTGCCATGCCACTTTCAAACCACCCACAATCCCTCCATATTCCATTGGTCAGAAGTAAGTTCCATTCGAGCAGCTTCTTCCCGTGGACCACTGTCTTGTCGAATCGACCCCGAGCAAGATGTTTCCCTGATCCCTACAATCTTAACCTATTCGCGACTAGGGTTAATCGTTATCGCCGTCATCTATAAACACAAGTGGTCTCCTAACCTAAACCTCTTCCTCGAATGTTCCCTGGGTCTTAAAAAGGATGACTCTAACTGTAAAAAAAAACAAAAACAAAAAAAAACTTGCTTTTGAATTTTATGTTGTGGACGTGTTTATTCGTCCCTGTCTGAAAAATACACTCTTCGGTAAAATGGATATACACGTCTTCGCCGGGGAAGAGTTTAGTGATCCTCGCAATCATCGCCATCTTCATTAACATCAGTTCTTTGACTACTTCATTCGTCGTGGATGGATATCTAAAGGGTAAAAGAAACAGACAACGTCCTCAGGGATGAGTTGTTGCGGTGGAGTCAGGCTGAAAGGCTGAATAAATGGCAAGTCGATTTATAAATCTCTTGGGAAATGTACCTGACATTTTAGATACTGAGGTTGAGCAAATCATTGAACATCCTCCTGACATTAAACTTGGAGACTTTACAGATTCTGAACAGAAAGTTGCTTTAAAAAAAAAAAAAGAAAAAAAGAAGAAAAAAAATCACCAAAAATAGAAAAGGAGCGGAACTTGATAACCATTCCCGTGGGGGTCTGGAAGACCCAGGATTTCAACAATACTCTACTCCAACTCTTAAACGCCACATGTAATGGAGAACTTATAGAAAGATGGACAGAAGATCTGCATACTTCTTTTCCCAAAGTAAGGAGGTCTAGAATTATCTTAAAAAAAAAAAAAACTATAGCGGAATCAAAATCACCTCCATCTCGGCAACAGTTTACAACTCAATGATTTTCGACAGAATACGGCTGCAAGTAGAAAAGATGCTTTTTAAAATCAAAATAGCGTTCAGAAAATAGATCAGCCATTGGGCAAATTCTGACTGTTTGGCGGATTATTGATGATGTCAGGGCAAAGAATCTACAGGCTGCCTTACTTTTTGTAAAATTTTTCCAAAACCTTCGATTCTGTACATAGGGGAAAATAGATAAGAAAAAATCCTTCTGACATATGGCATCCGTCCCTGAGCTACCATAATGATGATATACAAAAATACCAAATCTTTGGTTAGGTCCCCAGATGAAGACACTAGCTTCTTCGACATCAAATCAGGCTCCCTTTAGGGTGCCACTCTTGCATCTTTTCTCCTTGTTATCACTCTTGACTACATAACTTCCCTGGACAAAAATTATCATCTAGATTTAACTTTATCACCAAGATTCTTAATTCAGCATCCTGCAAAAATGTTTACCGATATTTACTATGCAGATGACCTTGCTATCATTGCAGATACCACAACCAATGCCACAGTTCTCCTACATCATCTAGAAAATGCTGCTCATGATGTTGGACACGATGTCAATGCCTCTTAAACTGAATTCATAAGCTTCAAACTGCAAGGCCCAGTACAAATTGTCTCACGTGAATCAATAAAATTTGTTGAGTCCTCAGAAGCGAAATAAATTCTACTGAAAATTCTACTGAAAATTCGCATAGCTAAAACCTCGGTCACTTTTAATAAAATGGATGTAATCTGGAAATCTGATCTACTGGACAACCTCAAACGGGGATATTTTTCGCGCCACTGTAGAGGTAGTTATAAAGTATGATGACAATGCTTGGGCCTTAACTAAAACTCTAGAGTCTAAGCTTGATGGAACCTACAAGGAGAAATGGCACAGTGGATAAAGGCGTTGGTTCGATCCAGTAACAGGACCCAAAGAAGAGTTCAATACCCTGTTAAGTCAGTAGAGAACTTGGAGAGGGGAATTAACAGGAGATAACTGATAACTGATTAAACATGGCACGTGGAACTAGAACAGTCTACCCCAGTAAGCGAAATAAAGGCTTCAGTTCGGCATTCCAACAACCTGAAGAAGGCAGGAGTGTACAAAGGCCGAAACGTTATAATAAATATGGCGACAAAGATGAGGACAATAATCCTAGTAATGTAAATAGTGTACATAATACCTCATCTATATAGACAGATACACTGAAAGAGTAATAATTAACATCCCCTGTAGACAACAGCCAACTAAATCACAGAATGCGCTTTGCAGGACACTGATAGCGAGCAAAGCAAGAACTCGCGAGTGATCTACTGCTCTGGACACCTAGACACGGCGCAAGTCCGGATGGTCGCCCAACAACCGCCTATATTGACCAGCTATGTTATGACACAGAATGCCGCTCTAATGACCTACCGAGCTTGATGCGGGACTGTGGTGGTTGACGTCATAGACACATGAATGTCAGAGCCATTTCGACCGAATAAAATAAAATAGAAGTTTTGGTTAACAATCTCGTTTTTCTTGTGTCAGCGGCGGGAGGCGGGAGGCGGGAGGCAAAGATTAGTATAAGACATTTTAGCGTTTTTCTTTGGGTTTTTTTTTTGTTTTTTTTGCGGTGAAAAACATTCATTTGGAAATTCTTGCACAAATCTATTAATGCAGGATTTTAATGAAACTTACAGGACTTATTCAAAAATGAATTACTGTATTCGACGACATATAAGACGCACGGGTGTATAAGACGCACCCCAATTTCAGCATGGCAAATCAAAAAAAAATTAGTAATTAGTAAAATTAGTAAAATTTTTAGTAAATTATACAGCCTAGGCTATATTTATGGGGTATTATTTTGGTTAAACAAGCCATAATTACAATAAAACGAAAAATAATAAGAAAAAAGAACACAAGCCTATAAAAACTTTATTATATCCTTCATATGATCTGTACAACCTGAGTCTTGTAAACGTCTTATAAGATATAAAAATTCTGATTGTATTTATACCAATACAACCGGAAGTTATCGCAAGAAAAATATTAATGAAACACATATATTTTACAAATATATAATTTGAATTTATTGCATATAATTCTAGTGAAACAAATTACTAATATTAAACTTGATGAAATTAATATAATGAATATTATCAATTATAACACTTTTAATCTGCATAATAGCCTTTTAAATAATGACAACATGTATATGAAAGTTACTCTAATGTCTAAGCTAATAGGAGTTGCCAGGTAGCTAATTTCGGTCGACTATAGCGAAATTTTAAAACTACATATGGCATATAAAACGCAGGGAAATTTTAAAAGATATTTTTAGTAAAAAAAAGTGCGCCTTATATGCCGTCAAATACAGTACTTTATTTTAGAAATGTTTGCTGTGAGAAAATCTTGATAAAATATTTTTTACAGCTGCTAATCTAGATATCTTCATGAGATCGCTAAAAAGAGTATAGCATGGCGAAAAAGACGCCAAATTTGACGAAAACAAAACTTTATCATCTAAATGTTTATGTTATTATTAAGAAAAAAGATCAAAGTATTTTTGTGGTATTTTTTATATTTTTTAATCGTTCCAAGCACGTTCAAAATTTTCGTTAAAATCTTGTTTTTTTAGTCAGCAAAACTGACTGATAATCGATCATGTCAGCTATTTTTTCACAATTTGTAAAAAAATTAAAATCTCAGTTTGAAATTCTTTTAAAAATCAAGTATAATTTTTTCAAAACTTATTTTAAGAAAATCTGAAATTATGTTTATTTAAAATATTTTAAACCAAGCTTAACTTAGTTTCTGCGCCGAAAAGACGTAGTTTGAAAATAAAACAAAGCAGGTCATAACCTTTCGCGTACTTGACAGGTGACGAAAGACATTCATGATGGTTTGATATAGCTTACGTGAGGATAATTCCTTCTACGGAAGGAGAGAAGTGAAGTTATTTAGATTTAAGTGAACAAATTATTTACCTCGTTATTTTTAAGGAAAGCTTTCAGCGTCTAATTTTTTAATTTTTTTTTTGTACTTAGCTTTCACCTTTACGTTTACGATGCTTTATGGAAAATATTTTATAAAGAAATTAAAATAAGACTGTTGAGAGTGAGATTAAATTTCATAAGAAAGGTATCTAATTAATTTATAGGTGCATTTCTTATTAAAGTGTACATAAAATACAAATTTAAATTTCATAAGATGATACTGATACTTGTAGGTACCCTTTCCAGTTGAAATTGAAAAATCAAATTAACTTCTCCACACGTGTTTCGCAAAAATAAATCCATCTCAAAAGGACATTTACGAAACTGAATGCGGCTTTTAACTAATTTTATAATATTTTAAAAACTTAAATGTAAAAATCTACTATAATTAAAGAAATAACAAATAATTGTATTAAAAATTCAGTATTTAAATTAAATACTAGACAGAAACTCAATCCACGTGAACTTTTTTTATTGCACGCATGATACTTCTGGTCTTCCGTAGATTTGATTTACAGTGTTATTATTGACACAAATTATATATTTTTTTATATACTGTTGTTCGTTAGTTTGTAAGAAGCTTTGGAATTATAATCTGTAAATATATATCTACTTAATAACATTTGTTAAATTCTACAAACTTTTCCCTAATTTTAGAAGAGTTACCAACATAATGCAAAAATAATAAAATATTTCAGAAACAACAAATAATTGTTTTAAAAATTAACTTTTCATCGAAATATATTTTTGCTTTCAGACAATATTGTCTATGTTCATTAAAATAAATAAAAGCAATTAAAAGCTTTTGAAATTAAATAATATTTTTGTTTTATTGAGTTTTGTATGTTACACTTCAGAGATGATTTTCAGGTAGAGGGGGTCCAACTAAAAAACAAAACAAAAAAAAATGTTTTGGTTTCCTCAAAGCCTTGTGCTTTTAACTAATATAATCACTAATCTTCCCAAAATTGAAAGTATAGCGTTTTCGTACAATTAGTTAAGAGGGTGGGGGTAATACATATATGAAAAAAAATTGCCATGACTGTAAAAACGGAAAACATATTTGTAATAAGTTTCATCATTTGTGAATAGTTTCTGAAAGTTTCATTAAAATTCAACAATTATTTTTATTTTTGCAAGATTTTCAAAATTAATGTGTCATACAGAAAAAGAAAAAAACGTGCTAAAATTTTATATGTTATTTTACTAGTTCCGGTGATACAAAAAGAAACAAGGTTTTTTTAATCAAAATTTACAATGTTCTAAAAAGAAGGAAAAAATCCAAAATATAATTAAAAAATACTTTGATCTTTCCTCTTAATAATAACATAAACATTTAGACGATAACATTTTTTTCGTCAAGTTTGGCGTCTTTTTCATCAAGCTATGCTCTGTTTTAGCGATCTCATGAAGGTACCTATAAAAACCCACTTATTTCATTTTACTAAATTTTGCGAAATTACATTTTGCAGAGATTAATGTGTATATTAATTAAAAGCAGAACTCCTTGTAAAATTTAAATCATCAATTTTTTTGTAAAACAGAACCCTCAGTTATCGAAAATCTGCTCTCAATCGAAAAATTTTTAAAAATGCAATAACACTATGACATTATTTAATTAGAAAAGATTTTAATTACTTTTATGAATAATATATATTAAGGAAACTAATGTCCTAAAAAATAATTTTGGATAAATAATGAATTTTTACGAGAATGATTTTTAGTTTTGATAAATTTTAATTATAATAATTTATAAAGTTTAAAAATATTTTTTATGTGTATAAACGTGCGAATTTTTGTAAATACGGTCTTTCATACAGGACATTAAAATAAAAGCGATCACTCTAGTAAATTTAAAGCCAAAACAACTTAAATAAAATTTAGATTACAGAGAATATTTTCCAAAATATTTAAGATTACTAGGTAGCTAAAAATTATATAAAAAAGGCGCTCAAATTATATTCCTTAAGCAAATTTTACAGATATGCACACCATAGAAAAAAATAGATAAACATCTATTTATCAATAAACTTTCAACCAGTCGACACCTTAAATAAGAAAAAAACACCACCATGTTTAAAAATTGATTTCTTCGATATTTTAAACTCAAAGTAAGTAGTATTTGTTCAAAATCAGATTAATTAAACATTAAATCAGCTAATATTTCTCAAATAAAATTTCAGAAAAATATATTTTATTTTTGAAAGATTTTTAATAAAGAGAATTACGCCGTGATGACAGATGGCTTAAAAATCAGCGATGTTTAGCAATTTCAAAACAGAAAACCCTTCCAATCAATTTAAATTAGTTTTGAAATACAGCAAAGTATTTTTGCTCATTATAAATATTAAATTTGATTTATTAGCTTGAAATTAAAACTAAAATAAAAGTTTTCATTTTTAAAAATTCATTTGAAACCTTACGTATCGCTAACCTGTGGAGCTACCTACAGTTGTGGAGGGAATTATTCGTCCCCACTGAATATTTGCATATTTTCTAAGGAAATGCGAGTACTTGCAAGTACTTACTGAATTTACCAATAAATAGTTGATTCCGTATTTAGTTTTGAATAATTCGTAATTTTTTTTAAAGTTTCGATAAATTATATTCATAGTTATAGATTTTTCTAAAGATTGGTGCCGTCCAAAATTATTCGCCATTCTCCATGGAAATTATGAAATGGTATGGCTCTGTGGCAATTGTAAGTTTTTTTTTTATTTAACTTGACATTTAACTTGACCCTTTGAAAATGAAATAATATTGGCCCAATTCTAAAAGGTAATGAAGAAGACAATATGTGAATGCCACATACCACAATAACTCATTCGTTCTGCAATCATGGCGAAGACGACTGGACTTGACAAAAATCAAGATAGTTGATGCGTATAAAGAAGGTGATGGATATGCAACACTTTCCAAGCGTTTAAATGTTCCTAGATCGACAATTGGTAGCATTATTAAGTACAACAAAACTAATTGTGTCGAGAATAAGTTAAGGACTGGCAGAAAATGTTTAATTTCTGACAAAACGGAAAGGAAAATTGTTAGAGAGGTTTCGAAGAATTCTCAATTAGCGACAAAGGACATTGTCAATGCTGTAAATACATCAGGGTTGAGTATATCGACAAAAACAATCAATATATGCTTTCATCGAGCAGGATTTCGTTTGTCGCCCAAAGAAAATTCCCTTGTTTAAGGCTAATCACCTAAAATGCAGATTAGCTTATGCTAGAATCCATCTAGAACATGGAAGTAAATACTGGAACTCTGTTTTATGGACAGATGAAACCAAACTAGAATTATTTGGTTACGTGAACTCCCGTTATGTATGGACGAAAGTGAATGAAACTCACAAACCCAAAATTATTCTCCCTACAGTTAAGCACTGTGTTGGGCGCATTATGCTCTGGGGATGTTTTGCTGTTTGTGAACCGGGAGAACTCGTGAGAGTACAGGGTATCATGGGTAAAGAACAGTATTTGGATATTCTTAAGATGATATAATACAAAGAGCAAGAAATCTGTATTTGGGGGCGTCACTGGAAGTTCCACTATGTCTATAACCCGAAACCCACGACACGAATTGTTACAAAATACTTAGATTAGAGCAAAATTAAGGTATTGGAGTACCCAGGACAAAGTCCTTACCAAGAGCCCATCGAAAATTTATGGGCATGTTTGAAAAAAAAAGTAAGTGGAAGAAGACCTTCGAATTTGGAGGAACTAGAAGCTATTGCCAAGGAAGAATGGAGCAAAATATCTATCATTGTGTGTAGTGATCTTGTAAGGAACTATCAAAAAAGATTAAAGACAATAATCAAGAATAAAGTTTAAACAATTGATTATTGAGACAAGAGGGTCAAAAGTTTTGTCCTATGTTAAATGTTTTTGGCGTTTTTTTTTTGTATTATTGTTTTACCGGCATTGCCCGTGCTTGCTTCAAAAATTGTACGACTCATACAACAATCGCTATTAATTGATTGAAAATATTAAGAAATGCCCTTCCTTACCTTTAAAGGAGTGCCCTTTGTCGTGCTGATGTTGCTACATGCCTTACTTCTTGCTTGTCTCATACTGTGAATTTTTTCTAAGCTCTATACTAAACATTAAATCTGTTACGAAAAAAGTACTAAACAAAATGAACACAAAACGATCAGCTTTAAAAAAAAGGACTCGTAACTGGAAAAACCGAATAAAAATAGAATGTTAACAACAAATGCTTTTTCACACCCAACCCAGTTCTGCGGAATCAGAATCAACGTTGACTTTAAGCAAGCGAATGAGACAATTGGAGTAAAGTGCCATGCAGATTTAAATTTTTTTCACTTGTGACGAATGCAGCTATCGATTTTTTTTGCATGCTAGCATGCTAGTTAACATTCGTGTCAGTCAGCTGTTGGTTCTCACGCTGGCCAATAGAATCTTCCTGCCTATTCGTGGCAGCCAGCTATAGGGTCTCATTCTGGCCAGTAGAAAATGGCCGCAAATTACATGAAAATTGCCGTAGAAGCATGAAAAAATCGATTCTTTCCACTATCGATGGGAGTTGGGAAATGCAAAGTCGGCCTTGGCCTTTCCGCTATCTTGGAGCATGTGCATGTAAATTTTGGTGCAAATCCGTCGAAAATTGCGGCCGTGCATTCGTTACACAGACACACACACATCCTGCCTTTTATAGATAGAGATCCATTATTTCATTATTTGTGAAAAAATACACATGAAGTTTCAATGAAAATTTGAAGTGCTATAGCTTTATTTGTAATCATGGAAGTGGTGAATACTTCTGTTCACAGTCAGTCAGTCAGTTAAGTGCCATACGTGATACACGCTTTGGAGATCATGTATCTTTCGACACATGACTGACGAGGCAGACTTTTTTCCCGCAGTAGGTTGCCATTTCTTTCTGCGGTAGACTGATTGCCAACAAAGGCTAAATAACCCAGTCTGCCCTGCTATTCAAACCATAGCTGGGGAAGGGAGAAGAGATGGATTCATACCTTTCCCGAGGTGTGTAAGTGAATCTAACGAACTCGACTGGAATTCGAACTCAGCTCTCCGAGTTCTCCCTCCGAGCTGATATTTATTACACCACAACTGTACAGAAAAGTAAGATTTCTTTCTTTTCTTTTTTTCCGAGTGCGAGCCTAAGTTGGCTTTCAGCCATTCTTAAAGGAATGAAATGCCAATTTCCCATTCTGTTTAGTCATTTCACACCAGACTCCGCCTACCACGCGGCCTGATCCTCGTGATTTCGCCACAAACAGGCGCTCACCCCCCTCACAACTCAAACTCTCAAAACCTAAAACCAATGCCTCTTTTCATCGATCGATCAGTTCGAATTTCCCCGAATTAGATACTTCTACCGACACGTCGTCGTTCGCCGCCCCACCTCATATGTCGGATCACCACAGCTGTCTTTATGTCCGTAGATTCGCTTTGTATGTTGCCCCGCGTATTTCTTACAGGCCGAAGAACACAAGAGTTCGTGCGCATAAGATTAGATCTATGGCTACATTACAAGTTCGACTTCAAAAGATAATGACTGACAAACAGGCGAGAAAATAGCAGAAATCGATGCGTGTAATATTAATAAAAAAAAAAGTGGTCAACACAGAAAGGCGAGTTTTATTAAATAAATAGATGTCTGGCCACAAGACTGGACATTGTCTGAAACTAGCCGATTGTATCCGGCGACAGGGAAAAAGAAAAATGGCGGTACTTAGATCAGTCACCAATGGATTATGTCCTAAATAAATAAACAGCATCTAACATGATCTACAAAAATATACCGGTCAACCGTTCTTAAAACTAACCCAAGTAGAAGATTTCCGAAGACAATAATTTTTCTTCTATAATGTACCAGGTCCTTTCAGAATGTGGTCTATCATGGCTCTCCACGATTTCCTTTTTTTTCTCTAAGTACCACGCTTTGTCCTTGTTCTGACATTCATTCACACTCCTATATCTACACGCTCATGAATGCAGTTCATCCTGTTATTACTTAAAAAATTAAAATTTTGCTTTGTAAGATGTTCATTTTGATGAGTTGATAAGGCAGGGCACTATACAGGGAAGAGCAAGAGTTCCGTAACCCCTGATGGTCATAGGGGGGCCACATATACTGCAGCCGTAGCAGCAGTGGTCTGTCTTGAGCAAGATAACCTGATGTAGACCAAAAATCTGATTTTAATTTGCGGTGTTTCATTATAGTAATTTAGGGCTCCATACAACAAAAAACATACTTTAAAATTTGAAGATTTAGACTAAGAAAAATATTCCAAACCATTTCTTCACATAAACACAATTACCCTAAGGCTCGCCTAATATAAGTCATGGGGGCTATTCAGTGTAGGGATTTACTGTTCCAATGGCTACGATGAATGAGACGTATGATATGAATGAAAGAAGGAGTGATGGCTCTCCACAACATAGTTTGAATTTGCAAAGTCTCGGGAGCAATTCAAAGTAGAGTATAGAAGTTGTATGATATGAATGAAAGAAGAGGTGATGGGAAATGAAAATTACAGGTCGATAATGGCTCTCCACAATTTCTTATCTTGTTTCTCTAAGCACCACGCTTTGTCCTTTTTCTGGTATCCCTTCACACAAACTAGGGTCCTATATCTACACGCTCATGATTGCAGTTATTAGTTAAAACATGTTAACCCTTGCTTTGTAAGATGCTCGTTTTGAACACTTAATAAGGCAGGGCACTATACAGGAAAGAGCACGCGTCCCATAACCCCTGAAGGTCGTAGGGTCACCACATGTACTTCAACCGTAGCGGCACTGGTGTGTCTTGGGCAAGATAGGGCACAATCTCTGGCTTGAATTCAAAGGAGTGCTGTGAGGAGAAAAGATCGATTGATACCTTCCCCACTAACAAACTCGAGTGGAATCGAACTCGAATCTCCGTGTTCTCATTCCGAGCCGCACATCCATACAGCAAAGAGCATATCTGAAATGACAGTGTGATTGGCGTGCCGAGTCGAATTTCCAGTGTTGCATTCGTTTTTACATAAATACCCTTTGGAAATGTGTGAATCCTCGCGTTTCTCCCAGCTTGTAGTTGATAACAGGATAGACCGGGGCTTTCTAGCCTTGGGTGGCAACCAGTCTCGGGGAAGGAAAACTTTGAATTCAAAACCAACCGGAAGATGTAATGACTCCGAGTGGACATCTACAATGTCAGGAATGCAATACTCTTAAGTATTTTTTAACAGTTTACAGAATAGTCAGAATAAGTAATTGGTATTTTCCAAGAATATAAAGTTATGCAGAAAAGGTCTCAGTAGTGTACGGCATAAGATACAAACCAAAACGAACCTACAACGAAGAAAATTCTTGGGAAGTCCTTGACGGTCCACTTTATGCTGCTCTCAATCAGTCTTACGATTACAGCAAACATACCTTTTTAGTAACATTTAAGACTTGTTTTTTTATTCGTTGGAAAGGTGTGCTGGCTCATTATATACAACAAAGAACATGTATCTATATATAAAATTATGTGACTTCCGTCCGTCCTGTTGGAGAGAAGTGTAAAAAAGTAAGAGGGTACAAAGTACAGCTGGTTTTACTAATTGGAAAAATTAAAAGTTTTATTATTTAACATAGAAAATCCTCCCACTATCCTCCCACTATTTTAAAAACATAATTTTTAATGATTGAAATAATAAATATTTATTTAATAAAAATGCAATATTGTTTTATTGCATTTTGTTTTCTTTAAGTTCTTGTATATACAAGAATCCAGTTTCCAGTTCGCCCTGCGTTGGTGGGAACAATGAACAAATCACAAAACCAAACGCTTCAACAAGTTGGAATTTGGCTCCAGAAAGAAATATTTACGCACGGCCAGTTGTATGTTGCATGCTCAAGAGTAAGAAATCCTAAGAATTTATTCTTCGCTGTTAAAAAGGGAAAAAAAATTAAAAAATATTGTTTACCATAAAGTCCTATATAAGTAAATTAAATTAAAGAAATTATTAAACAACGAAATCAAAGTATTTTTTCGAACAAATCAGTTTATTCAAACTTCATCAATTGATTTGTGACATTGAAAGAAACGTATTTTGTAAATCTTGATAAAAAATATTAGCGATAACTAATACTAAATACTGTGAAGATTTCAACACGTCTTAGCATGTTGCAAACAAATTCTAGTCTATTAAAACAGGTACAGAAAGACTACCCGTATTAACTTTATATCAAATATTACTTAAAACTTGGGAACCCCAAAAAGTGTTCGCTTGGAAATCATTGGGAGAGACAAGACAAGGCGTTGGTTTGTTGTACTTAATGTAATCTGCACCTAACGTATAATTCAGATTTTCTAAATTTTTGCTACGGGGTTGAATCTTTGAACATTAGAATCGAAATTAAAATCGTCATCTATCTATATATAAAATTCTGTGACTTTCGTCCGTCATACCCTCTAAAATAGACATACATTGAACGATCGAAACCAGATTTTAAAGAGAAGGGAAAACAGCCAAGTGAGTACAAAGTATAGTTGGTTTTACTAGGATGCGTAGCTTAGCAAAATAAATGTTTATCAATTTACATGAATTAAAAGTTTTATTATTTAACATATAAAATAATCCCACTATTTTTAAAAACAATTTAATTAAACCACGAAGTAAGGTTTTTGTCAAAGTATTTTCCCAAACAAACAAGCTTATTCCAATTTCATTGATTGGTTTGCGAAATTGAACGATACGTAGAGATTATAAAACTCGACAAAAATATTATCGAGAACTTCAACAATACTGAATATTGTGAGATTTTCAATACACATCGGCGTGTTGCAAAAAAATCTAGTATCTGGAAATTTGATGATCACGAGTATGGAAAAATATTCCAAACCATTTCTTGCTGAAAACACTTTTTTTTTTTTTTGCACAAATATAAATCTCAGAGGCTATTCAAAGCAGGGGTTTATAATTTACACGATTTACATTGCTCGGGCTGTTGTCCTCATCTTTACTTCCACATTCACGACATTTTGGCCGTTGTACGCTTCGGCCTTCTTCAGGTGATATTTGATGGAATTTCGAACTTAACTCTTTATTTTTTCTCCTGAAGAAGACCGAAGCGTACAACAGTCAAAACGTAAAGATAAGGAAAACGGTCTGAACAATGTGAATAGGGTAATTGGTTATAATACCTCATCTGAGAAATATAGACAGCTGGAAGGGATTATTGTTAAGAGGGCTACGATGAATGAGGTGTATGATATGAAAGAAAGAAGAGGTGGTAGGAAATTAAAATTACGGGGATAAGGAGGGAAGATAATGATTGGCCTTTGACTTGAAGAATTCGTGATTGTCGTGTTCTGGGAAGTATCCAAGCAGGTGTTTCTTCAAAAAAGTGTCAGTTCTTACGAAAAAGCTGTTCAACTGGAACTTTCTACTTACAGTTGGAATATAGTGAGGAATGGGGATGATTTGATTCCGTGGGTATAACGTGCCGTCTCCTAGCTCTTAATAATTTGTTTAGCCATTGCAAGGCATCAATCGCTGTTCCAATGCGCATTTGATCTATTTACACTACTTACATCGTTCGGACTGTTTTCCTCATCTTTGCTGCCATATTCACAACGTAATTTCTGTACTTGGCGGACCTTCATTGCATCGAATTCGTGTCTGAAGGATTCATCAAGATCATGATAGATCATCTTTCGATTTTCTCAATCGGTAATTCTGTTGAAAAAGGCTTCGGGCCTCTAGGATTGCAGATTCTGTTGTATTGAACGGATGAGGACAACAGTGTGAACAATGTAAATAGCGTAAAGAATTACAATACCTCATCTCAGAAATACAGAAAATCCTGAAGAAAGCCGGAGCCTACAACAGCCGAAACGTCGTGAATATGAATATAAAGTTGAGGAAAACAGTCAGAAGAATGTAAATAGTTTAAATAATTACAATATCTCATCTCAGAAATATAGACAGATCCTGAAGAAAGCCGGAGCCTACAACTGCCAAAACGTCGTGAATATGATTATCTCTTTGAATGCTTATTCCTCAGCATCCTTCAGTAGAACCAAATTTCTGTTTTCTCAAGTCTTCTCTTCATCGTTGAGGGAATTGTTCAGCATGTACTGCCATATAAAGAGATTGATATTACATAGCAATCCAGCGCACTTTTCGTTGTATCTAACGAAATTTTCCTGTTTCTTAATATCTTGATTAACTCTTGGAATGTTTACTCATCTTACAAATTTGTAGGTCTGCTGTATTGGATCATGATTACGATTCCAATGTAATAAATTATAACCTTGGAATATTAGTGTTTGAGCCTTTTATATATATATATATATATATATATATATATATATATATATATATATATATATATATATATGAAAATTTCTCAAATTTAACTTTTAGAGAAGACAATATTTGTAAATAAATGACAATAAGAAAACAGTAATTGCTGACGCGTTTCGTCCTAATGCGGACTTTTTTTTTTCTGTTTTTTGTTTTTATTAATTTTCTTTGTTTGATTAAAATCATTTCGTTACTTGCTTTGAAAAAGTCCGCATTAGGACGAAACGCGTCAGCAATTACAGTTTTCTTATTGTCATTTATTTACATATATATATATATATATATATATATATATATATATATATATATATGATGAAAATGTGGAAAAGACAAAGCAAAATCCGAATATGTGAGTTTACTGTTTTTTATTTTGTTTTTTTGTTTTTCGCATTTCCGAACATAAACGAGATATTCGCCTCGGTAATTTAAGTAGTGCTTTGTGTGTACACATAGCCAAATCTGATCACAATTTTGATTTCGACTCTGTGAAGATTTTAAAATATATCCACAATAAAAACCTTAGGCAGATTTACGAGGCTGGCATGATATCCACCTCACGTACAATAAACACCAGACAGGGTTTCTTTAATATATCAACATTCCTAGCAAGATTAATGGTTGACAAACGTACCGTTAAGCTATAGTTTTAAATAGGTTCCCCCCCTTTCCACTTAGGATAAAATCTCTTCCCTGGGAGCAGGTTTTCGCAGCGCCGCCCACGCGGCACCAGCGTATCCGAATCCAAGTAATTTGCCTTTGTTAACCAGACGCTTCCTCTCTAGTTAAGTGGTATAGCACGTTAAGCCAAATGACACTTCCATGTAGAATATAGGTTCGATTCCTGTTGGAATTTCTAGAACATTCAGGCCGGTAAATGAAATTATTAGTGTTTATTATAAACAGAGCATTTACTTAAATAATTGTATCTATAAAAATAAAATTTAAACAGAAGATATATATATATATATATATATATATATATATATATATATATATATATATATATATATATATATATACTTGTGTGTGTGTTTGTGTGTGTGTATGGAGGATTAGGAACTAATGTCGGGAAAAAACTCCATTTATAAAACACATCTTTGATATATACGAAGATAGATAAAACAAAAAGACATTTTATGACTATTGTGTTTAGTGATCTTTATTTTTTTGTGATGTCAACGAACACTCGTTGCCACTTTTGTGATGCCAACGAATACTCGTAATGCTCGTTGTAGTAGAGACTTTGTAATCGCAGATAGATCTGTATTAACGCCGTTGAACAATACTGGTGTCAGACGCCTTCGAATAACACTCGCACTAATAGTACTTGCACAATAATACTCGCTCGAACAGTAATGCGTATAGTGATCCGAATAGAGAAATAGTATAGTGAATAGAATAGAGAACAGCAGTCCGTATAGTAATAGGGGATAGAATAGAAATAGTGATCCGAATAGTAATAGAGGATAGACTAGAGATGGAGATCCTTAGTCGTCACGATACTTTCTACTCATGCGTTTCCGCTATGGTCACGTGATCCACTTAATTCAATAATGAGATCGCCTGTGTTTGCTCACTGGCAATCTATGTTCCAACTCAAGTGTCGGCAGTGACACTTTATTCATAGATAACTTTTTTTTTTTCTAATTTACGAATATGCTTTCAAAAATGTGCTTGTTTTAAGTGGATAGATTGGCCAAAATTGATGCTGTGCAATTCCAACCTTTCAACTCAAATGGGTTATCATCAGAGGGAATAAAAGAAAATTAGTTTTTTTATTTATCGTTATTTTTTTAATAACCCAACCGAACGGCACTTGACGCAAGTCACGTGATACCAACGTGCAATAAATGATTACAAATATGGCGTCTTACCCTGGAAATAACTCGATGCAGCCGTAAGTTCTATTCTAATAGTCTCTTTTCCCGCACTGCTGACCTCTGGAACCCTCACCCGATTTGTTGATTCCGCCTATGATCTTCAAAAATATAATTTCAGCGTTACACGCAGTCTTCTGTCTTCCCAAATTTCTTTCTTTTTATTGTCCTTTCTCCTGTCTTCTCTTCCTCTGCCCGTAACCCCTTGCGTCTTAGTTTACACTATCGCTTTGCTTGGTGCAATATATATATATATATATATATATATATATATATATATATATATATATATATATATATATATATATATATATATATAGGTAACTATACTCGTGTCGAAAAACCTTCGAATTCTTGATTTAACAACAGCCAAATCAATCACGAAGGAAAAAAAAAGGTTTTAAAAAAAGAAAGAGCCAGGAACATGAAAGTCTGTCGAAAATAATCGCACAGATACAGGTTCAAGGCCCAAAGAAAAAACCCCGATACGAGTAAACAACTAACTAAAGAGCTCAATACAAGCGTAGAGCAAACCTAGTAAAACCTAATGAGCCAGACACCTACCAAGGTTTCACTTAGGCAGATCTGCCTAAGTGAAACCTTGGTAGGTGTCTGGCTCATTAGGTTTGACTATATATATATATATATATATATATATATATATATATATATATATATATATATATATATATATATATATATTAGAACGTTTGCTTTCTGACCATGAGACCCGGGTTCAAATTTCACCATGGTCAATTTGTGTCTGGGGGTGGAGGAACAGCGTGAAAACCATACCACGGGTTGACACAAGTCTTGTGCTAGCACGAAGTACCAAGTAATCGTGACCGAGGGTTTGAACGTGCTAGCTATGTTCAGACTGTTGACCCTACTAGATAACGCTCTCTCTCTCTCTCTCTCTCTCTGTCTCTCACGCTGAAACTGACTAACATCCGCCCAGTATAAATCACAAGTGGACACTCTAGGTGTTGAACTAAGTGTGCCTGAGTAGTCGTCTGCAAGAGGGATTGGCTGAACGGCCTAGTAGACGGGCATCCATTGGATACAAGTGACTATATATATATATATATATATATATATATATATATGTGTGTGTGTGTGTGTGTGTGTGTGTGTGTGTATGTGTGTGTGTGTGTGACAAAAGTGGCACAGCCAGCCAGAAAGACGTTTCTCAAACTCTTGAAGCAGACACAAATCTTCAATTATTTTCCCCTACCCTCGCTCTCCTGTCGTTTTTCTCCACCCCTACTACTTTCTTTTTTGTTTTGGCACCCACCTCCCATTTCTTCTGAGCAACCATCATCTCGCCCTCTCTGTCTTACTCTCAATGACTCTGCCTGTCTCGATTCCCACTTACTCCCCCACACAGCCACCAGCCTTACAAAAGAAAAATAAATAAATATAATTAAATAAAAAAAAAAAAATGTAAAAAAAAACACACACACACACACACACACGGATCAATATTGACACCTCTTCAAAAGTGATGTCTGACTTGTAGTGCACCAGTCAAACCTGCTGACCCAGGAATACCGACGCTAAACAAAAGATAGCCCGGATAATTCCATAGATTTCACAAACCTATATTGAATTAGAGCGACGGTCGACTATAGCAGCAGCGGTGGTGACGAAAGCGGCGACGGTGGCTGCGGTAGTGGCAACAAAGTTCATCTTATCGAAAAACATAATGAAAGAACCTGAATCGCTATTGCGTTTATATATTTATATATATATATATATATATATATATATATATATATATATATATATATATATATATATATATAAATATATAAATATATATAGATATATATATATATATATAGATATATATCTACTAACGTATAAATATATATATATATATATATATATATATATATATATATATATACTAACGTATAAATATATATATATATATATTTACATTAGCGTATACATGCACACACACATATATATTTATATATACGTACTAAAGATATAAATATGTACTATATGTACATACATATATACTAACCTATAAATATATATATATACACTAACGTATACATACACACACACTCATATATATACTTATATATACAGACTAACGTATAAATATAAATATACTAACTATATATATATATATATATATATATATATATATATATATATATATATATATATTATTATTATTATTATTATTATTATTATAAATATTATTATTATTATTATTATGACGCACCGACAATAGAAAACTACTAGTAAAATCACACAAGAAAACTGACTTATGATCCTGGAAGCAATACTCATAAGACGAAGACAACCATCTTTCAGTATAAGCAATTATAATTTATGAGTCAGCAACTTTAAACCTATTTTTAAAAAATCAAATAAATAGATAAGATAAACACACAGACATACACACACTCGTCGCACCTCGCCTACGTCACTCTACAACATTTGCCTCTAACCTACCCTGATGATGACTTAAGAAAGTCGAAAGCTTGGCTCATAATTCTTGCATAATGAACTTTGGACAGTTTCTGACCGAATTTCTTCCTTATCTGAGAAGGTTGATTCGCAATTTGGTAAAGTAGATTAATAAAATTAATCGACACAAAACGTCTGTTGTCTTTAATAACATTGCCGATGAATATAATCAAATGGTAAATGTACGCGCAAGCGTTCGTATACAAATACACACACACACACACACACACACATACATACATACATATATATATATATATATATATATATATATATATATATCCTATAGTGTAAGAAAAAAACTGTGCCCAATGTTAAATAACAGAGCAGTTTAATATTTTTATTAATATTTATTATTTTTATTAATATCTATATCTATTGCAAAACGCAGGAAACTCCGAATTGCAAATCAACGTAGGGTATTATATATATATATATATATATATATATATATATATATATATATATATATATATATATATATATATATATATATATATATATATATATATATATACAAGCACACACACACATATATATATATATATATATATATATATATATATATATATATATATATATATATATATATATATATATATATATATATATATGAATAAAAAGACTAAGAGGAAAACTATTCTTAGCCGACGTTTTTCGTCCTCTCAGGACCTCTATCAAGACAAATCTCAGACGACGAAACGTGTTGCCTAAGAATAGTTTTCCCTGTTGTCTTTTTACTCATTTTGTTCCTTTACAACTACTCTCTAACTGAAAATAATTCACTCACACGCACACACACATACATATATATATATATATATATATATCATTATAATTATTTGCACGCCTACGAGGGTCAGCTGAAATGTTCATAGGCTGACCAAGATCTAAATGTAAGTAAACAAACCATTTGGCAGACTAAAAGAAAAAAGAAAAAAAAACATTGCCCAGGTCTGCGCCCTGAAAAGGACATAACTCTTCGGCCGTAGACCGACGCATGTCTTATATATATATATATATATATATATATATATATATATATATTACTCAAAAATTCTAATTTTGAAATAATAATTAAATTCAGACAACTAAAGCCAACTATATATAATTTGAATAATTCGTATGAAGACAATATTTATTGCAAATATATGCTCTTAAGATTTTGTCATCGCCTGTATAAAAATTGATGCCCCTAACTAGTCCTAGGTATGACGATAAATTACACCCGGCAGCAAGGCCTGTAATTGGGTCATTGTAGATTTCGAGGAACTGCCTCTTAATTGCTGTTGTTCTCAGGTCCACTCTGACCCAGGGAGGTAGCACCTGTCAGAGTCCCACAATGGGAAAATGGTTAACCTCCAAACCAAAAAAAACATTATGAAAGAGTAGGAATACATCTTTATAGCAAAATGACCAACAATACATTTTATCTGTGGTTGAACCATACACTTGTGTTCAAAATATTTAGTTTTCGGCATTAAATAACCCATAGAGGTGTTGATATGCCATTAAACAAAATCAATCAACCAGCCAACATGAAATAACTTTTTCATTACATTAATCCCAATAATATCTCTTGAAGAAATGAAACTGTATTCAACAAATTGAAACTCTGTTCAACTAATCTACGACATAAAACACACATATCACCGCCTCTAGTAATTAGGATCATCCACATAAAGAAAAGCTGAGTATCACCTACCATGTAGTCAATTTTGAAAGCAGAATAACATATATCATATTTTTATTATTTAATAGCTCTCAAGATATTTATATTTAAATGACGCATAAGGAGTTGATATACCGTTAAACAAAGAAATCAATTCCAATCAAATGTCCGTTATGAACCAGACATTGTTGACAACACGACACAAAGTCATCACGAGCAACATTCCTGTTCTATGGAAATTTTCATTTCAGTGATCCCTGCTGGCTTTGTAAAGTAGAATCTATCTTTTAAGTACCCCCACAAGAAAAATCTAAATGGACAAGGTCCGCTGAACAAGAAGGATATTCTACAGAATATTTTCCCGATTCTTATACTTGGCAAGATTTCATTCAGAGACTATCGTACATTACAATGGTCGTGTCGTTGTGCTCCATCTTGCTGGGAAAAAAAAACACTCATCTCCCAAAGTTCTCTATTCATTATTATAGAAAATGCAAAACACCAAAGTATGGAGTTAGTAATTAATGTTGCTACCTTTGGTTTGAATAATTTGATACACAACGTTTCGCTTATCATCTCTTGCCTTGATAAAGTCAAATGACGAAACGCGTCGGCAAAGACTAACTACTATTTTCCGATTGTCTATTTTATTCAATTTGTCTATTGATTTATTTTGAGAACTTTGACACAGAGAGAGAAAGAGAGTGAGAGAGAGAGAGAGGGGGAGAGAGAGAGACAGAG
>OZ038501.1:54167126-54169626 GCA_964036315.1 Acanthosepion esculentum
GTCAACTGATTTCACCAGGAACTCTTGTGGTATGGAAGACATAACTTCTTGTATTTCCCTTTCAAGTTCTTTCAAAATCTTGGTTTGGTATAGTAGACCCCAAACAAAAACGTCACAGGGTGTTAAGTGAGGACACTTGGCTGGCCACTCATACATAAAATAGGGAGTTACTTTTCAATCACCCTGTAGAAATAAAGAGAAAGCGGGAAAGCGAGGGAGGGGGTGATATGGAAAGAGAGATATACAAAGAAAGGAAGAGAATGAAAGAGAGAGAAAAAGTGCGAGAGAGAAAGGGGGAAAGAAGCAGAGAGAGCGAAAAATGTATGGTTTTCTTTTGTCTCATTTGAACCTCATACCTCTTTTCGTCGCGATGATTTGACATGGGAAAATTTAAGAAAAATATTTTTTACTTTACGAATTAGTCGAACTGGTATCCTTATTGTTGTTGTTTTAATCACGATATGTCAAGCTGCCTGCTTTCTAACGGATTTCTTATGTTTGAATTTCTGGATGAAGAATTAATAATATTTATATGAGGAAGAATCAAAACTAATACATATATATATATATATATATATATTGCTTGGAGGAAAAAATAGCTATCATTACCTTCCCAGATGAAAATAAATTATTAAATAAAAGATCCGAGCTAATCTCAAAATGTAGACATGAAAACAAATTTTTACTACGTAACTTAAAATAGAAAAATAAATAAATATATAAACAAACAACAATAAAATAAGCAAAATAAATTACTCCAAACAAATCATAAAACCACACCTGTTAGAATATACGAAACAAAATCAAAACAAAAGAACGGACGAAAGTTATAACTGTTATACAAATAAAAATAATAATAATAAAAAAAAAAAAAAAAAAACATTAATAAAAGATAATATACTACGTTACTTAAAAACCGAAAGCCAAAAAGATATAGTGTAACAAATAAATAACAACAAGTATAATAAATCGATCTAAATACATCCAAATATATAAATAAACTAACAACCGATTACGATAAACTAGCCGGTTAAAAAACAAAACAAAACAAAAACAAATAAAGATAACCAACCTAAATAGATAAATTAAAAACTGTTCCCACCTAAATAATAGTCAGAAAAAAACACAAATTCAACAAACAGATTTAATCAATGACAAATAAACAAATATATAAGATAAAAAATAAAAATGAAAATAAATAAAAACAAGCAAAACAATTTGACCCAAATAAATAAGCGAACAAGCGATTTCCGGTAATGACGGCCATTATAGACTACCAACAATAAGCTATATAAACAAATTTTTACTACGTTAACCAAAAACACCGATCAAAATAAAAGAATAAATAAATAAATATATAAGATAAAAAATAAAAATAAAAATAAAAAAACAAACAAAAAACAAGCAAAACAATTTGACATAAATAAATAAACAAATAAGCCACTTCCGGTAAAAGTAACCGCCAAAATAGACTACCCATAATGCACCACTGACCCTTATATAAATAGCCGAGAAAAATAACAGCACTAGTCGCCTGACGATTGCACTAGCATGAAACAGACTGTCGCCTCTAAGTGCTGACTTCCATGTCCACTTTTATATTTACACACGCTCTATCTCTGATATTGAGCACTTTACCCCATAAATATAGCACACTTTAAGACTATATTTCTGCATATATATATATATATATATATATATATATATATATATATATACTAATTCATTATCAAACATATACATCAAGAAACATCTATACATCACAGGTTCACATCCCTAATTCTCGACCAGGTCACCATCTTCTTCAACAGCAGTGACTTTTTTAATGAAACAGTTTTAGTTACATCTACCGGCCTGAATGTTCGAGAATTTTTGTAGAAAATATGCGTTCTTCCGTCTGTGGTTATAAACAGAAATTCGGCTAGCCAGAAGTTACTCAGTGGCTGAATGGTAACGGCACGTCAGACTGTATAACGCTTCCCATAAGGGATACAGGTTCGATTCCTACGAAATTTCTCAAACCGGTAAAGGTAATTAATACCGTTTAATTAAAAGAAAGAGCATTTACTTAAATAAATTATATCTATAAAGAAACGTATAGACAGAAAATATATTTTTTGAACTTAATCCATTTTATAATATGTTGTCATTGTTTATGTTAAGGTATGTTTTGTGAGCAGATACGATCGATCGAGATAAATCGTCCAAGAATGTGTGTTTATAAACAGTCCTTTGTACTTTGCTAACCAGACGCTTCTCTGTGACTGAACGGTAACGTCCCGTCAAGCTATATGCCTGTTCCGATAAGCGTTACAGGTTCGATTCCTGTCGGAAAAAGTGCATATTCCTATGAAAGTTAATTAATACTGTCTAATTAAAAAAAAAGAGCATTTACTTAAATAAATTATGTATATAAAAATGATGTATAAACAGACTATATATATATATATATATATATATATATATATATATATATAATATATATATACACACACGGTGC